>CM055748.1:7926770-8526770 GCA_029465975.1 Dallia pectoralis | reverse complement strand
GCTGAACTGCTAACACTTCTGCAGTTTAGAACATTGTGTAGAGTAACGGGTGACAGCAGAAACGGAGGTGAGGTAACCAGTGAATCACCTGTTTTTTTTTAGCTGTGTCTCTAGAAGCCTGGCTGGTTTGGGTGGGGGGGTGAGCTCTGAGACTTTGTTACTGACGACTCTGGGCTTCTCCATCCTAGACGGAGACACGTCTGTACGACAGACAGGGAACACGCAATTACAATAAAACTCAAAAGAAACTTAACATATCAATACAACATTCTGTCCCAAATACTGCAGTGTTACAACCAAAGTTAAGTCAAACGGTGAGATTAATTCAATAGCACCCAAGCCCATACAATCTACTCAAATTAAGGTTATTCCTTTATATAGTTGTATGTGTATTGCACATGTGGTTATCCAATTGTCAGTTACTACATGTAGCATTCAATTAGCCTTCCAACTGTGTTGCTTGACCCACCTAAACAATCTGCTTTTCTCGGTTTCATCGAGGCCAGGATGATTTTTGAACCATGGATCTTATCACTGTGTCTTTGAGACTTGGCCACGTAAAACCACTCTCCTGTCAGGTACTTGAGCCGTCTTTCCACGGAGCCATTGTTTTTTTGCAATTGCCTGATGGTAAAAAGACAAAGAGACGCATTACAGTATACAGGGCATGATATCTACAGTGGATATAAAAAGTCTACACACCCCTTTTTCAATTGAATCTTTCATCTTGTAGGTCACATTAAAAGCGGAAAAAGCTCTTACATGATTTATCATTCTTGCATTTTTTCACATTACAAAAACCTGGAAGTTTTACAAGGGTGTGTAGACTTTTTGTATCCACTGCAGATATCCATTAAAACCATTACATACACCACAGATCTAATAGCCATGGGAAGGTAATGGTGGCATACAAATTGTTCACATTCTTTGTTTTTTTTATTTGATTGTATCAGTATGAAATCTTCAAGCACTACAACAAATTCACTTTAAATTCATTGTAGTATTACCTCTGTTTGCCTGGATATGCACATGAAAGTATTACCTGTGTTTGCCTGGATATGCACATGAAAGTATTACCTGTGTTTGCCTGGATATGCACATGAAAGTATTACCTGTGTTTGCCTGGATATGCACATGAAAGACATGTGTTTATTTACGTGAATAATGACCAAGACATTGTTTCAAGTTTGTTTTCACAGTATTTAACTGTATCTAACTGAATCAGCACATCTAAACACAACTCCTTACTTATTAATACTCTATATTATACTACAAAAGTAATATTCTTTTCCTAATCAAATTAGTTTTACTGCATTAGTTTACTTTCAAATATAAAACATCATAACATCTTTGAGAACAAAACAGCTACTTCATTGTTTTGCCAACTTTCTTGTGAAACAAAATTCTATTAGAATGAGAAAATGGTCTATATGATTTGGAATTGTAAAGGCTTTTCCACAAGTTAATATAATGTTATGAAAATCATGTGTTTCTATGTGTCTATTTCGAGTCATGTTTACTTGGATGGTAAACTAAACTGGTCATGTGAAAGGGCAGTAGAACATTATTAGACTCGATTGGAAGACTTTCAGACGGAAGTCACATCTGAACCCAGACTAATCATCTAGACAAAGGTCTCCTGCTGTTATATACAAAAAACTCTTAGGACTTTTTGTCAACAGTCACTGTCGATAAACTGTTTGCACTGGATGTCAGATGGGTCATCACCCAAAAAGTATAGTGTGGGCCAAGAGAAACTATAATCCATGGTTCAAATGTAAACAGAAAATAAACTTTGGTTCACTTAAACCCCCGCTAGCAAAACATCTATGGACGTAATGCAGGTTTGATTTTTACATAGCTTTTAGGGTCAGTAAATATCCAGCATCAACTCATAAAACAGTACAATTCTCCTATGACTTATTCATTTAAGAATCTCAATTCATATAAATGGTAAAAATTCCCAGAATTAACTGAGTAAATTTTCACATAACCATAAATGTACTTGCTTTAAAGATGCTGCTAGTGACAGAAAACATTCTGCAGGAACAGAAAAAAACAATATACTTGAAGATGTTTACATACACTTATAAGTTAAAATGGCCGCCAAACATGCCCAAGACATGACAACCCCTCCACACTTCCTTGTCTCCCTCGACACTATCCAGAATAAAATTGCTAAACTTTACTCTTTACTGTTTTTTATATGTTTTAAGGCCATCCTAATGGAAGTGGCTTGATGTGCTAATTATATAGTGCTGTTAATCTCTGTGGTTGGCTGCCTATTCATGAGGACAAAAGCCTGTGGGTTGAAACTTATCAGGTGGCGGATTCTTTGATCAAGACTGACCTGAACTGGCTGTCTAACGCTTTGTAACAGTCGGTGCCCAGGGTGCGAGGGGTCTGTAATGAACATAGCTGACCGCTTTCTAGCCTTTGATGGAGGCCAGATGTCACCTGATTACCCTTTCTGTGGGCCCTACAGTACGTTCAGTTTACAACTGTAGACAAATCCAGACCCAAAACATTGTTGGAGGGACAGAATCGACTGGTTCGAAGGACGCAGTTGGTAGCATTCTCCACAGACCTGTTGGCTATGTTGTCAAAATAGCTAAAAGCCAGTAGTATCCCATTCACTGTCAAGAATGGATTTTTTTTGTCAAGATTCCAAAAGTCATAGTTTAACAAGTGTTGTAGTTTGTCAAATTTGTTTTTAATTAAGCAAATGTTGGAAATTAAAACGCCTGTTAGGGCTGAAACATAAACTGTGTTCTGAAGCAAACCAGACCCCAAGCGCACTCTTCACTTTCTAGATGCAATAACAAAGCTTCAAATAAAAGTCCCGATGTATATTTAGTTGGACGATGATTGGGACCAAAAGAACCCTGGCACTGTGTCTTTAATGATCAGTAATGACATCCGTAATAAAGAGAATCTGTATTGTTGTTGTGTTCTAAATTTAAAACTAACAAACAACAAACAAACATGCAAACACAACAGCAGCATCCAAAACATGATGGCTTCCTCTCCAGGTACCAACAGTAGAACAGGATAGGATTATCTTTCTGTGTTCTACCTCCGAAAGGGTTCTATTTCAGACAAATGAAATGTTTCCCTTAGAAGTTTCCTTACATGAGAAACATAACCAGCTATGTTCCAAATGACAACTGCCCTCTGCTTCAGCCTTTCTAACTGAATGTGTGGATAGAGGGTGGAGATGAAATATACAACAACATGTTGTGTTGGAACGCACCCCGGCCTGTTTCTTTAGCGTCAAACCAACACCGCCAAAGAACGCTGGTCGTCCGGGATTCGGCCACCAGCTCCCATCCCTCCAAAACAGACACCGTGAGGCATCCCCATGTGACCTAACCTCAGTCAGCTTAAGAAGTTAATCTTTTGGTTCTGAGTTTTGCTGCTCCTCTGCCTTTTTGTTAACAAAAACATCCTACAGGGCGCTAAACATTTGTCCGGTGTTCATTCCCAGAGTCCGTCTCCGTTCTAATATTCTAAAGACATGCTAAAGGTTCACAGCTGTGACAATTTGTTCATCGCAAACTTACCTGACCCTTTCCTCCTCTGCTTGCTTTAGCTGTTCATCTCTCTTCAGCACAGTCATAATCATAGACTGTTCCTCCTCCGTCAGGTAACTTAGGTCTATCATGGTGAATCTGGTTTGCTCCACCAGACCGGTGTGCAGATTATTTTTTCCTCACCCAGTTGGTCTTGGAAAGGTTCATAGGCCTGAAGATTGAAGACAGTCAGGTGTGTTAAGCAGGGGAGTGTCTGCTCTTAGCTTGGAGCTTCACAGGGATCGCTACTGGAGGATGTATTTTTCTGTGAACACATATTACATTGCTCATTTATAAAAAAACAGTGACAGAAAAATTTTAGAATCACCTGGCAGCAATTAAAGCTACAATTCTTTTTTGTAGGACTTTGACAAATGCGTTATGATCTCTCTTCCAGGTTTGCACATTTTGTTGCTGGTATTTTTGTATATTCAAGCCCTCTCAAGTTTCATGGGCACTGTCGGTTTACAGAAACTTTTAGATATTGCCACACATGTTCATATTTATTGAGGTCTGGGAATTGTTGGACACTTAAGATTCTTTGTTTTTTAAGAACATTTCTCTTGGACACAACAAGAACATTTCAATAAAATTTTCCCCCTCAATCCTGACATGTTTTTCAGTCCCTGGTACTGAAAAGCATCCCCATAACATGATGCTGGCCCCACCTTGCTTTGCTGTGGGGATGATGTTCTAATGCATATGTGAAATTTGGCCACACAGGTATTTGCATTTTTTGGCAAAAGGTTACATTTCAGTCTCATCTAAAACAGAAGACCTTGAGTCTTAGACCAGAATCTGGCATTGTAAAGCCCTCAGGTAACAGATCCTATGATAATTTCTCCCATCTTTGCTGTCAAGCCTTTTTGGGATGTTTTGCAACATACACACTTGAGAAGAAGACATTCCCCTGGGCAATAACCACACTGAGCTAAAAAGTACTCGAAGGGAACTGCCACTGTCGGTATTAGACTTCGGTACAGCTGTGCCGTGACGTAGATACATTTTTCACTATAAATTAAAAAACGCCGTCAGACGCACAAAAATTGCGGCCGTGTCGGTTCGATTCCGGCCTGGGCCCTTTGCAGCACACTCTCCTCTGTCTTCCCCAAGTTCACTATCACCCAATAAATCATATAAAACGCCAAAAAACAATCTTACATTAAAAAAACAATCTGATACAATTAGGCAAACAATTGCACCTTATATTATATTGTATAAGTTAGTGATCCAGTAGTTACAGCATCCCCCCAGAGTTTACCCCTCCTGCAGACTCTAGCCAAGTGAAATAATTGGAAAGTTGTGACCAAATCACCAGTCACCTTGTAAAGGAATGTTGGAAAAATAGGTATTTTTTTCAATTGAAAGTTAAGTTATTAAAGCCACATGCACATCACATCATCCATAATCCATGAATTTGGACATGTTCATATAGCACAAGGATATGCACAATTAGTTAAATATGGTGCTTTGATATTTACATCAAATAGTTATGATGATTTTCAGTTTAAGTAGGCTAATAGTTGAAGAGAACAATAATAAACTAAATTTTGCCTGCTTAATCGAGTTTTCTAACAAAGTTAGTGTAATTGGATAATTGAATTTCAAACCCCATGTCTTTCACAGAAAGATAAAAAAACGACTTTTACCTATTACAGTTGACCTTAAAACATATTAGAGAAATAGAAAACATATTAGAGAAATAGGATATAATTGAAATATTACTTATTGATTCTACATGTTAATATGCACTTGCAAATCGCGACATTGTGTTTTCTTTGAAAACAGCACCATAGATTTTTTAATATGTCCTTAGCATTTACTTTTATTTTATATTGTTATTTTAACTAATTCATTTGGTCTCTGTAGCACTTTGAGATTCTTTTATGAAAAGTGCTCTACAAATAAAATGTATTATTATTATTATTAAATTGTATGTTGGCATCAGAATGTGTCAAGATATAAATAACAAAACATATAGAGTAGGACATTAAACTGATCATAATCAGAATTGTTCATACGTGAGTATGAATAAATAACGTCCCTATTCCAAAAAAGTATCATTCGACTTCGGCTTCACATCTTAAAAGAGCTCGTAATTTCGGAGGTAAACTCAATAAACCAACGGAAAAGTGAGTAAAAGTGTTTTACCTTGGTCAGTACTCTGCATCTGGTAACCAAAGCGTACATCCACTGGTCTGGAGCGGCAGTGAGACGCAGTTCGCCCAACGACTCGTTCTGTTTGAATGACTCTTTGTAGTGACTCGGGACTCACACGAGTCTTTCCTAGTGATTCGTGTGTCGTATATTCGAACATTTGGCAGCGGAGTTCTACCACGTGACTACTCGCTTCCACCAGAAAGTTGAAACCTTCTACCACGTGACTACTCGCTTCCATCAGAACGTTGAAACGTTCTACCACGCTTCTGCTGGTCCTCCAGGCTCAGTGCTCAGATCCCCGTCCATGTACATCTGCAGGGACATAGTTGACGTCAAGAACATTATGAAGACATGTGTTTATAACTGGCAATTATATGCCGACGACAAATTATTGATACAGTCGATTGCTTGGTTACTGATGTCATGATGAACAGACAAGAATCAAGACTTTTCTTAACTAAAAATGATCGTTGAACGACTGACTTGAGTTTTTACTTTTAATTGAATTAACTGTTTTCTTCATCTGAACGGTTGACTAGAGGAGTTCTAGGCACAGGAGTTCTAGGTAGTGGCAGAGGAGTTGAGTTCTAGGCAGGGGAGTTCTAACCACTGCCCACATAGCAAAAATCATCTGGCCCAGACCATTCGTAAGTTCTGGGCCAGATCCGCAAAACGGACCTGGGCCGGTGTCTTTTGGCACAACGGGCCAATACCGGCAGGGATCCGCTTTAATCATCCGGACCAGCACTGGGCCGGCTCCGGACCAGATACTGTCAGATCCGGCCCACATCTGGGCCAAGTGTGTACCAGTTTTTGGCCGAATCTGGGCCGGCACTTTTTTCTACACTAAATACCGGCACGGATTCGTGGTCACCTGATTAACTAGTGTTAGTGCTAAGTCAGCAGCCACTACTTCCCTGTAAAATACATTACATTTTAAATAAATGTGTACAGAATAAATGCTGTATTCAAAGCTTTTATACCTTGATCCATCTTCAATTTATTTAGCATTTAAATACAAATGAATACACAAAACTGGGCAAAAATAGTTTTTATAGTCTTTATAAATCGCACACACATCAATGTTGTATTCACACAAAATCAATAGTTGTTGGTGTTTTTATAATCACCAAACAGTGTGGTCATTTCACAGAATGAAAAAAAGAACCAAACACATCAGCCATGGAGCTGCAAACGGCCTTCAGACGTGCTGTATAATTCCAATGAGGCATCTGCAAACATAACCCCAAGAAGAAAGCTGTTAGTTTTGTTGAGATTTACTGAAGCAGCATTCACACAGGCGATTGATTGACTATAAATTGACCTATATAGGCTAGACATAACTGTATTGACTGTATTTGGGCTATTTTAAAAAATATAGCGCAAAATAATATTATGACATTGTAGCCGGATCTACTTCTCCCCGACTGTAACGAGACACGAAGGTCCTGTGATAGGAACAATATTAAAATAGTACCAATATTAACCGTTATTACAGGTGTAAGCTATTTGTAAAGATACCGAATACTGAATCATATTCATTTTTGTTGAATAGTCTTCTTTCAAAAACTTAAAAAAATGTACACGTTTCCAAACATTGGACAGGTAAAATCTCTTCAAAAAAAATCCCCAAAGCCCCAGGGACTGATGAGATTCGTCCAGAAATGCTAAAAGCTTTGGGTGGGGAAGGGCTGTCTTGGTTGACACGCCTCATCAACATTGCATGGAAGTCTGGGACAGTGCCAGAGGAGTGGCAGACCGGGGTGGTGGTTCCCCTCTTCAAAAAGGGGGACCGGAGAGTGTGTGCCAATTACAGAGGTATCGCACTCCTCAGCCTCCCTGGTAAAGTGTACTCCAAAGTGCTGGAAAGGAGGGTTCGGCCAATAGTCGAACCTCAGATTGAAGAGGAACAATGCGGTTTTCGTCCTGGCCGGGGAACCACGGACCAGCTCTTTACTCTCGCAAGGATCCTGGAGGGGGCCTGGGAGTATGGCCATCCAGTCTACATGTGTTTTGTGGATCTGGAGGAGGTGTATGACCTCCACCTTAGTAAGCTACTTGGTTAAACCGCTGGCAGTTATCTTTCTGCCAATGTAGATCAAGCCGGCAATGCTATAAATACATTATTTTATCCCTGCTTGTAATGATGAACACAGGTGAAACGACTTGAGTCGTTCATTATTATCGTTCAATTGAACAATATTGAACCATGAGCCATGAGTCATGAGTCGTTCGCTGGGAGGGGAGGTATCAGTGACTCAAATGAACAAACTAAATGACTCAAAAAAATCGTACTGAACGACTTGAAAAGATCTGAGTCAGTAGAGAGTAAAGATGTTTACAACTAGATGTTTCTTTAAGGTTTTTTAGAACCAAGACCATGCTGAATCCAACCCTGAATCACCCTGGACATTACTCCGGTAAGGGAAGAGGAGAAGAGACAAGTTGTTTTATCATTTATAATCAGTTTAGTAAACATTAGAGACAAGATTCTACACTTGGACATCTTTGCACATCTCAACAAGATGTATTGATGGTCAATGACATACATTCCTATAAAAATAACATTATACATACTGTATAATACATATTAGCAGAAATATATCAATGTCTACACAAACAAGTAATTTCATTCAGATCATTTGGTGTGAAGAGTTAATATGGCACTGTTTCGTTTAAAATGTCTTATATGCTTGTGTAAAATGAGATGAAGGGGAGATTCATGTAGCTCTCTATAACGGTTATAACAGTTTTTTAAGACTGGACAGAAATCAATAGACCCCAGCTGGGAACATGTCTGGTCTGGTATTTTCTCGAATTACATCTGAATCGTGCTACACAATGACCTCTTCCCAGACACAGTTGGAGTGTCTGTGATTGGAAAGATGATTACAAGTCGTTACAATTTTGCAACCTGTCCTGACATTAAAAAAATACAGCACAGTTATTAAATTTTTTTTTTAAAACAAGCCAACAACAGACGTTTATCATGGGGATTTTGCCAGTTCAATTGTGGACGAGAAAACAACGGTTGACACCGCAAATATATAAAATACAACCAATCAGATGAAAGAAACAACGTGTTTTTCTACGTTTATATAAGCATGAATCAGTTAACATTCCCTAAAAAACGTTAGAAACTGTTGGGCCAAGTTGTAGAGCAACTGTCATTAACTGCAATAAGCTAACAAGCCAACAAGTTTATTTGTTTGGCACAATTCATACATAGACGCAATTCAATGTGCTTTACAAAGGAAAACATAAATAATTACATTTGAATTGAATTTTATATTCATAGCAACCTGTTTAATGGCATCATTTACATTTAAAACATTACATTATTAAAGAACTTTATTCAAAAGGTCTTGATTACCTTTTCAGGTATCTAGAACCTGGATCTAACAGAAACAAAACTGTCATTTTATACAAATCAGTATTCAGTCAGATATATCATCTAATACTTTTATCAGAGCCGTTTGGAATTTGTCTAAGAGACTGCTTGAGTTCACAAATTTGCTGACATGATTGAAGACAACCTTTTCAATAATCTTGGCTATAAGGGTTGGATTTGATACAGGTCTAAAGTGGTTCAAAATAGTTACATCCAGTGTTTTCTTTTTTGTGATGTGATGAAATCCCTGATTGCAGAGAGTTATTAACTATTTGCTACAGATCCAATGTTATAGAGTTCAAAATAGTTTAAGATCCATTGTTACAGAGTTTAAAATTGCTTAAGCTGTAAGATGTCCAACTGTTTTTTTGCTAGCGTTTTTCGGTCAATTCTATGAAATTGTGACATAACAGACAAATTATATCTTGGTGGTTGTAGTAGCAAGACTGCATAGTTTTGATGGTCTGCCTAATTCTTTAGATTTTTTCACTGAAGAAAGGAGCAAACTCAACACATTTTGCAATGGACAAGAGTTCAGGTGCTATTTGCTTTGGGGGATTGGTCAGCCTGTCAACCATGCCAAACAGAGTGCTGTAAATGTTGCTGTCTAGCCCTGCGTAACTCAAGATTGAAGCTACAAAGGCTTTGTTTATTGGTGTCATATTAGGAAAATAAGCATGTTATATTCTTGGAAACTGGAAGTTTAGAAAGAAATCCCTACTAATACAGTGGATATAAAGTCTACACACCCATGCCAGGTTTTTGTGATGAGATAAAAATTGGACAAAGATTAAAAAAAAACGTTTGTTCACCTATCACGTGAACAATTGAATTGAAAAAAACTGAAATCAGATCGTTTTGTTGGTTTTCTCACGGCTTCAATTTGAAGAAAAAGATCCTACAGGAATTTTTTGGAGATTGTACACACTCATTTAGAGTATCTCCAAACTTCCACATCATGGGAGAGTCTGGGAGAAAGTTCTAAAGAAAAAAGCCTGTTAGTGTTTGACTTAAGGGTCTCCAACCCTGTTCCTCGAGAGCAAATGTGCTGATTGTTTTCACTCCAACCCCAATGTAAAAATGTTGTGAAGTACAAAGTAATACCATTGGATGAGCAGTGCCTTTATACCTTTTTATAAATGTTATATAGATGTCCTGGGTTCAGGCATCCCCAATGGTAACCCCGTCGTCCATCATTAATGGTTCCTCAAAGAACCTTGTGAGCATATCCCAACTACCCTAAACAGTATAGATATTGAACACAGGGTGGCAGTCTTGTTCAAATGAATAAAAAACGACATTAGCTTTTACACACAATAATAATAATTTGATGTTGAAGGGTAACCGCAAAACTTTTTACTAGGTTACTTACTAAGTTGAGGCCATAGATTTTTTTTAACGCAGAATGAAGGCAAAAACTCATTGCGAACACCACATCCACTGATCCACATATCACAGTTGCAAAATTCATCCAAATGGTTTCACACGAAATAAGAAAACGACTGTGGACGCTGCTCTTTATTTGAAAAAGAAAGAAAATCTTCAGTCAATGCCTGGTACACATTCTAACTACATAAACAAAAATAGAATCGGCACAGGACAAACGCAGAAGATATCCTGATTCAAACTTAGGTAGAGTCAGATTTTGATAGAATTGCTTTCATATTTCATACACCTTTCACTTCCCTCTACGGTTGAACAGTTGGTTTTATATACACTAAGCACCGATCAACAGCGCCCCTCTTACCCTGTTCCATTGGATCTTTATACAACTAATTTACATCCAAACTGTGACCCTTCTTTAGCAACAGCAACACCCAGATCAGCAACACTCAGACAGCAATCTTCTCTAGTCCACCTCCCAGAAAGTCAAAGTCAGAGAAGATTGTGTGGGTAGCTCTGGAAAGATGTGTGAAACATAAAAGGCAACGCTTTCACATTCAGAGTAAAGGCAGCCATGTTAACGATCAGTGAGTTGATGGCATGCCAAGCTTAAAGCAAAAGGGAAACACATCCCAGTGTGATGCTTCAGAATTGTGGATGAAGTGCTGTTCAACTAGACAGAAACGTTGTTCCATTGCAAAAACCCTAGGCACAGAATTTACTATATAGATAACTTATTAATTCACTAAACCCCCATTCCCCCTTTCACTTAACACGTGGGAGAGCATGAGATTAGATCTTGTATGAATTATTCTTAACTTGGAGAATATTCAGTGCTCTATCAATTCGCTTATAGGTGAAATTTAATATATACTTTTAACTCTACCTCTGAAGAAATGATACAATCCAACATCCATGTGTAATGCTGAAGCACTCCCACGGGTGTTCAATGTGCTATAGATTTCACTATAGATTTGTTTTACCCCCAGTCTTAAAACCAATAATAATAATAATAATAAATAAACACAAACACACAAGGAATGTCTACTGTAAACACGGTATAAAAGACAAAAGCTAAAACAGGTGTAAACGTCATTAGCATCACTACTTAGTGACAGTTAAATAACTGTAGGAAATGGATGACTGATGATTAGATCAAGAGAGAAGGACTTGTTGGCCCACTTCTCCCCCTCCCTGTAGATTAGAACATCAAGCAAACCACATCAGTATTTCCAAATTAATAACCAAGTCTTTCAGCACCCATAGCTATCTTTACAGATTATAAAATGGATGGAGTCCCTACATTATTTATTTTTCTAAATTTTAAACAGCAGCATTGCTTGACGTGTTGGACAAATGACAGAATAATGGGCGTTGGACAATCTTCTTTCCAACGTCGTTTTGACATGGTTTCCATGGTTTCACTCCAGTCAACACACCATTATTGTGTTCTTGACATGTCTGTATTTCTGGGGGAGGGGGGGGCTGAACATTTTGCTGAAGAGTTAGACTGACAGCAAAGACAAAGATTTGCTGCAAAGTGCTTCATCTTCTGACAGACACTTCCTTCACATTACATGAACTGCATCTGTGGGTAAAAATCAACAGGATGTTAAATCAAAGGATTTTAGGAAACCGTTTTACATGTTTGCTCATGGTGTTGCGTAGGCGGTCGAGCAAAAAGCAACAGTCACAGAAGATTCAGGTGAAAAACCCACATTTCAGCATTAGCAATCTATCAGCTGAAAAAAATCAATAGTCCGGACAATTGTCCATAACTGTAATTTATAGCAAAAGTCATGGCGTGGATAAAAAAAAGCATATCAGCAAGTGGTAAATAATAGGTAAATAGTGCATCTGAAAGTGTAAAACAGAAAAAGCAACCTAACTTGAGAAAATTCTACACTGTGTTGTTAAAATAGCAAAAACGCTAATCAGTTTAAGATTCCTGTGAGATATTTAAGATGTATCATGTGAACGGCGGCGGGCCGATCAGTCGGAAGAATCAGTGTGATTTCAAATGACGGTAAAGAAGACGGACAACACAGGGACAAAAGAGAGCAGCATGGGGCCGTGCAGTCCATGCATGTACTTCTGCAAGCATAAAGCACGCTGTACCTAAGAGGCGCTCTACAAGAAATCCTTGAGAGAGAGCTGTGCAAATGGGTCCTGTCCGGGGGCTCGGAGGAGACTCTGGCTGGAAGGACTAGATGCTGCAGAGGGCTATTTCAGGGAGAGGAAGAAACACAGTGGGAAGCGGAGGTAAGGTCAGAAAAAACAAGATACAGAGTGTGTGTGTGTATGTGTGTGTGTGAGAGAGAAAGACAAACGGTAACGAAGGGTGAAAAAGACCACACAGAGAAGAAGAAAGGGTACTGGGACTGTTTGGGACTGTTGAGGAAGGTGATAACCAATATTAGTGCATCTCTCAGAGCGGTAAGAGAGAACTTCTGTTGGTATTGACGAATAGAAGACAAACACAATGGTTACTGGAGCTATAAACAACACCTGACTGAATATGGCTGAACACTGAACTCAGCATTTTGACCTTAAGAGTAACAAGGAAGACTCACAAGACAAACACAAATTGGAGGACAAGAGAAATAAAAGTCCCATGATCACCACATAATTGCCCAGCTCATCTAAAAACACACTGTTCTCACCAGTCCACAGGAGACAGTCACAAGGGTGACTCATGTTTGAGTACAAACAGCCACCTAACTGTCTAATGTCTGACTGTTGTCTCACAGCAGGGTGTCTGAGTTCTAAAGGATGGCGCAACATCAAACTTCTGTTTGAAGTTTCTGAAGGTCCGTCTCTGAAGGTCAGCTCGGTGTCGCATATGACCTTGTTCATCGTTAAAAACAATTAATATCTCTTCAGGTTGGATAGTTAATGGCATGGGACTTAAACACCTTGATACTATATACGATGGAAAGATAGTCTGGAGGTGTATCTATAGTATTTTGACTACTCATGCCTGGCTACAATCTTGCGTCTGACCTGAGATTATTCAATTTCTTTAATAAACAACATTTGCATTTTTTTGTAAAGGAAATAAAATATTATTTAAAATTAATGTGTAAGAATGCTAACACACCACGACTGTACTTCATCTTGTTCTGGAATTACTGATCTTTTGTGTTGTTCGTGCATCTGAGTTTATTCTACAACATTGTCAGGCTTTAAATCACTCATACTGAGTAGATATTAGAGATGACCTTCATATCCCTGTGAAATACTTTGTGATGAAGATGATTTTTTTCATTCAGTGAGGCACTGAATCCTGACAACGCATTTTACTCACTGTGCGTCATCCTCGACTGCAATCATTGAATGAAATATTTACATCTTTAAATGTCTAGAAACACGTCTGGAAAAGTGTATCTGGAAAGAGCTATTTTTTGTGGAAAAGACACTTTTATTTTGTAATAGAATAGAACATCCTCACACCAGATTTACTTTATCTTCAGAAGTCTCACAGCAAACCAGCATACCATCTTAGTGGACATAAAAAGTCTATCCCTCTGTTTTTCAATTGAATTGTTCACGTGATAGGTCACATTAAAGGTGGAAAAAGTTGTGACATGATTTATCCTTGCCTCATTTTGTTACATCATAAAAACCTGACATATTAACAGAGGTGTGTAGACGGTTTATATCCACTGTATATACAACCAGTATATCCTAGCAGTACAAACATACACACCTGAGCATTGGATACGGAGCTGAACGGGTTGGGCGGCCTCATGACTGGCTGGTTGTACATCATGTTAGGTTGATTCATCATACCCATAGAAGCAAGCTGTTGGGGCTGCTGGGAGAAAAAAAAAATCACAAACACTAATCACAATGGAGATCTTACAGAACACCGCAGATCATGTCCTAACAGAACACCACAGATCATGTCCTAACAGAACACAGTAGATCGCGTCCTAAGAGAACACAGCAGATCGCGTCCTAACGGAACACCACAGATCATGTCCTAAGAGAACACCACAGATCATGCCCTAACAGAACACCGCAGATCGCGTCCTAACGGAACACCACAGATCATGTCCTAAGAGAACACCACAGATCATGTCCTAAGAGAACACCACAGATCATGTCCTAACAGAACACCACAGATCATGTCCTAAGAGAACACCACAGATCATGTCCTAACGGAACACCACAGATCATGTCCTAACAGAACACCACAGATCATGTCCTAACAGAACACCACAGATCATGTCCTAAGAGAACACCACAGATCATGTCCTAACGGAACACCGCAGATCATGTCCCAACAGAACACCACAGATCATGTCCCAACAGAACACCACAGATCATGTCCTAACAGAACACCACAGATCATGTCCTAACAGAACACCACAGATCATGTCCCAAGAGAACACCGCAGACCATGTCCTAAGAGAACACCGCAGACCAAGTCTTACGCTAATACCTCAGAGCTGGCAACGGTATCACGTCCTGGAAGCATTGCCGTGCCAGTAAGATCACACCATAGCGCCCTCATTCAGAGCACAGACATCTGTTTCTTGTAATTGCTCTCACCAGATTTCCTGATCACGGTCTGTAAGTTCCTCCCTTTCTAGTGTATTTTGTCGGTCTTTGAGTTTGCTTTTCGTTCCTATGGTTCCTATGGTTGCTGTTTGGGTGTCTTTGTTTTAGTGTAGTTAATTACTTGTTTATTCAAAGTTCCCAGCTCTTCCTGCACGCGCGTCCTGTCACGTACCTGCAGCATTACATACAACATAGTCTCAAAATCCACACTAGAAAACAGAGGGCTCAGTGACTAGGGACCGGTGTCAATTATGGATAATTTTGAAATGGAGCTAATACTTCACTACTACATCAATTAAAATGTACATAGCTGACAAGCAAATAAGCAGTAGATGCATTCCCATTCAGTTTGTTGTCTTATCATTTATTCGTTCTTTGAATCTGGAGTACAAAACGTATCAAGGTTACATTAATTTATCATTATAGAAAATGTTTTACAGCGATTAGAAAGTTACATTTGTTGTTGTTTTCTCAAACTTAAATTAAATAAATATAATAAATAAGGAGAATAAAATATTTATATTTAATAGTTAGAAAGCCAAATTTAAATAATGCCAATAATGCCTTAGAAAAGCCTAGAAACCATGAAGGTAATATAATCCAGACTTGACCAAACCACACAGATTTTGGTCCACTCTTCAGCATACGATAGACATTTGTGGACATCCTGAACTACAACTGGACATTGCTCTTATTTGCATAACTATATATACAATTACATATTGCTCTAAATACTGCTCTTTTCACATTTTGAAATCTGCTCTCACATCACTACTTTGCACAACACATATATATATACACATATACATATACACATATACATTAGGGTGCATCAAAAAACACAATTCTTGAATTTTAAAATGGCTGGGTGATAAAAGTGTTCCAATATATGTAGAAACAACACATGCAAAATATTTTTCCAGTACATGATGATTTAGGGGTGCCACCGCACACCTGTTTTTGTTGGATAAAGTGGTTAACAGTGCTCAATGGTCGCCATGGAGATCTGAAGTAAACAATACTACAGCTCAAGAAAACTGAGGTGATCTTTCGGTTTGAGGTATGTATTATTACATATTACTATAATATCTGGAATTGTGTGTCTGTATACTTATTTATCATAAGTCATTTAAGTCATATTCATAGGTATTTGGGGCTCATTACATCTAGATAACGTTAGCTAGCAACAGTCTTCTAACAACAGTTAGCTATCTATGTTAGTTAAGCTATTAAGCTTAACATCAACAATATTCTAGAGTGGACAATGTCATATTCAGAGTATAGATGTCTCATGTTTATTGAGAGTAGCATTGTAGTTGTTACAGTAAATTAACATTTTAAATACAAGTGTATATTTACAAGCACAGCTAGCTACTCTGGTAGTGATGTAACGGTTCATTATGATGAAGTTAGACTTTGTACAGCTAAAATGTGAGGCTTATGCAATAATGGTTTATCATAATTGTGTGATATTAAGTATGGTAAGATATGATTTTAAACACTTTCCTTCAGTTTTGTATCCTTTTCATTCTCAGGCACTGCACAACACAACCCACCCCAGGATCCAGCTCTCCTAAGATGCTGCCTTCACCAACTGGTCCCTGCCAGACTGCAGCCTGGTCTTTGGTTTGGGCCCCAGCATCATGAGGATGGCATCATCAACGGCGCCAAACTGCCAACTGGTTGTCAGATGTTACGCTGCATGCTGGCCATTAAACCTGGTGCAAATGGGGTGTTGTCGCAGTTCGAGGCTGCCATGGTTGTCCTGGAGCAGGTGTGGCAATTTTACATGAAAGCGAACATCCCAATGGTGAGAGACAAGCATGCGTGCCACAATGTGGTAGACTTAGTCAATGCTAACATCAAGCTGTGGAAAATCTCCTAGGCCAAGTGCTCTAATGAGACTACAGCGAAACAATTGGAGACAATGGAGTGCAGACTTGATGCCACATTTCCGCTGTGGCCTCCAAATGTTGAAAAGCTGATTGATAACCCAGAAGACCTAGCTTTCTTGGCCAGCATGAAGACTGACAGAGTGGCTACATTTGGTGTATTGGACATAAAGCTGCAGCTCAAGGTAAAGTGGTGAGAGGAGCGTCAAGCTGCCGCAGCAGCCAGGCAGTTCCGCTGTGAAAAGGAGCTGGAGGAGATGACTGCAATATCCAGCTTGGAGTCGTAGAGCGATGGGGAGTCAGAGGAGGACACTAACACAGTGTATCCACCATCTGAGGGTGAACCACAAGCATAAGAAGACTGGAACAAACGTCTGATGGGGAGTCAGAGGAGGATACTAACACAGTGTATCCACCATCTGAGGGTGAACCACAAGCATCTGAAGACTGGAACCAGTCCAGTCTATCCACCATCTGAGGGGGAACCATCCCATAAGCAAGAAGACTGGAACAAACGCCTGATGGGGAGTCAGAGGAGGATACTAACACAGTGTATCCACCATCTGAGGGTGAACCACAAGCATAAGAAGACTGGAACAAAGGTCTGATGGGGAGTCAGAGGAGGATACTAACACAGTGTATCCACCATCTGAGGGTGAACCATCCCACAAGCATAAGAAGAGTGGAACAAACGTCTGATGGGGAGTCAGAGGAGGATACTAACACAGTATATCCACCATCTGAGGGTGAACCACAAGCATAAGAAGACTGGAACAAACGTCTGATGGGGAGTCAGAGGAGGATACTAACACAGTGTATCCACCATCTGAGGGTGAACCACAAGCATAAGAAGACTGGAACAAACGTCTGATGGGGAGTCAGAGGAGGATACTAACACAGTGTATCCACCATCTGAGGGTGAACCACAAGCATAAGAAGACTGGAACAAACGTCTTCATTCCACATGACATCCTTAGGCATTCCACATGAGCATTAGTCGTGTCACTGGCTACAAGGTTGAAGATGTCACCAATGCAACAGGCTGTCTTCATGTGACCTTGATGCAGAGTCAGGCGGTGAATGTACACGTCTCTCTGCATCTTACGCAACAGCTGACCGAGCAAAACGCCAATTGCTGGAGACAATCAGTGAGGAACAGCACAAGCAGTGGACCCCACCTCCATTGTGCAGCCTACACTGGGACAGCAAGTTAACTCCGATGCTCAGCATTAGGCCCTGTTAGTTGCCAGTGAGTTAGCCACTAGAGAGGGTTTGTTCTGTAAGTGTGTCAGTATCGCCCCTTGTGTTTACCAATAAAGTCAATTACACTTTATATGTGTGTCCGACATCCATCACTGCTGCGGAAAATCAGGGTACGGCCGCGTGAACGTCCCATTGACCTCCATTCATTTTGTCTATAGGACAAATGAATGGAAAATCTTGAAAGTTGAATTCTGAGAAATGCCCAAGTTGCCCAAAGGGCAAACAGACAACTTTTACTTTGATAACCCTATAGAACATGTTACTTTATAAAAGTTCACTTTACTCAACATTTCCAGGTCATCCTTTTGGCAATTAGACTAAAAATTGCAAATTTTTGGAAATTTCGCCAAAGTTCATGTGTTAGGTGGCACCCCTAAATCTCAATGGAATTCCTCAAAACTTTGCAAAAGTCATTTTTATGTTAATTGGAACAACATGCAATGCCAGCCAAATTGATATTTTGAAATTAAAATTTCCCATTCAAATTTGATGCACCCTAATATACATACATATATAAATAAACACACTCTATAAGAGACAATAGAGGCCTTGAAAGGTTCTAAAGACCTCTCGATTATAGTGAATCTTCTCAAAGACCTGGAAGTTCTTAAGACTCCCAGGCCAGGTTCTGAAGACCTAAGAGCTCTAGAAGACCGGGAGGTTCTGAAGACCTGAAAAGGTTCTTAAAAACTTTTGAATAAATATGTAAAATGTACACACTTAATGACATGTAATGTTTTACTTAATGCCAGTAAACAGGTTGCTATGAATATAAAATGCATGTATTTAAATATTATTTTCCTCTGTAAAGCACATTGAATTGCTTCTATGTATGAATTGTGCTATATAAATAAACTCGCTTGCTTGCATACTTACTTAAGCTAGGCAGGGTCTTCTGTCGAACTGTTTGTGTTTTGTGTTTTTTGTTCCATTTGCACTGTTTCATGTACGATTAAAAATGTGTGTCCTAAACGCTGCAGCCATGGGCCAGAACAAATTCCTTGTATGTGTAAACAGACTTGGCTATACACCTGATTGTGATTCTAACCATGATTTGACAGAATGGGCATACCTTGTTCCTCCTTCAGGGAAGCAAAGCCATAGACATAACCGATAAGTCATTATTAGTTAGTCACCAATTACAATGCTTTTTCGTGACTAATACAGTCACCCCCTGAGCCAGGCAGGAGGAACACTGAACATAGCAGCTACCTGAGGCGATCCAATAGAGCAACCAGAAAATGCAGGTGCTGGTTTGGCAAAAGACACAATTAGCCGGCTTCATTTCTGGACCCCTTGGGGGTAACCTGGGCACAGGGCATGTAACCTCCAATTGGTGTATGGACACAAACAGCAGAGCTGAAAAGGTAAAACGCTTCCAGACTAGGCACCTATCACATTGTAAAATCTGCGTTGGGATGCAAAAGTGACCTAGGAATCTCAAGCTGTGATTTCAGTACAAAAGCGGCTCACCTGAAAGAGTGAAGCAGTGAAGTATGAAAAACAGAGTGCCCTTATAGGAGCATCAAGATGCACCCAGCTGTGCTCCATTTGGGAAGAATCCCCCTTGTCTTAATAGTAGGTTTAGAAAACCGACCACTTACTCACAGAGGATGTCTTTACTGACTCAATAGCAATGACATTGAGAGGCCTTCAAGGACCCAGCCAATAGAGCCAAGTAAAACTGCCAGACCGGGCTATGTTCCTGGTACAGTCCACAGATCCCCATCCAACAGGCCAATCATATCACCTATGATTCCCTGGGTCAGCGGAATTAATAACAGACAGTACCATCGTGGACCAGAAGATCAGCCACGGCACTCATAATGGAAGCCGTCAATAGGAAAATAACAGACCGGACAACACTGCACACCATCTCATAATGTTTACAGATCTACGACAGCCTTACCAAAACCTCTGAGTGGTTGAAATATAAGAACTGGCCCGTGTTAGCGGTGGAATGCGGTGGAGGTATGTGTCCTTCAGATTCTGAATGGGAAGTAATATCCCGCTCCTCTTGTGGTGCAAGTCATACAGCGGTCCGGGAGTCCTATATTAATACAACCCAAATAGCCCATCCCCTGACCCAGAAAATCACAATGAAAACAAACCCCTGCCAAATCGACACTGTTTACACTGAAGAGGAGCCACTTTGGAATTTGACAGATTTACCCAGAGGTCCTTTCTGCTTCCGCAACATGGGCCAACAATCTGTGACATGTCAGCAGGGAACCCCGCCAATTATGTCACATAAAATCGCCGAGCCAGAAGGAAACTGCTCCCTGGCTGATACAACGTCACAATAGCAGCTATTTTCCCGTCTGACTCAACAGTAACACCTGAAATAACCAGGCAGAGACGGTCATAAAGTCTGCGCTACAACCATGACTCAAATCTAGAACTGCCCCCAGTAGGTGAGCATATTGGCACAAACGAAGACAGGCTGAAGGACACCATGGCCAGAGTGACACCGGTGAATAATGGGCGCCATTGTTGTAACAAACATTTTTGCTTTTCGGAAAATCGCTTATTTATTTTTAGTACCCCGTTGAATTATGTATCCAAAGACAAACCGCTAGTCACTTTCTTCCAACTGGAATCAGAACTAGCTTCGACATGGCTACTTCCCTCAATGCATGCAGACATCCAGCTGAAGAATACTGACCATGCCAAAACCCCCCATCATGCCTGTAGGTGTTGTGGCAGGATATGCCATGACAGAGGGAGCCTGGACACACACAGACACAACAATGAGGACAATACACATCTCCTGAAGAACACCAAGTAGACAAAGTCAAGACAACAATTTCTTAACATTGTTAGTAACACACACACACACACACACACACACACACACACACACACACACACACACACACACACACACACACACACACACACACACACACACACACACACACACACACACACACACACACACACACACACACACACACACACACACACACACACACACACACACACACACACACACACACACACACACACACACACACACACACACACACACACACACACACACACACACACACACACACACACACACACACACACACACACACACACACACACACACACACACACACACACACACACACACACACACACACACACACACACACACACACACACACACACACACACACACACACACACACACACACACACACACACACACACACACACACACACACACACACCCACCCACACACACACACACTAACACACACACACACACACACACACACACACACACACACACACACACACACACACACACACTGTGTGTATTACCATGGAGACAGGGTTCCAGGTTGTGTTTGGGGCTGCCTTTGGTTGCCAGTTGCTTCCGCCAGTCAACCTCTTCTCCCCAGGCTGGCTCCAGTGGATGTCACTGTAGATTAAGAGCACTAATATTATCCCTGGCTTCTAACTGCTGCTGGATAAAACACGGCGCTCCGTCTATCACTGAAACCAATGCACATTGATGAGATGGAAAAACATGAACCGCCGACCTACTTTTTTGTTGTGCCATTTCCAATCCCGAGATCTAAAAGAGTATGGATATATAAAATGTTAGCCATACATCCACAAGCAGTAACCATGCCCTGACTGCCCTCTAAGTATTAATACAGTAAATAATGTTCAGTTTTTGGCAATGCATGTTACATTTATGTACATTTTGTAATGACACAACTTTTATACATAGTCCAATTATTTCAAAACTTTAAGGAGAGTCTGCAGGCTTTTTTAAAGTACGTTTTAGCCAACTGTAACCTGGCCTTGGTACAACTAAGGTTCTGGCTATGACTTTGATTCTGTTTTTATAGACATAATGGCCTTTTTCTTCAGTTCGAATCTTCTTTCGTCATTTTGTTAACAGACACCATTCGGAGACACCAAAGGCAAACGCAAAGCCTAGAATCATCACTAAATGTTGATCTATCTCTTCTGCTTGTACAGTACATGTGACAGTACCATTTCCTTCACTGAAAGCATTTGGCCTCATCTCATAGTAGTGGTATGATATATCATTTCATTTGATTAAATAATTATCCAGCAGATACTAGATACTATGATTTCCCCAAAGAAGGATGTTCTTCATTAAAATGCTATACCGTCCATACCGAAAACACCCATTACAACAAAAATATCCCAACCCAGCATGGTGACACTTACTGCCCACCAGGTTGGCTAAAGAGGAGTCCAGATCGTCTCCCACCAGTTTGTCTGGCAGCTGATTGATGGAGCACAGGGTCTGACTGGAGCCGGCCATGGTGGGTTTTAGGATGTCTGAAGAAGAGGAGTACAATGTAAACCACCCGTCGATTTAAAAACAACATCGTCGAACACGAAGCACTTCAAACGTCATAACGTTCAACACCTCACCATCAGAATCCATGTTGTTCGTGCCGGCTGCTTTGGCTCCAAACACGGACTCGAAGTCTACCTGGAGTGCTCCTGTGGGAGGGGGCTGTGGGGCCGAGTACCCTTTAAAAGAACACAGCAGATGTTATGATGAAAAAGTCCTGTGAGACTCCTGTCAATGTCAGAGCTCGTTACGAAACACACAGAAGCAAGTGGTGTCCATCGAAATGCCTAGTAGAACTACAGTAACTCTACCTCTGAATAGACCTGCTACAGCTGAAGGCTCAGTGGGGTAGGGGGCCTGGTGTGAGAGGTGCTGGGACATAGATGCTGGACCACAGAAGGAGTCTGACAACGCCAAAAGAACAAGCAGGAGGAAAGAGAGAAGAGAGCAAAGGATGGCATTTTAAGGCAAGGATATTAAGCCTGGCAAGGCAAAGTGGCGGTACAGAAAAAAGACAACCAACGGAAAACACAACACTCAGAGGTTAGGAACACAAGCGGGGTGACCAGTTAAACAAAATCACAAGACGTACTGCAGAGTAAAAGTCAGTTGCCAGGATACCCACACAGAGTTATTATCGGCCAATCGGGGAACAGTACTGTACATTGGGTTGAGGGGCCTATGTTTGCCTATGGGCTCAGGAAACATAGGCCGGGATGGTGGACCATCGAAGTACCTGAGATGGAGTGTTCTATCCGCAGTGTGCGTTTGTAATTGGTCGAAACAGACGAGTTTGTGTCAGTAAAGGGGTTGTAACGATCTAGGGAATTGAAGATTATACGGGTAAGAACAGACAGACAGCTTTGAGATACAGCAGAATAGAACATGACACTATTAGTTTCTATAGAAGAATGAAAAGCTTTTTTGGAACACCATCACACACAAAAAAGGAACATGCGCCGACTAAGTCATCAGTAACTTTTCCTACATTTTTGCGTTCACCTATAATCTTGCTCCTGAATTGAATACATTACAAACATCGTGGCGGTACACTGAAACCATGGCTGGACATACACTGTGATTTGTAATCACAGTTTGGTCTTCCCTACAGCAGGGACATTTATAGTCCACAGTAACTCTTAGGTATTGTCCCGTTAGGAAAACGTGCAACAGGAATTAACAATGAGCTGCATGGTCCGGCATGGGAGCGCGGTCAGAAATCCCAGAGCTCATCAGGGCGGTCCAGTTTCTCCAGAAATAAGCGGATTGAGTGTAGCGATGAAAAAAAAGCTGGTGCTTTCTGTGATGCTGAATTGTTTTCAAGATCAAAGCACCCTCTGTGGCTCAAGTTCAGCTACTGTGGCACAGAATTTCAGGCATTGTCTGTGAGGACAGGTATTGTTGTGTTGGGCCCTTCAAGTTTACACTCACACATGGTCTAAAGAATAGTAGCAAGGTACTGTATCCACTGATCATATTTGAGATGTTTCTAACTTTCTACAACTTGATTGGAGTCCACCTGTGGTAAATTCAGTTGATTGGAAATTATTTGGATAGGCATACACATGTCTAAATAAGATCCCACAGTTGACAGTGTATGTCAAAGCACAAACCAAGCCATGAAGTTCAAAGAATTGTCTGTAGACCTCAGAGACGGGATTGTATTGAGCCACATATCTGGGAAAAGTACAGAAACATTTCTGCAGCATTGAAGACCCCAATGAACAGTGGCCTCCATTATCCGAAAATGGAAGACATTTGGAACCACCAGGACCCTTCCTAGGCCAAACTGAGCGGGTTAGTTAGGTGTCCAAGAACCCATGGTCACTCAGAGCTCCAGCATTGCTCTGTGAAGAGAGAAGAACCTTCCAAAAGGACAACCATCTCTGCAGCACTCTACCAATCAGGCCTGTAAGGTAAAGTGTCCAGACAGAAGCCATTTCTTTGTAAAAAAAAAAACACACAACAGCCCATCTGAGGTTTGCCAAAAGGCACATGAAGGACTTTCAGACCATGAGAAACAACATTCTCTGGTCTGATGAAACAAAGATTGAACTCTTTGGCCTGAATGCCAACCGTCATGTCTGTAAGAAACTATGCACTGCTCATCACCGAGCCAATACCGTACAATAAAGCATGTTGGTGGCAGCATTATGCTGTGGGGATGATTTTCAGCGTTAGGAACTGGGAGACTAGTCAAAATCGAGGGAAAGATTGATGCAGCAATGTACAGAAACATCCTTGATGAAAACCTGCTCCAAGGCGCTCTGGACTTTAGACTGGGGCAAAGATGCATCTTCCAACAGGACAGTGACCATAAGCACAACGGGAGAGCCCAGCCCAGAACCCAATTAAACATATCTGGAGAGATCTGAAAATGGCTGTGCATCAACGTTCCCCATCCAACCTGATGGTGCTTGAGAGGTCCTGCAAAGAAGAATGGGAGAAACTGCCCAAAAACAGGTGTGCCAAGATTGTAGCATCATACTTAAAAAATACTAAAGAAGTGAAGAGAAAGTGAAACGCCATGAATACTTTCCGGATGCACTATTAATAAATGATTTTCCTGATTTCTGAACGGAAGCCTTAGTAAATCATGATGATGTTAGTTACTTTACCCACTGATGGATAATTTGCTTATATGGATTAACCCTTTAAGCAGTGCGTTGTAGACCAGCAGTCCAGCAATCTGTAATACGTGCAACACAGTGTACTTTGGACAAACAAGTGTTAACTTTGACTCATATCGAGCGGGTAGTAGCGATTTGCTGAGGAATGTGTGAAGGCTTTTGTGATACAGTTAGAGCAAATTCAGTTGGTGCAGAAACCACCTATTCTCAACGGCCACATACAAACAACTAAACAATAAATATTCATTTTGTCCACTGGGGTGGAAATATACCAAAAAGCCAAGATGTTCCCGACTGAAGATATAAATGATGCTGGAGGTTTCTCCATTGCGGTCAATCAACGTAATTTGCCATGGCAGAGAACTAGTTCCGCGGTGCACCTCACCAAATGGCAAATGCACCAATCAGGATGAGGGATGTGATTAGGCTACAACGTCCACGTCGTTTTGCCGAAAATAGCATATGGATTTTTTTTCTCGTATAGCCTATTGTTTTTTTACGTATTTGAGTGCAGACCGAACCAGGGCGACCGTACCAAATGATACAGTATTAATAAGTCCACCATTACACACGCAAGGCAAATTAGGGCATTTTGTTATGAATCAACAGTCTTTCAACTGAAAACAGTACTGACACAATTCACACAGAACAACACGAGGACAAGTCATGCTTATGGGAGACGTCCTACAAACAGTCCCACAGAACGGAAACGTGAGACACGGGAAATATATTTTCAGGAGAATCAAAAAAATCTTTACCACCAAACATTTCATGAGCAGACGTCCTAGAGGAATAGCTAACACCGTCAGAGGACACTACGGGTACGTGAGCTTCAACAACGGGTTTTGAGAGGAAAGGGTTAAGATTTGACATGGAGTCGTCTCCAGCGTCGGTAGAGGTGAAAGGATCTAGGCAGGCCGAGGAGAAGAAAAGAAAGAGAGGAGACACGGAAGATAAGAACAGTTGGAAACAAACAGAGGGAAACCATGCAAAACAGAACAGGTCGCGGTAATAGAATAGACACAGAGGTCGTCTCTGCTGGGGGCCGATTCTCCTACCTGCCCATGCTGTGACAACAGGAGGCACTGTAGAACTGGCCTGCATGGACGTTTTAAAGCTCTGCTGAATGTCAAACAGGTCACTATCCATCTTCAGAGCACTGTGGAAAATGAACAGCGATAATGCTAATCTGAATCAACACTAATACATGTAGTTGGATGGGGGTATCACCCGATGACACACACATATTGAGTAGAGTGGTTGTCCCAGTCGGAACTAGAATAAAATCACTGTCAGTCCTAAAGTGCACCGCTACAAGGAAAAATACATTTAAATATTTGCAAGTCAGAGTTTTGCAGAATAATCCTGTCAGGCTTGTCGTTTCAAGCACATGTATGGGTACAGTTCACAGGTCATTGGTCAAAGTTGGTAATAAAATGGTTGTACCCATTAGAGCAGCTGGGTGTAGAGAAGAGGTCGATGGCTGGGTCTGTGCCAATAGTGCCCCCGGGGGTGGAGACAGGCGACGTGTCTGTGGTGGCAAACGAAGGCCTCTTGGAGAGCTCCTTAAGCCTCTGTTCCTGGGTGGAAAGTGTCCAAATTAAATATAGACACTAGAGACGGATGGCCAATAGTAGAACAGAAGACAGTTGTCATGCATGTCAGCTTTAATGGATTGGCTTTTAAATGAACTCCCTTCACACTTTGAATGAACGGGCAACACAAATGGTAATTCTGTCATCGTATTCATGCGGCGACCCACGAGTCTTCACGACTGTACCTTCAGTGCTTTGAGACGAGCCTGTTCCTCCTCGAGAGCGGCCTGCTTCTCTCGCTCGTCGACTTTGGTGAAAGACATCCCTGTACTCGCCAGTGAGGACACCGCGTTGGATAGAGTGCTGGCCCTGGAAGAAGCCGCAACAGTAAACACTTGAAGGCAGCAAACTACAGCAACCCCGGAGCATCCACGACCATAACCATCAATAGTGATTAAATCAAACATGGCTTAAGAGCTTTGTGCACGAAGCAAATTTGTTATAGTGGCAGCCGTTTACAGGCTACAGTGGTTGGTATGACACATCGTCCCATAAACCTGTCCAAACATTGTTGACAGATGTGCAAGACTGGGTCAATTTGGAGAAATCGCTATAGGAATACGAATAAATGACTGTAGCTACACATAGTACGCATAGTACATAAATATGTAAATTGATAATTATACAGCATATGCCATTTCTCTTGCCAGGACAAATGTGGCTTTTTTATTTGGCCAAATAGCCTGAAGGAAAACCTTTTAACCAGGTTTGCTTAATTTACCCCCAGTAGTATTGTACATTTTTGTTTAGGCTATTTGCAAACGTCTTAGATAAAACTCCCTTAGGTCTACAGCTTAACATGTCCGGGCCAACAAGGCACAATTAACTGCGATTGGTGAGATAAATGCAAGTGAGGATTTGAAACAATATGCCAGACATCAGTATGCACTGCAGCACAGCAACCTCTCAAGGTAAAGACAACAAATATATGTTACATCTGACATTTGTGAATGATTTTGGCTTCCTGTGGTCATTTGCACTGTCCTCTTACAGTTTAACTAACACATATTGAACATGTTGTCGTTGCTAAATAGAGAATAGACCATGTGTGATGTCGGCCTCCTGTATGCTCGTGACACAGCTGCTGTTTGCCAGGCAAGATGCAGGTAAAGTTATTCAAAAGCAGTTCACGCAAAAGCTAATACCAGGATGGGGATTCTGGTAAAACACTAAATCTGGGATGTAGCACAATACATACATTGTAGTTCATATTCAAACACTTTCATATTGTAGCATCCAGTACATACCTGCTAGCAGCAGTGGAGTCTTTGACTTTCTTGCCCTCCAGTGAGGCCAGATGCTGCTCCAGAGCTTCCAGGAGGCTACTTGGAGCCTGTTTAATGGTCAACAGCAGTTAGCATGTGACAGGATTTAGTTAGACTGTACTATATGTCTTTCCACTAAGATGTTAGACAATTGCTATAAGCCTTTGAGTATTTCCTGATAAGCTTCCTGCAATGTTTAGCTAGTCATATTATGTGGTGAGAAACAAAACTCTGGACCGTAACTCTACAGTTCCATATTATACGCGTTTATAACATTCCCACGGAAACATACTTCAACGGTTCTTCACTTAGAGCCAGATCCTAACATTCAACACTACAGAAATGCACACTGCTGCACAACACCAGCAATACACAAGGCAAAAACACAACAGGGCTTGGGTTCGCCCACCACCAAACAATGGTTGTTTGCTTTGCAGCCAAATGGCACATACAATACGTAATATTGAAATGTGTTTGCGGTTGGAACACACCGCCGAAGCACTTTCAACATTTACAAAATAAGTGGCGCTGAATTGGTCATGTTTAAAGCACATCTGGGCAGCCATGTTGGATGGGTTATGTACATTTCAAGTGACAGGAGGAAACGGCGTCGACTGTTTTACTCCTGTAAAGCAGGTCAATGACACGACGTCAGAGTAAACGCATGCAGAGACAACACCAAAGCAAGTCACAGACATTGAAGAAGAGTGAGATGAAAATACTTACACAAACTGTAAACTAAAGGTGAAAAGATAGTGGGAAGAGAGGGGAAATACAGAATATAAAGGTGGCGATGGTCAGAGACATAAATAGTTATTCTGAACCATAACTAATATGCCTATTAATGTGAAGGTTAGAAAACCTCTACCTCATACAAAATACTATTATTATTAATTATTAGTGTGAGAACACAGATTTTATTATGTACTTACAAAGTCAAGTATAATTGATGTTGGAGTATAAATTTTCCTTGAAAATACTGTAATATTACCAGTGTCATTGTAAACACTGAGGTAGCAGTAACAGTCTGGGGGGTCATCTTTTCAATTGGCTGTATAACTTCATAAAACAGAAGTACTGTAAGATAAAATCAGTTGGCATCTAAAGACTTTAACACCTTTATTAACTGTCGCTGGCGGCCTTATAGACTCAAGAAGAGGAGAAAGTGAGAGATATGTTCAATTGGCAACATGCACTGGAAGGCTTCTGGCTTATCTGGAAAACATTTCTGCAGGGTGGAGTAAATAAAGTGGGGCAGGGCAACGCCTGATTAAATAAGAGTAAATACTGAGACAGATAAAGACGTAACATCTGTGTAACCAGAGTATACTAAATGATAAGAGAATATAGTGACAGCCAGAAATATATAAAGGGAGGGAGAGCAACAGAAAAAGAGAGTTAAAAAATGGAGACAGAAAGTGAGAAGCCAATTGTCTATTTAGTAGAGACGATAGACTAGCGTGAGGTCAGTGGGAAGGTTTATACAACCCTCTGACTGCATGGAAGTCTGAAGTGAGAATAATTACCTGTGAAAGGTCTGGAATGTCTCCTCGATCAATACCCACCTGCTGTTAAACAAGAATATGTGCTACGTTATAGCGGCGCCTCAAAATCCCCCATAAATCCAATCCCTACCACTGATGCAATTTCACCACCAGTATTAGAAAAATAAACGTTGGTATTGAATGATGAACAAAAAACATTAAGTGCAAAGCAGGTATAGAACAAATCACCTCTGCCACTTTGAGGAACTCTGAGATTCGGGTCATTCGCGTGAGAAACTTCTTGTAGATATCCAAGCCCTCCTTACACTGCGTTTTCTTCATGTCAAAGTACTTCTCTGTGGTGAACCAAATCAAATAAACAGCAGGCATTAGCTCTGAAAACATGTAGATTAACTCTAAACACTGCATTTAATGCTACGGTTTATACCTGTACCTATACAAACTCAGAATCTACAGTGAAACCTTAGTGTACCGTTTAGAATATGTTGGAGTAATTAAAGACAGCCGTGTGGTTTACCCAGTAAGTTGATGATGCCTTCGTTATATGCTGCGAAAAGCCTGATGGAATCTTTGAAGAGAAGCATGAAGCCGGCATTGATCACTCCATTTGACAACTCATTGGCGTTAACCTGAAGGGGACACAACATTTCAGTTTGATTCGTCATAAGCCGATTGTCTTTTGTAAAGCAATGGCTTTGTTGACAAACACAGGAGCAGGTCAGTGGAGGAAAGAATTGCCTGCACCAATCTCTGATTTCATGGTTGTACATTATTAGTTCCAAGGGTATTTGACCTAGGAACAGTCAAATGACACACACATAAACACGTGTTACAGATCACGAGCAGCACGGTTCTGAGGAGGTTAACCTCAGACTCACATTGAAGTCCAGGAGGGCGTCCATCTGGTTCTGTATGATCGGGATGGTCTTCAGTAGCTTCTCCGTATTCATGGTCCTCATCACCCCATCCACCCTGTGGAGAAACGGGTGTCGTGTAAAGTTAGGGGTTAGAAGCATTAAGGAAAGGATGTTGCATATATACAAATGGGTAAAAAGTGGGTTGGTCAAAAAACAAACACATCAACAAAGTAGTAATAGAAATGTCCTACCCTCGCTTTACTTTAGTGAAGTCAAAGGCGACCTGTCTGTATGATACGGCCTTTTCATTCAGATATCGACTGTACCTTCGGATAAACGTAGACATATCGTATCCTGGGAGAGAGAGACCTGAGAATGAGTGACACATCACATATAAATCATTTAGTTGTCACAAAAACATACATTAGAATCAGGCATTATTATGTATTTATCAATGTAAGCGTTAAATAGACAGGTGACAGAATTACAAAATGGTACATTGATCGAGTATTACAAATACATGCAAGACTTTTGTTTCCCTGGCATTGGTTCTAAATTATAGAATGTCCGGCACAATCCTCAGCATTATTCACTAATCATATTAAAATAATTCAGTAGTATTTGAAGGAGATTATGTGAAGCTTCAAATAAGCCCTTGGAGATGATGTCAATAATATATGTATTAATTGTAGTACAATCTATCAGTACCATGAATAAATGGAATTTCAGGAGAATAAATCCCATTCAAGAGTAGAGGAACTAATATAAGGTAACGTTGTAAGTTCAATTAATCTCTAAGGAACTATTCCTTTGAAGATAACATTTGACAATCAAGTCCTCATACTTTACCTTGTAAACCACTTTTGTCCAAAAAATTACTGAGGTTGAATAGTGTGTTCCTTGAAGCCAGGTACTGAACAAAACGCTGTATCAAAAAACAAGAGCTGTATTAAAACATGTCCATATTTCTTTCCCAACCACAGAAACAGAAATCAGGTTCCAGATGTGTTAAAACATTGATTATAATGGAACACAAGAAATCACTCGGTTCCTTATCGCATGTCTAACAGCTTGAAAGCTCAACCTCTACCCGTCAGCTGTTATTATATGTGTACACAACACAAATGTAATGAGTCACGAGCGTAGCTGCAGACATTTTCGAGAGTCGTAAACGCTAGCTCGGCTCACCTCATTGCCATAGACCATAAGGTGGTGTGTGGTGATGAGAGACTTGAAGACCACCACCCAGCTTGTGTTCGTGGTCCTCTCAAACAGTGAATCAGCCAGCTGGGGAATATTCACGTTCATCTCATTGGTGCAGTGGATCAGGTCTAGAAGAGAACAGGAAAATGGACAAAGGGGGGTTAGAGATTTCTCAATGTTGATAGTCCAGTAAACGTGAACAAAATGCTGGATACAATTTCCTGGTAAGCCCAGTTAATATTAAATGAAAGACAATTACTTCAAATCTGTGTAACCACGATTGAGCAACTCTGCCCCAGGCAGCAGTATCACCCAATTAGGTTTAAAAACCAGAATACATTATGAAACATACATTTCTATGATACTGGGACAGAATATCAGGAAAACCATCTGATTGAGGAGCAGTAGATGGCACATTAGTGAACAATGCCTTCAATCAAATTCTATTGCTAATTGTTTTTCCCGCCACCAGTTTCGTCCACTAGTCTAGAGCCCCTGTAGACATTATGCTATATTCTGATGAGCTCCATAAACATGTCCAACAGGTTCTCATGACGTTGTTTTGTTATCACATATTGGTTCATTTTGAACTTTCTGGCGCAGCTATTTAACGCCTAGTTTAAGTGGGGAGAGCAATTTTGATTTCAAAGAAAGATCGGATTTTAAAAGACTGGATTAGCAAATGCTGTTTTTTTCTCCAAAAACGTCTGCGAGAATGCTAACAATATTTGAAAAAGGCGATACCTACATCAAGACCATAACCTGGCTCACAATATCATGCATTTAGAATTTTAACTTGTTCAATGACATCAGCATGTGGAGAACAGGAAATGACAATAAACCCGTTCAGATTGAACATTTCTGGCCTGCATTCTCATGTTTTCAAAGTTGAGAACTGTAATTGGAACAGCATAACCTTCCAAAGCAGCAGAAGTTAGCATGACTGGCTGAAATGTCCAGAGAGGACTGTAGGGGCTGACAGTATTGTCGTGAAATATGTTACAGAGACTAGGCAGCCTGCTAAATATTAATCATAGCATGCATTACTGCTACCACAATCCTTAAAATGATGTTGGAGAGGGTCCAATGTTCAGGGATTAAATTGGGCCGGGCCCACAGGGACTCTATGATCAAAAAGAAAGCCAGGCAAGGCTGACATCCAGCCCCATAATGTGGATAAAGTTTCCTTTGCTGGTTTGCGTGTCAGCAATTATCAAACAGATGGAGTTGTGGCAATCATTAAAAAAAAAAAAAAAGTAATCGCACGATTATTTAACATTGCTGCATGCATGTCAGTTACACAAAATGAACGACTTTACTTGGACAGAGAGCAGACTAGACCCAGCAAATTGTGCTTTGATTTGATGAGAACAATAAGATGAGGCATGGCGGAAGATATCACAGCCGAGAGGAATGCCCACGTACATCCACAGACACATCAATCCAGGCTAAAAGTGTAGTGGGACAATGGATAGTCTTTTCGGTTTATTGTTCACAGTGCACAGTGTTTTGAAGCGGGCATTATTCAAGGGGAAAACATTTTTATTTTGTCAAAATAGTTTGTGAATGCAGTAGCCTGTCATTTTGTATGTTATGAAAATGTATTGTGTTATTGATTCTGTTATGGTCGGTTTTAATTTTCTTTTATACCGTGTCTATTTGACCTACGGGTCTGTGTATGAGAGGGGGTGAGTAAGTCTCTGCTTGTCGTGTTGGATGGCTGGACAGGTTATAGTGATCCAACTACCAGGCAGTAGCTCCTGTACACAGCTCCTGAACTAACCGAAACCAACAGGCTGGCTACATACACCAATTCATAACTTCAGTACAGATTAAATGTTACTGCTACTAGATACCGTTTAGAATTATGAAACTGTGGTTTTACATCTTTCTATTCTAGTCAAAATAATTTAGGCAAAGCAATAGGCATACTAGCCAGCCTACGGCCTGTGTCTGACATCCAGATCATCCTGTGTATTTCGCTCCAACAATCATGATGACTATAACATTTGACATGTAAAAGCTGTAATCTGCTGGCAAAAGGCACAGCAATGTTGAAAATGTATCACAAATTAAAGGTATTATCATGGTGATTTCAGGGGCACAATAGTAATTAACTTTACCTGGTGCTTTAATTATCAGGTGCTCCGTTTTACGACAGGTAACATTTTAGAGGTCACTGATTATAAATCTGACACTGACAGCTGGATGTAAATATAGCAGTCTGTAGGATGCCATGAGTGGAGAGGAAACTCCACTTTGTGCCTGGCTGCTAGAAATAGAGTTCTCGCTGTACCAGGAAACTGTTTAACTCCACTGGCAAGCTACCAGGAAGCTCTGCTACAAAGACAGCCATTCACAGACTTGAAGTGCAAAAACATTTCTATAAGTGCAAAAGCATTTATGCTATATATTGCATCTCAATTTCAGATTTCCTGATTAAGCAAATATTGCAAAGGGCTGGGCCTACCAATATATATTTAATCAATGATGACTTGATTTGGGCGACTATATTTGATTTCACTAAAACACTACTGGACCATGATAAAGTTTAAGACCATTCGCATTTAAAGAATGGATCAGATCCTCGTGTAATGTATTAGACATTTATTGGTCCTTTCACATACTCTTATGATCAAATTACCTTTACTTGTGTAATAAGATAACAGAACAGTGAGGCCTTGAAACGTGTGGCCCCTGGACACACCTAGAGTTGACAAATCGACAGTAGCCTACCAAATGAAGCCTTCATCGCGACAGTTCACCCATCCCTCTTAAAACGACCGCAACCAAAACAGCTTCGATATTGGAAGCAAATGTCAGAACGAACTTATCGGCATCTAATGTGTCTCATCCTGTTGGTTAAATGGATGAAAACAAATCGAAATGTACCCCTAGAACATATAAGAGAATAGGTGTACGCTGAAAACGTTAAGGGAGTAAAACGAACAAGCCAATAGGTTAAATAAACGGATTGACTAAATAGCGGGCATACCTGCTTATAGGCCAAGCAAGGTGGCCTTTAACTAAAGCTATGCGGAATGAAAGAAACCGCTAGCTAGACAGACCGCTAGAAAACTATAGCTTATTTCACAGCAACATTTTGATGACCATATGCATATATGTTACGTCACCTTAGTTTATGTCCAATTAAAACGAGTCACACGCGTTTCAGTACAATGCCCTTGTTTGGTTAATATGTGTCTATTCTCGCTCGATACATTATGACAGAAGTTCGTTAAAACAGTATTCAGTCTGGCGTCGGGCCTTGTGTCACCGACGCCATAACTCTAGAGATACATGCCTTTTCTCATTTAAATAATGATAATAATAATAAAATCGTGATTATTAAGATACTTACAGTCCAAATGTTTCTTTTTCGGACCCATTATTTCATGTGTCGTGGCCTTGCATACCGTTTTCGACACAGCAGATCCAGTGACACTGTGCTGTGCTGCTGTTATCCTGTCCGTAATACTCTGTCCCGACATCTTCGTTTGCCAATTCAACAAATAATTTGAAGAAAAAGAATCACAATAGTCTATATCTAAGTTCAAAATCAAATAATGTATATAATATCCACGGTTGAACAATGCTCACCGCCTGTTTCACAACAGCCTACAGGGGAAACTGGGAAAACGATGACCTGGCTGGTGACAGCCGAACAAATATACAATAAAATGTTTCAAAAACGGTATCCAAGCTTGATTATTTCAGCCCAATGTCGATCCGAAAGAAGTGTTTGATTCGAGTAATTTCATAAATATTTGGTGGGTTCTCTAGCTGACTCATTCGGCCCTCGTCTCTGTGTATCTCTCATCCCGATCTCTTGGCTGGCTCACTGGATCTCCGTGTCTGCTGTCTATCGCCCCGCAATTCGCCACTCCTGCTTGGGTTTAAGGACTAGATGCATTCAGGGAAATGGCGGAGGCCTGAGTGTGCGTTCAGTTCGCATAAACGTTCAACTACGTTACACAACGGTCTACACCGAACGACACGTTGGCCCGAAACGTTGTCGTAGACTAGAGGTAGGCTGCGTTTGATTCGGTTTGGTGGGTGTGGCGAAATATAGCTCGTAGGAAACGTGACGTATTTAAATGGGAGTGGTCCTTAATGGAGCGTTTTCCAAACGGCAAAACCAATCAAAACTGAACCCTCTCCCCGTTTCAATTGCTTGTTCAGTATACAGTACCGAAGAGAACGTACACATTACTGAACGAGCTCTGCTTTTTTGGTCTTTGTCTTTATTTCACCGTTATTTTACCAAGTAAGGTGAGAGCTGTTTCGAGGACGATCAGGCCTTTTCTACACTCTCCAGATCATTGCAATCTTATTTTATGTGTGCATTTGTGGACCAGGTTCTTCATTTCACAGGAATTCAATAGTATTCATGTCAAGAGACATATATGGTATTTAAAAAAGGTGTATTGGAAATTCTGTTAATCTTGCAACAGCAGCCTTTTTTATCTTGGGTGCCCAACCCACACGATGCTGAACTTTTGGATTCTGGCGGTGTTTGAAAACGTATATCTGCTGTGAATTTCAGTGGAATTCATTTCAGTGGAGTTCATTTCAGTGGAATTCATTTCAGTGGAGTTCATTTCAGTGGAGTTCATTTCAGGTCATGACATTCAGGCTCTTGATTTCTGATGGCTCTGAGAGTAACATTTTGTAACAAAGTGAAAGATGCTACTCCAGCCACTCGCTCTTCATCCATTTTCCGACCGGGTCAGAGTTTCTGGTTGTACTGGTGGTGGCATAGGCATAATCATATATCACAATTGGATATGGTGCCTCTTGCACAGCGATTGTTCTTCATCCTTTGAATTTCCACCAGTCAATGTCAATTGTCCATTCAAGTTTAATAGTGTTGTCGTCAATCGTCCACCAGGGGTCGCAGGAATGCTTCAACGGGTGGCCTAGTGGTTAGGGACTAGCTTGCGTCTGGAAGGTCCCTGGTTCTAATCCCCCCACCACCAAGGTGGACCTTCTGTCCTTGAGCAAGACAGTTAACCCTAAAATGCTCCCCGGGCGCCCTGCACCTCAGGGTTGGGTAAAATGCTGAACAAATTTCAGTTGAAGGCATTCAGTTGTACAACTGACAATATTGGTCTATTCTATTCTCAACGTGTTCATGTATTGGCATATATACTACTGAGAAACATTTTTAAAACTTATTTCAGCAAACCGCCTTAAACCGCCTTGGTTTGATTTCCACAAGGGTCCAATATGAAAATGTACGGATAACTTATATTTACATGTATGAAAGTCACTTTCCTCTTTCCTTCCAGCTTTGCTCTGGTGTTCACTGCAAACCCACAGCTGCATGTGCTGAGGACAGCTAGGCAAAAACAGAGGGAAACAAAATATTCTGATAACCCATCAGGCCTTGACTCGGCCCTTGCTTATTTTTTCTCTACTGTAATGCCACTTCTATCACTCCTGTCTTCTGCATCCTCCTTCTTCCCAACCAACCTCCCTCACTGCTGATGACTTGATTTCAACTTATTTGAAAAGAAAATTAATATTTGTGCCTCATTTACCCAGACAGTTGATTTCACTGGCCCCTCGCATACTGAACACATCTATGCAATAATCTCTGTTTGCTCACTCCAGTAAGATATCCTGCCAAAAATGTTTGGTTGCTCCCTCATCTTCTGCTTTATTCTCCACACTATCTCTGTAAACATTGTTCCATTCCTCACTTCCCTCATCAACTCATTCTGACCACTGGCTGCCTCCCCTCGGACTGCTAGATAGTTATTCGCTCTCATTAAGAATCAACAGAACCTTATCCAGCCTTGGGCCATCTAACCTGCGGCAATGTATCCAAAATGCTGCAATCTGCCTGGTATTCAACCATCCCAAGTTATTCTATGTCAATGGCTCTTTTGCGCATAATACCAAGATTTTTCCTGGATTGTGTGATTGTCCCACCTAACTGAGCCAAAATTAATCCAGTGATTGTATCTTATAATGTTTCCAAAAGGTAATAATTACCTGTCTGTGGGCGAAATATTCAAAATTTTCCGAGCTGTCTGTTAGGATAACAGTAGTCTTTTGTAGTCATAATTTAAAAATCTCGTTGTTGTCATCCCTTGCTTGGAGAGTAAAAATAATATATAGTATATATAATATATAGATGTGTTGAAAAATGTACTGGGACAACCTGTTCTGACGGTCATTAAAGGAATCCCATCTGCTAATGTAGTCATCTAGGTGGGACTTTCAACTTCAATGGCTGATAGGTCATAGGAAATTGACAACCTCAACATAGACTTGACCTCACTGCTGCTGCCTTTAAAATTATGCTATATATAATATATAATAAACAGGGGTAGGTGCTATATGGCCAATATATTTTCCCAGTTCACACATTGCAGAGTGTCTGGATACTAAACTAAGCCATGGTACAGTGTACTCTAAAATAATTAGCCCCCTTGAAAAAAAATCTCAGGTAGGTATACTTTTTTTTTTACACCATTCAGTCTCCACAATTGGTTTGTAACAAGACAACTCTGGAAAATTGATGGTGGCACCCTGAACCAAATTCAAATATAAAACAGCTTGTCTCTACCATACACATACACATTTTGTTATAAAGGAAAAGGTAGGTGATTGGTGTGAGACAGTTTAGTCAAGCGGTTTTAAGGTAAAAAACTAAATCATTCTTTGCTCGATTCATTTTCTAAACTGCTCTGTTGACCACTTTTTCGCCTTGTCTGTCTTTTTCCATGTGTCTGCTGCTCTTCACTACTTTAAGATTGTCTAATAATAATAGATTTCACAAAACCAAAATGGTGGTAGTACCTATTCATTTCAGTAAATACATTTTGTAAATATATATTAACAAAACAATTGTTTAATAGCAAGATAGACATTTTTTTCTAAATACATGTTTTTGAATTTTTCCCCACCTTAAAAAGCAATTTCTACTTGGTGTTAGAATTCTGTGTGTATTTTTTAACTACATTTGACATTTTTTATAAATATAATTAAAATAAAATGTTACACTGATGTGTTCATACCTTTTGTTTTTCCATGACCAGGTAACATTCTTAATTTTTTTCATAACATTGACAGAAACAACAACAGGCACATGTAATAGAGGCATGCTTATTGTTACTTGTACTAGTTTGCTTTTCTACTCATCACAAAATCGTATTAGTTTATAAAAGTAATAAAAAGCCTAAAAGTGTATTGAATAAAAAATGGCAAGCGTCCTTAGTGGGTATCTCAATGAACAATATTAGCCAAAAGTTTGTGGTAATTAGTTGGCATTGTTTGTGATAACCATTTTCATTTCAGCTCTAGTCCAAATTAAACTCTTCTCTGCAACTCCCATAATTCACTTTTACCACAATTATCTACACACAGTCGCGCATTAGACCAGACTAGAGTGAGTTCACTTTTATCTCCGTCTGAATGCGTGTCGCAGCCCGGTCTCCTCAGCACCTGATGACAGCTTAATTCCCAAGCCGGGTCCCCTGCTGAGAGGAGGCCATTTGTGTTGGATGACAGATGGAGATCAGGCCAGAGGAAGATGAGTGGGAACCCTGCAAGCCCGCTCAGGTTTCAAGGTGCTGTGAAAAGATTTATCCAGGTCTATTCAGCTCGTCCCATGTTCCGCTGGGAAGCGTTTAAAAAAAAGTGTTTCCATAATAAGTCCCCTTTTCGTTCTCCTGCTGTGGGCGCACACATAAGCCCTCAACCAGACAGGCACACACATTCTGTGGAGAGAGCCGACCCGTCCGTTCAGTTGCTTGCTGCAGCCGAGATCACATGGAGCACAGATGAGTTGGCCAATACACATACCAGGGTGAGTTGGGCTCAGACCCCAGAACAAAGTGGTCAGAAAAAGAAGGGTACGTGATTAAAAGGGGTTGAAGTGTTTTAAAAAGAGGGAACTTGTAACAGAAGTCAGGGAGCTAGAGGACAGGGCTATAATGCATCCTGAAAATGAGAGAACCAGTTATAGGGGGTTTATGGTAAAAGTAACCAAATTAAGAAGGAGTCGACTCGAGAGAATTAAGACCAATTGACAGATTTGACAAGTTACAGTTTCGTTAATGCAACACCCTAGCAATCCAAGGGTTATATATATAGTTGAGATTTGAAAATGTGTGAGCCTGTCTCTCCGCAGGTGCTAAGATGGAACGTGTGTGTCTGGTTCTACTGCTGATGAGTAGGGCCAATCTAGTACTGGCACAGTTCAATGGATACAACTGTGATGCCAACTACCACAGCAGGTTTCCTGGTGAGTACGAGACTGTAATTTCTGAAAACATCGTAGTTATCGATAAAGGGGAGTGTCGGCAACAGGTTGTCTTTATCACCGGTAACTTTCACCAGCTCTCTGACCTCAGAATTCATCACAGATTGGTCTACAAACAAATAACAAAAACCTACTTATTTACACTCCGGAGATTTTTAGGAACACAGATTTATTCTGTGGTGCACACAAGTTTCTGTACAGCTATTTAGAGTTGTTTTATTTCACATAATTGTTAAATATGTTTTTTTAATACTTTTTTATCTTAGTACAAATTGCAAACAAAATATCTACAGATACATGAACGTACATATGGAGAGATAAAGGCTTGGTCCATATATCTACAGATACATGAACGTACATATGGAGAGATAAAGGCTTGGTCCATATATCGACAGATACATGAACGTACATATGGAGAGATGAAGGCTTGGTCCATATATCTACAGATACATGAACGTACATATGGAGAGATGGAGGCTTGGTCCATATATCGACAGATACATGAACGTACATATGGAGAGATGAAGGCTTGGTCCATATATCGACAGATACATGAACGTACATATGGAGAAATGAAGGCTTGCTTCATATATCTACAGATACATGAGCGTACATATGGAGAGATGGAGGCTTGGTCCATATATCTACAGATACATGAACGTACATATGGAGAGATGAAGGCTTGGTCCATATATCGACAGATACATGAACGTACATATGGAGAGATGAAGGCTTGGCCCATATATCTACAGATACATGAACGTACATATGGAGAGATGAAGGCTTGGTCCATATATCTACAGATACATGAACGTACATATGGAGAGATGAAGGCTTGGTCCATATATCGACAGATACGTGAACGTACATATGGAGAGATGAAGGCTTGGTCCATATATCTACAGATACATGAACGTACATATGGAGAGATGAAGGCTTGGTCCATATATCTACAGATACATAAACGTACATATGGAGAGATGAAGGCTTGGTCTATATATCGACAGATACATGAACGTACATATGGAGAGATGAAGGCTTGGTCCATATATTTACAGATACATGAACGTACATATGGAGAGATGATCTACAGATACATGAACGTCGTACATATGGAGAGATGAAGGCTTGGTCCATATATCGACAGATACATGAACGTACATATGGAGAGATGGAGGTAAATCCAGCCCTCTTTCTAAATTCATTGAATCAAGTCAAGTGTTTCTCTCATTCCCTCTCTAGCGGAGCGGGACATAAGCGTGTACTGCGGTGTTCAGACGATGACCCTGAAGATAAACTTCTGCCCCGTGCTGTTTTCCGGCTACACGGTCGCAGACCTCTCGCTCAACGGTCGCTATGACGACATCCACTGCAGGGGCTTCATCAACAACGACACGTTTCCCACGGTGGTACTGTTCAGCATTAGTCTCAGCACCCTGGAGGCCTGTGGCAACAGCCTGGTGGTAAGAAACACACACATACGCACATAACACTGTTCGACATTATGGAACCAACAGGGTGTAGTGTTTTATATCGTAAGATGGTGTCTTGTTTGATGCTATGCTAGGTGGACGTCGTATTTACAGACACTATTGTCACTGTTCTTAGGTGACTACTGCCTACGGGGCTAATGCCTATGGGAACATATCACTGGTGCAGATTGGAAATATCTCAGGGTACGTCGACACCCCAGACCCGGCAGCTATCATCAGCTATCAGCCTGGCCTGCTGTACAAATTCAGCTGCAGCTACCCCCTGGAGTATCTGGTCAACAACTCACAGCTGGCATCGTAAGCATTAACAAGCGCCAACTTAAGGGCTCCCTGAGAAATCAGGCAAAACTACGTGGAGATGTTTCAGTATTTTGATCAATTGCTTAATGCTTTCATAAAGTACTTGGTATAATTTTGCATTTGGAAGATGAAATTGATGTGTGAAGGACAGTCAGAAATGTAATATTCAGTGCAGTTTTTGTTAGCAAATACCTAGAAGAGCATGTTCACCTGTCTTTAACAGGTTTTAAACCTTCTTCTAGATCATCTGCTGCCATATCAGTGAAGGATAGTAATGGCACCTTTGTGAGCACATTGAGTTTACTTCTTTACAATGTGAGTATTGCAACATGAAGATTCAGAATAGGACCCTATAGAAGTAGCAATTAAATGTCACATATTATTTATCATATGCTCCTATGTAAATACTTAACAAATTACAAGTGATTTTATTGAGTCCAAGTCGATATGAAATACAGCTTATGATTAATGACTAAACACATTATTGCACAGGACTCAGCCTATTACCACCAACTCTCCATCCCAATGGCTGGACTGGCTTTGAAAACCAGAGTTTTTGCTGCAGTGAAAGCAACAAATCTGGACAAACGGTAGGAAACAACTTGATTTTTGGATACGGAAAAAACGTCTGTGTGCTGCTAGCCCACTCCATGTAGAACATGGCATTAACAGTACTACGTCAACCGCCAGACGTTTTCTCGATGCCTACTATACTAACTCAGTTCTGTTTTCTGTCTAAATCCGGTTCTTGCGGGCCTCTATGGCTGTGTGAAGGCGCCAGAGGTGATATTGAGGACGTCTGAGAATCCGTCATGTTGTGTAGTGTGATTAGATCTTTATCCAGAATCTGCCCCATAACGTTTTGTCTTCCTCCAGATGGAATATCTTAATGGATTACTGTTACACCACTCCCTCTGGGAATCCCAACGATGAGCTGCGCTACGACCTTTTCTTCGGGTAATCGCGCTTTTTCTCAAATGTTGCCGGGATAAATAACAAAAGTCCCAATTACCCATTCACTCTAAACCACTTATCATAGAAAACCGAACAATGGGTTCTCGTGGTGAATGATAGGACGTTTTGCTCGTTGAGCAAGAAAAAAACGGTCTGAATGTTTCAGTAATTTCAGGCCTTGTTTGTGTCTGTGCGTGTGTGTGCGTTCATGTGGGTGTGTGTGTGTGTGTGCATGCATTGTGTGCGTGCGTGTGATGCTCTTTGCAAACAGATGCTACAAAGACCCGCAAACGACAGTATTTGAGAATGGGAAGAGTCAGATGGGACGTTTCGCCTTTGAAGTGTTTCGTTTTGTCAAGCACAGACACCAGAAGATGTCCACTGTGTTTCTGCACTGTGTCACCAAGCTGTGTCGGGTGGACGACTGTGTTTTGCTCATGCCGGTAAGTACCAGGACTGCCATTCATCGCTGTATCAAACGGTATGCTTGGTAGAAGTACAGTTGAATGGTTCACTTATGTGAAAGAATATATTCACCATCTTTCTTGACTACTGATCAACCTGAAGCTTCACCCAGTAGCCGAGTAATACCATACCTTACTTTTCATTATTCCGTTTTGAAAAGATTGCCATATAAAGGAATATGTTTCTGTGGTTTTATATTGATATATTATTGGCAGATCTGTGGGCGTCGGCGTAGGCGTGACGTAGAGACCCTGGAGTCTAAGGCGTCGTCAGGAAATGCCATTATCACAGCTGGACCCATCATCACCAGGAGTGGTACGCAGAACTTTATCCATATGCACTTGTGACCTCCATTGCTATCAGCACAACAAAGCATTTTTTTATTCTAGTTACTCTATAATCTATAGACTACCATAAAGTTTACAGTATAGGTTCACTAGAATAATTTGAGGTTATTGTTTATACAGTTTAATCTGAAAATACAATATTGAAAGACTAGATAAATATTTTATTATGGATTTTATTCAACTTTCAGGCTAAAGGTGTCCATTTAAAATTTGTCAAATGATAGTCAAATAATCTCCCTTAAGGCTAACCCCTTAAAGAGTTAATTATACATATTTTTACCGAATCAAAAAAACAAGCAAAAATGAAATTAATCCTGGCACATTATTTAGCACAAAAAATATTTGTTATTCAACAAAAAATCAGACCAGATGTGAGGTGAATCCGATTAATTGTATTTAATGATCAAAGAAACAGAAAAGATAGTCTTGTGAATAATATTAATATATTTGTGGAAAAACAAATATCGACTGTCTGGATTTTGATGAATTCTCTAACTGTTTCACAATCAAGATAATGAGCTTCCAAAATGCATATCAACCATTGAAAGCAGGCCTAGACTAGTAAATTTCAAACAGTGGCAGTGCATACCGAAAGTCTATAAACTCTTATTAAAAATGCAGGTTTTATTGATGGCTGAAATCAAGAAAATCATGTCAAACCTTCAAATCACAGTTTTTATGCTTTTATAATGGGAAAGTAATCCATTTATTTTTCGGTTTAATGTTGTTGTTCACAAGATCTTATGAAAGAGGTTAAATAGTGTCTTGAATTCATCGTAATATAATCTGAGTATTTCCCATAGGAAAGCATCAGTAATATATATTTTGTTTCTATACAGATGAAACTCAGATGAATAACTCACAACTCGGTAAGATTTCTCTCTCTATGTCACTGTTAATGCAATACGGGTGCTTAAAAGTATTTAAAGTATTTTCATTCATTTATACATCAAAAAGCTTGAAAAGACAATATGAGACATGTGGATTGAGTTCTAAAGTTCTTTTAATCTAATGTACAATGTGGACACAAATAAGTGAGTATTTGTATTATTAATAATGATTCTTTTTTTTGTTTGGTTTTCTAGCTGCATCCAGTGACAACTCCCTGTCGTTGAACCCAGTGACCAGTGCTCTTTTGTCAGGTGTGGTCATTCTGGGTGTGTTCAGTCTGGGTTTCTTCCTGCTCTCGATCCGCCTCCTCTATAGGCTCCGCCTCCCTACAGCTACTCCCTCAGGAGCATGGAACCCTGGCTTCAAATAAAATCTCTCGAGTGTGCGTGTTTGCTCTACTTCACGCTTTCTTTCGTTCATTTTATTCCCTTACCTTTCTCTCCCTCTATAAACATAACATTACCTACAATATGTATTTGTTAATTAGATCAAATAACAGGCAAAATGTTTTAGTTTAGCATTCACTTGTACTGACCTAGATTTTTGGAGCTGAGCGGATGGGTTAAGGTTGGATCGTGATCGGCTATAGTTTCATAAAACCCTGCGCAGTTCAAAGGAAGCGCGGTTGAAACAAAGCGCGAGTCTGTGCGTGTTGTGCACATTTCATTGACACAACTCAGCCGCGAAAAAAGAAAGACCACCAATATGTTTGGAAAATCACATCAAGCTCAGAGGCAACATGCTCACTTTGCGGAATTCCTTGTAGCCAAATCGAATATGTACCCAAATAAACTGCATGACTCCAAGTTTACTTCCATATGATGGTTATTCAGTCAATATTAGCACATATGAGTATTTCCACAGTATTTCCACTTTGCATACAGAAATCATTTACACAAAATATGTAGAACTTTAGCATTATGAACTAATACCTAGTCTGATCACATTACAATAGTCAACATAATAACAACAAGATTTTACAGCAAAGTTTTGGCCACAAGCAATTGTTTTATTATCAAACTATTTTTCAGCCAATTCAATAAATTAAGACAATACAGTGGCAGTCGATATTTAGCTACTATAGTTTCCATTGACGTCTTTAACTCTCTTATCTGGCAGCTATAACAATCACAGTAATGCACTATAGCTGTCACACGCTCACGTACAAACACACTCATTACCTGCTTAAACTGTAAATACTAATATTTCCTTTTGCGTTTAATGTAACAGTATATATCCAATAACAATGTTACCGTTTGCGTGTTATTGCCCCCCCCAGATATTACACAGGTGGAGAACATACATCTGCCAAACACAGGCACAATTTATACATGACACATTCGTAAAATCTAGTATGAAGAGTCTTCGCACATCGACACAATGTATCGCACATGTATTCAGAATGTTTTCAATATTGGTTGTACATTTTGTAAACATCCAGAGAATGCGTGTGTGCTTTCTAGGAAGTGTATTGTATTTTTTTACAGGTCACGTGTATTAAAACTGACCCAGGTTAGTAAGCCTAGATATTTTTTTATAAATTGAATACCTCAGTGTCTGCTTGGCACCGATGCAGTAAATAAATAATGGCTCAAACTATTTACCTTGACACTCAGTAATGTCTGTTACTGTCTTCTACAAAGGCCAATAGCAAAATGTTTATCTGTTTTATTTTAAACGTAACCTATTTTAACCCAAGACACTGTAGGTGTTAGTGTTCTAATATATGTGATGTAATATATATGAGTGATTTATCTTTCCACATGTAAGATCATAATAAAAGGTCAAATATGCACCTTAAGTAAATGTTACAATTAAATATGGCTTAAGTCCTGAATTCATAGTAGTCCACATAACTTGAATGTTTGTTTGTGAATGATTTTTATATCAATGGAAAATGTAGACATAATTCACTTGCTAAAGTTGAACTGGAAGCCTGTTGCGCATTGCTATGCTTTTGTAATGCCCCCCCCCCCCTCTCTAGGGAATGTGCTATTGACCTTTACTTATGTGGAAGGATGAAAAAACAGAATTCATTTAATGTAATTGTTTTTTGTGTTATGTGTGTTGAAAGTTATAATCATGTCAATAGGAGTAAGGTTTGGTTGTCTTAAATAAAGCTCACAAATATTGCTTATATATTTTGCTTGGTGATATCCTTTGCTGGCCTTTGAATGTGTCCGTAAACATCAGTAAACTTGTGAATACTGAAAGTGTGCCTTGTAGCAAACTTAATAAATAATAAAATCAGGAGAACAGGATAGGCAGGCTGAGTCGGGGACAGAAACTGGTCATGTGGGCGATAAAGCAAAGACAAAGGGATGGAGACACCGATTGGCAGAGGACTGTTCTGAGGGGAACCTGTCCTGTTAAACCGCTGTATGGTCTTGGCCACCGTGCTGCAGCTCAGTTTCAGGGTCTGGGCAACCTTCTTATAGCCTAGACCATCTTTATGTAGAGCAACAATAAAAAAAATCTAATCTTCAGAGAGTTCTTTGCCATGAGGTGCCATGTTGAACTTTGTGAGAGTGATAACACCAAATTTAACACACCTGCTCCATATTCACACCTGAGACCTTGTAACACTAATGAGTTACATGACACCGGAGAGGTAAAATGGCTAATTTGGCCGTATTTGGACATTTTTAAGAGTGTACACACGTTTGTTGTTGAACAACGCCCTGGGAGGAGTAGGACACTTGCATAAAGTACTACAAACTAAATTGCTATTTTAAAATTGACAAATCATGGAATTGGCATTTTGTTGATTAGGAATGGCGATCGAACCCCGGTTATATTAGGGAACTGGTTCCATATTCCTCAAAGCCCAAAAATCAATAAGGTCAAAGTTAATCTAATGTAACGTTATGTCTCGAGAGACAACAGTAATTTAATTTAAATCAAATCACTGGTTGTCACATATGGGTGAGCTGTGCTGTCACAGGGTGGTTAGGGGAGAGCACTCCTGTGTATAATGTTGATTAGGAGCACAGCTGTTTAGGATATAGCTAAGCACCAGAGCAAAATGTAATTTATGTTCTATGTTAATTTTTTGCAAGGGTGGAAACACAACACCGAAAATACAGTCCCTTCGACTGTCTTCGAGTGAAAACGCTTTCAACTCCAGCTGCCAACTACTAACATCAACGATAGCCAGCTTGTTTCAATCCAATAAAGTAAATAAATGCTTTCATATTAGGCCCTTATAGCCTTCCTGAAATACAGTTGGTAATGTAAAGATTATTTTACCATTTCATTTTCACTATCGTTTTCCATTTCCAGTACTCGCATGAAATGCCAGTTAATCTGAAATATCCTGATGGAAAAAATGTTTATCTCGTTCTGCCTTTCTTCACCTAGAGAAGAGCGTTTCACTGTATCATTGTGACTTAATTTTCCTATGATAAGTTATCAGCATGTGACCAATTTACAATCTCCATGAGCTACCAATACACACCTTTACTTTACAAAATGGTTAACATCCGCGACAGGAAGAAATGTGTGTGAAGTTGCTACCTTTCCCCTTTATGCACAGCACCCTCTGGTGGCGCTAATGTGAATATGTTGTCCATTGGATTTACTGAAAATGACCACAAGCTCAACAGGAATATAACAGAGGTCATGTTGGGAATGAATCCCTCCCACACAGTAAACCATCACAGGCTTCCTGTCAACTTCCTGATCAAATATAACATTCTGCTCCTCACGTATATGACCTTCTATTGCATTGCCCCCTCTGACCTGTCCAGCCTCCTTCACATACACACCCCACCAAATCTCCTTTGACACTCCAGTTCTCACATTTACAAAAACTAGACCCTGTACCATCTATTTTAACCGAAACTCCATATAGACATCTTTAACTCTAATTCCATCACCTCTATAAAAACAGACTTAAAACTGATTTGTTCATTGTTAATCTGTTCATTTTTCCTTTTTTCCTTCGTGTAGATTGAACCTCAGTTTGCTTCGCAGGTGTTTTGTTATTTTTACTTTCCCTGATTTCTGGTTCTTCTTGTTTTGTGTTTTTGCTTTTTCTTGTACAGTGTCCTTGGTCGCTTACGATCATACTTATTCGAATTATTTATTGCTATGGCTGTTCTTAATGTGGTTGTTATGGCTACTCTTCTGATTCCTGCAACAGTCCACCACAAACTTGAACGATTAGCATCATTCATTCTGTACCATTGGCCTATATGCGTCAAAAGACTAACAGGGTAATATTTCAATAGTGGTGGCAATGTGAAAGATGTTTTCGTCTACTCACTATCGTGTCATGTCAACTGAGGGATATGAACATAAACTTGGCAATAAATGCCACGGTCATTCAGGCTTTTAAAATTGTCACATTGACCAGGACTTCCATCTCCTTGGCAATAAATGCCTGTCCTGGCCCCAACGACATTGATTCAGGTTCTTGACTCTGACTCAAAGGCCCGTGTGTGCCATACCATTTTCACTTCCGCAGGGAACCATGGTTCTAATCATAAGCCATGATTTGGACTGACACTCTGTTGTACACGTTATGGGGAAGTTCAACAGGCACCACTAAGCTGGAATGGTAGAAGAATGAACGGGAGGGCAGCCTACATGCAAATGCTCCTGGGCACGCCATTGGCTACTCACTATTGTCCTGGGCACGCCATTGGCTACTCACTATTGTCCTGGGCACGCCATTGGCTACTCACTATTGTCCTGGGCACGCCATTGGCTACTCACTATTGTCCTGGGCACGCCATTGGCTACTCACTATTGTCCTGGGCACGCCATTGGCTACTCACTATTGTCCTGGGCACGCCATTGGCTACTCACTATTGTCCTGGGCACGCCATTGGCTACTCACTATTGTCCTGGGCACGCCATTGGCTACTCACTATTGTCCTGGGCACACCATTGGCAACTCACTATTGTCCTGGGCACGCCATTGGCTACTCACTATTGTCCTGGGCACGCCATTGGCTACTCACTATTCTCCTGGGCACGCCATTGGCTACTCACTATTGGGCATATGTTTATGGGGCAGCGGTTGCCTAGCAGGTTCACGCTCACATAGGATGTGGCAGCATCCTGTGTACTTTTCAAAGGGTTGACCGGGGCGTCTATCTGCTTGCGTTGAGCTCACAATAAATGTCCATGTTTTTTTGCTTTGTCTAAATACCCAGGGGTGTGAGTACAGATAAGATGTGCTTTCCTTAATGCTCTAAGTGGCTGCTGGCATTTCCAGGTGTTCCCTTTAGGTAGGCCTCTATGGGATGTCGTGTTAGTGTTTAGCCTGGCCTGTTGTGAGTGTACTGTAAGTCCACATAAGGTAAGTCCACATAATGTAAGTCCACATAATATAGACCCACATAATGTAAGTTCACATAATGTAAGTCCACATAATTTAAATTCACATAATGTAAGTTCACATAATGTAAGTTCACATAATGTAAGTTCACATAATGTGTCTTAACCTGAGGACAGACTGAAAGGAAACTTTAGGTTAGAGTTTAGGTGTGAATGCAGTGGGTGTGAGTACCTCATAATGTGTCATACCTCATGTCATATCTCATTTCCTTTCTTCTGGGAACTTGGGTTACAGGCATAATCAAGTTACTTTAATAGCCACTGAATTGTACCTTATTCATTGTTTTATTTAAGCTGGGCTATTGTGTTTTTATGTTTTTACCACAGAATGTGATCTATATGCTGCTATTCTAGCATATTTCCACTAGGGGGTGTCACAATTTCACATTTTCAAACGATGTGTTGATGTTGTAAAGTCACTAACATAAAATATGGTTGATGGAAAAATGGTCAAATATATATATATATATTTTAATAGAGTCAACAGGATGGGGTCCACTTCATTGAATGATGCCTCCTGTTAACTGGTTGGTTCACTGTCTTATGGCCCAGTTGTGGTGATATAACATGGAGTTTAACGTAGAGACAGCCATAATGATGCCTACACTCAGAGCTAACTCTATAGTGTCTCTAACCAACAAAGAATATTGTGATAGATCTCAGGAGCTACTGTCTGCAATGCAGTTGTGTGGAGTGCTTTAATTGACTGATTTCCCTGGCTGATCCTCTATCACCTTTTGAATTACACCACTAATTGGATGAGTGAGTCTGGTAATATCTTGGCACAATGTTCAGGTAAAGTCAATGACCTGCCTTGGAATTTCAGAGGCGGATATGTTTTTGTACCCTAGAAATAGGGACCTTACTGAAACCAGAAAAGAAGAAGCACTTGTTTCACTCTTATTATAAAGGGATCTAATTATGAATTCACACCCAGAGAAGAGATGTAGGCCGTGAAAAAGTCTATGACAGGACGACCCATTTTGAAAAAGCCAGAGATAAATCAGCTGGGTTAGTATTCATAACGATTAGTGTAATTGTGTTTTAGGTATAAATCGCCACTCTTTATGAGGGTCTTTCTGTAAGTGAATTAAAACAACAGTGACTGGCGTTTTCCTCTCTAATGGTGTGGACGTTAACCTTTAGCTACAGATGGTGGGCTCTCTAAAATGTTAATGGGGTGGGGGAGGGGATCTAGTCTCGGGAGTCGTTAGTTAGGAACTAGGACCTGTTAGGTTGCAATTCCCGTTCTGCTACTACTGCATCTGGCTAGGCCTGACTTGATGGTCCAGACAGTAGCGCAGAATGTGATCTACACAGGTACACAGTAAAGCTTGTTCAGGGTGTGAATAAGTGCATGTTGCTGTTGATGAGAAATCAATGCCTTACTTTGCCTTCCACAAAGATTCTTGTTGCTTTATAAAGGGTGTGTGGTGTGTAAATGGGACAAGAAGGAGAATTTTCCCTGAAAAGTGTAAAACGCTGTATAGATTTTGCTTCGTGTTAATAGCACAAACTGGATGTAGTTAAAGCAAAAACAGAAGTTACCCAGGTGTGGGGACCAGTGTCCGGCTTTTCAACTCCTTCCACTATCTGCTGACCAGAGCTGCTTTCCTTTGTTTTTTAGCACCCCTGACGAGGCCTGATTGGGGCAGGTGTGCTTCGTCGAGCGGTGGCAGTCGAGCCTTGTTCAAGGGCCCCTTTTTACAGCCCCGTGCCAGGAGATCTCCCTGGCGCATTGGTCCGACACGGGAGAGCGAATCAGGGAGAGCGTGCGTTCACATCCCACCTGTCTGGTACCATAATTGGAGAGTCCCTTGCTGAACAGCCGTTAGCATTTCGGTGTTTGATTGAGCCTAACTTCACACTGCAAGCATTCAGATTAAACAGATATTTCACCTGATCAAACCGTTTTCTTTCTGTGTAGCTCACTTGGTGAGAGTATAGTGCCAGCCAGTGTATGTTCTCACTTTCAGTTCCTCTTGATAACCGCATTTGCTACATGATGTACATTTTAAATACTGTACATTCTCTTAAAGAGTCTTAAGAAATTGCATCACAGCTATATGTTTTCCATATTTTCCTTGAAAAAAAGAATATCTGGATTGATTTAGCCAGGACATACTGTTTTTTTTAATTGATCTGGCCTGGTAGAATTCATGTAAAAAAGTAAAAGGCTTGTTTGTGTCTGTGTGTGTTTACATATGTGCCATGTATGAGTCTGTGTGTGTTTACGTATGTGCCATGTATGTGTATGTGTGTGTTTATGTGCCATGTATGTGTGTGTGTGTTTACATATGTGCCATGTATGTGTGTGTGTGTGTGTTTACGTATGTGCCATGTATGTGTGTGTATGTGTTTACGTATGTGCCATGTATGTGTATGTGTGTGTTTATGTGCCATGTATGTGTATTTGTGTGTTTACGTATGTGCCATGTATGTGTATGTGTCTGTTTATGTGCCATGTATGTGTGTGTGTGTGTTTACGTATGTGCCATATGAGTCTGTGTGTGTTTATGTGCCATGTATGTGTATGTGTGTGTTTACGTATGTGCCATGTATGTGTGTGCAATCTCTTTTCAAAGAAATCCAGATAATAGCTCTGAAAATGGATGAGGTGGGGATCATTTTTAAACAGACCTTAGACTTACAGCCTTGAAAAATGTAATGCTGGGGTTCCATGTTTTAACCAGGAAAACTGTCAAAAGGAAAAGGTCAGTCTAAATGCATGATTTCTAATCTAACGATCCCGCCATTAAGATAATATTTGGACTAGACTTGTCTTTTCTAGATGAATGACATTTGCGGACAGAAATGCATTTGAGATCCAAAATGTTATGGTGTAAACCGGTGAAAAACTTAATTGTCACATGCTACCTTTGTGAGGTTACGTGGTCCACTGTCTTGTACAGACACTTCCCATGGCTACTATTATAACTCAGTGTGCATTGAAGTGGAGTGATCAGTGATGTGTGATGACGTGTCCTGCTCCATTTATGCACAGAATCCGTTAATGTCAACTATTGGAAGGCACTCTTAAACACCTCACATTGGCACCACAACACTACCACAAGCAACACCATGTTGTTACCCGGTAAATATTCAGTCAGTGAGTTATATGCCATTCAGGTCAGTGATCTGGTTACACACGCATGTGTTTACAGCACAGCAACGGTTCTCCTTGATAATGTGAATTGATAATGCTATGAACTCTTGTTTTCACTTTCAGAGCTTTCACTTTGTTCATTGTTGTGAATTTCTGATGAACGTTGTGCAGAACTACAAAGTGTAATGATGGAAATTGTCCATCTCACTTGGTAAGAGCAAACTGCTTGTACTGCCACGGTTGTGGTTTTGATTCCAATGGGCAACCATTATAAGAATCTGTGCACTAATTACAAACATTTCCTCTGGGTAAGTGTGTAAATCAATTATTCAAAAAAAGTACACTCCTCAGACTAGACACATTGTAAGAGATTAGTGGACTCTTATAATTTACAGGAATGTACAGAACAGTAGAGTGCTGGCCGGGAATTGGGTTTTGAAAGGACATCACTGCTGCTTTAATTTGTCCAAAAATGTCACGAGTGATTACTTTTTCCTCACTCTGGGTGTTGTTAGTTGGTCGCGTTTTCCTTCAGTTAGGTTTTTGTTGATTATGCACACCTGGTTTGAGTTTGGTAATTGGAAGGTGTATCTAAGTCACTGGGTGTGGTTGCACTTTGCTTTGCATTGTTTGGTATTATGTTTGTTGTGGTGAGTGTTGGTTAGGATACCGCTGCTTTGTGTGTTTAGTTGTCGCTTTGTGTAAGCACACTTTTATATTACAAGTTCTGTTTTTTTGCGTATGTGTTTATTTTAATGTTAATAAATACCAAGAATGAAAGATTGTTCTGCGTTTGGCACATTATCCTGCACTACACCTGTGGAAATCGTGACAAAAGTTAAAAATATTGGCATTAACATCAGATGTGCCATAGAAATTTAGAATTTCCTTATGCGAAGAAATAGTAGTACTGAGAAATCCACATTTCCTGGAAAAAGATGAACAACTTGGCAAGCTCCAGAGACTAGTAGTTCCTCCGTTTTGATAGGCCTTCCTTCAGAGATGGGAAAAGGGTTCTTGTCAGGCTGTACTCTTTACAAAGCAAGAGTACATTAGACAACCTGGTTATCCTGTAATTCATTGACAGTAAGGATATTGTGGCTCTATTGAACAATATCAACATGCCACCAGTGTGACCATGCAGTTGGCTAAGCACAGACGCCACATTAATTGTTTGATCCGACAGCAGGCTCAATCAACCAATGACATCATTGGTTGAACTTTCCCGGTCCAGACTTTGAAGAAGACTAATGCCATAGTGATTCATTTTGTCTGAAACACCTCCAATGTGTTATGTTACAGAGAGACTGAAAAAAAAAGTTTTCATCAGAATCCATGTAGAGTAGTTAAGGCTTATCTATTGAATCAGGGTTGAGACTTTCACTTTAACAACAAAGCTGAACATTGTCAATGCCGGCCTCAATCTATTTAAGTATTTTTTATTAACAAGCGTTCTCTGGTTCCCATCTGGATGTTCTGTGTAGTTTCGTATAAATCTTCTGAAATGGGGAAAGCTCATTATCACCCTGCCCCACTTAATCTGAATATATTTTCCGTGCTGTTCGTCATTCTCTCAGCGTTGGGCTACTTGTTAATGGCTGATGCGGCACCTCTTAATATAATGGATGGCACCTCTGCTGCATGCTGGGATTGGGACAGAAGCCTCCTTCGGTCTCCTCTGCGAGCGGGAGTGAGGGGAACACAACGTCGTGGGAACAAAGGCACATTCAATTTCCAAACCCCATCAATATTGCACAGCCTTCCAGACAGAACGCAGGGAGGGGCGACTGGGCACCGGAGGGCATTATGGCGGACACCCGTGACTCTTCAATCACTGAGTGGTCAGTGTACGTTGGGGTAGAGGGAGGAGTTGGCAGGATGTGAGGGGAGTGGTTCAGATTCAAATGTTGCATGGTGCAATCGGCAGTGATGAGATCGTAACCATTTGCGTCATCATTTGGGTGGATTTCTGGCTGACTGTCTGTCTAACTGGCTGGCTGTCTGTCTCTCTTTATTCACACCATATCGCCCATATACTCTACTGGAGGAATGTATTCCCATTTAGCGCTGCTGACCCAACGCTAATGTACTGTACGGGGGGACGAGGGGGGGGTCGAAGGGGGGGTGGGGGACGGCGACGCAGGACAGCCACATAGCACTGTAAGAGACGCCCGGGTGCACTCACACAATACAAATGCCCTCTGACACTGGCTAGGATAAACCCGGCATACTCAATCCCACTGCGGGTTACTGGAAAACCTCAGGCCAGGATCACTTTTCATAATTCATGGAGGAAGCCAGACATCCCCTAACTGGGGCCGGGCCGCCTGAGGGGTCGGGAAGAGCCCGGCAAAAGCAGACATTCGTTATGCATGTGTTACACAACGTGCCAGACAGATCAGCGATGTATTCATGGGCTAAATATGTCTTGTCAGCCTAAGCATCTCTTTACTGACCTCATGCCTGCCATGGCAACCAAGTTGACGGCCTCCATGTAGCTGCAATGACCCCAATTGTGATGAGTGAATGAAGACTCACCTCGGGTCTCCCTCTACTCTTTTGAGGTGATTCAGATTGAAAGGGGAACTGGCAAGCTGTACAGGCGTAAAGTAACGGCAGAAACTGGTAGAAATCCTAATTTGGGGCAGTCAAGTGTCCACTCTAGATTAGGCATTCCACCATGATATTAGTTAAAAAAGCACCATGTGATGTGAAGCATATCAAATACATATGATATGGGTTGGTTGAGCTTCAATAATGTGCCATAATGTCGTGGTGATAATACTGATAAATGATACATAATAATCGCAAATAATACCAAAACATAATGACAGTGCATATTGAAGGTCGTCACCCACTTTTAATTGTTTCACACTTAGCCAAAAAGGAAAAAAAGGAAAACACATGAAACCAGTTTTTTTTCTAGCTTCATTTAGGAGTGACCAACAATATTTAAGTGAATAATATATGAATAAAAAAGACTGAAAATGTATTCAAATTAAGAATGTAATATACCACCTTTGTTATTGAATTACAGTCTGGAGTCTTTGTATAGACCTCTGCTAATTTTGCACACCTATATTGTGCAAAATTAGCTCTTTGTTCTCTGCAGAATTGTTCAATATCGGTCAATTTCCACAGATTCTCGATAGGATTTAAGTCAGGGATCTAACTTTTTTGTCGTATGCTTTGGGTCGTTGTCATGTTGAAACACGAACCATTTTTCCATTTTCAACTTCCTGCGTTAAGGCCAAATAGTTACATTTTGTACCACAGCACCATTTTCCACTTGGCCGCGAAATCTGCACTGTGCTTTTTGGCAAAACGCAATTGATGCTTCGTGTTACCACGAAGTCCTGAAGCCTCAAATAAGTTGCAATTGGTTTTTCTGTAGCCTCATTAATCAGTCTTCTCCTTTTCTAGTTTGAAGGGACGGCCCGATCCATGCAAGGTCTGGTTGGTGCCACACGCCTCAGCGAAGTGTGCAGTTGCAAATAAGGGGCGTGTCATTTCCCACTGTACTTAACCTTTGTGTTCGGGTCTCCACTTAAATTTGGTTTCAGGTAACATAACTCTTGTTTATTAGGGCTCCTAGGGTGTCTAGTTTTGGGATTTTCTGCTGACCAATATGTATTTGGGAACAACATGGGCCAGTGCATATAGTCACAGCATTGCTCAGGATCTGGGGAGTTTCCAGAAGGGATTTCCTTCAGGCTTCGGGCGTCAGCCGAGCGGGTGCATCGTGTTGATCAGACCGACTTTCTCGCGGTGAGGTGTGGAGGTCTAATGGCAGTTTTATAATTGTTTTAGTTTGGCTAGATTTAATTTTAGTCAAATTCACAGAAATGTGTCCTGCTGTCTGCATTTGTCCGGAACATGAGCAAACAGTGTATTGAATTATATGTTAATATTAATATTATTATTTTAACTACTATTGCTTTAATTCTAATGCCTAGATACAGTTGATTTGTGCATGCTTCTTAATGTCACTTCATATTTCTCCCAACCCACTTCCATTAGACCTGATAAATTGTCTACCACCTGATAAGGTGTCTATCACACTTTATCTGTAGCAATGTAAGTGGGTCGGGAGGAATATGAAGTGGGTGGGGAGAGAATGTCACTTCATATTTCTCCCGATCCACTTCCATTGCTCCTGATAAAATGTGATAGACAGGATATGTTGAAATACGCAGAAGCTTATTTCAGACACGACATTTCAGATGAAAAAAATAAATGCGCTGTGCTTTCATCCCTCTTCTTCACAATCGTTTAGTTCGCGTGTGCTTTCTCCTCCTCCATCTTTCAACTTCCTTTCGGTTCATCTAATGAGATATGAATAAATGAACAGTTTTATAATTAATTAAACATGATTTTCACTTAGCTTGCCTGTCAGCAAGACAAAACTGTTAAACAGATAGAGATGAGATCTTTGTAGGCCAACAGCATCTAGAGATCTCTTATCACTGTATGAAGTCTGGACAAACCTCTTCCGGTTTGCAGTGCAAGAAGTGGCTACATTACATATTGTGGTGGCGGATGAGGAGACTATCCTCTCCATTTAAATACCATCAAAGAAACATTCAGGTTTTATGAGGTTAATGTTTTTTTCTTAACAGCTTCTTCAAAAAGCTTTTATCTTCAATTAGCACCATTTTAAATATATATATATATATATATATATATTACTGATTGCATTTCGGAGGCATCACAACTGAAGTGTTGATTTGTGACTTTGGGGCGGTGGACTCAATTATTTGCTTTGACATTTTTTATAATTGTTGCATGCGCTTTCTTTAAATGGTTAACGGGCATTACAAATATATAAGAAATAGTGTCTCACTGATGGGAGTCGAAGCCCAGACTTTCCCATGGCGAGTGCCTATTGGAAAATACGGGATTTTACGTTGTGGTAGCTGGGGAGCAACATCTAAGCTTTTCGCGTTATCCTCGAACACGCTAGGTAGTGAGTGCTGGAGGCACATCGCCGCAACTCGATTAAATATTTATACCCTTTCAGACATGTTTTCTCGCACTTTTGTAGGATCGCGTGAGATGGTCTATAAAATACATAGTTTAACAAAGGGTGTGGCTCAGTCTCATCTCTTCTTGTATTGATGTTGAGGTTATATTTTTATGGCTAGTAGGGCTAGGATGCAAAACAGGATGTCATGAATATTATTGTGTGTTGTGTATAAGTACTTATACACCGGGCCAATTCTCTCATATGAATATAGGATGAACATAAAATGGTCCATTGACATTTTATGATTTTAAGACTGCGACACTAATCTTTTTTTTAAATTCTTTTGATAAAGGGTTATTAATATAACATAATAAAATAGTTTGTGTGTGTGTGTGTGTGTGTGTGTGTGCATGTGTGTGTGTGTCAGCTTAAAAATACAGTGTCTGAGTGGACTTGGCTCATTTATCTCGTCATGTTGGCAACGTGTTCCTTAGGCTAGTTAGATGATCACTGTGCCGAAGATCTCAAGAGAATTGACATCTGGGCATTGACTGGGCAACTGTATGTAAGTGTATGCATACATTCTTCCTTCAATTTGAATCAAACCCCTATTCACTGCTGCTGAAAACCATTATCAGAGCATCGTGCTTTAACAATCATATTTCCATCATCCAAAAAGCACTAATCTGTTCTCATCGGACCACAAAACACTCTCATGCTTTCAAATTGTAGCCACCTTCCAAAACAGATTAGTTTTATGCAGAGCTCTTGATATGATTGATCGGGCACCCTTACTTCACTTTCGACCACTAAACTCTGTAGCTCCTTTAAAGTGATTTTTGGCCTTTATCTCCCTTTATCTTCTCTCACAAGTTTGCAGGTTTTAACACTAAGTTTTGAGGAACATCCTTTTCTAGGCATGACATTGGTGGTGTGATACTATTTTCACTTACTGATTATTGAACCAACTATCTGGGATATCAAAATAGTTATGTATTATTTTGTACGTTTTTACAAACGTATGCATTTGTATGTGGGATGAATACAGTAAAATTCTGAAGCCTGCTCGTGACCCTACACCCCTGCAAATATAACAAATGTCTATATTGGGAAAGTACGATAAAGTAAAACATGTTAACATAATACACTGGATTTTAAACAGGCTGGGACAGAACCAGAAGGCAATGCTGAAAAGAAGAGTTGTGAGTAACCAAGCCATGCTCCCATCCAGACAAGGCAGGAGCCGGGGGAAAAACAGTAGAAGGAAGATGGAAATGCCACTGATACTACAGCACAACTTTCCTCCCCTGTCATCTGGACACCACCCTAGATTCGCTGCAGTCACCCCTAGCTAGAGGTTTGATTGTAAGTTTTCATTATTCTCTCATGTCCTATGTTTGCTTTATTGTTTGTTTTAATAAAACATTCTCCAGGGCCCTGCACACTTGTCCTGTGTCTATGCCATGCATCAATTTGATGCAGTGTGCGGTGTATGGTCTGAGCACTGACAGGGTGACCACGAACCCTTCAATCTCTGCAGCAATGCTGGCGGCACTCATACGTCTATTTCCCAAAGACAACCTCTGGATATGACGCTGAGCATGTGCACTTAACTTCTTTGGTCGATGATGGCGAGGCCTGTTCTGAGTGGAACCTGTCCTGTTAAACCGCTGTATGGTCTTGGCCACCGTGCTGCAGCTCAGTTTCAGTGTCTTGGCAATCTTCTTATAGCCTATGCCATCTTTAGGTAGAGCAACAATATATATTTTGTAATCCTCAGAGAGTTATTTGCCATCAGGTGCCATGTTGAAATTCCCGTGACCAGTACGAGTGTGAGAGCGATAACACCGAATTTAACACACCTGCTTCCCATTCACACCTGAGACCTTGTAACACTAACGAGTCACATGACACCGGGGAGGGAAAATGGCTAATTTGGCCGAATTTTGACATTTTCACTTAGGGAGGTAATACCTTTCGTTGCCAGCGATTCAGACATTAATGGCTGTGTGTTGAGTTATTTTGTGGGGACAGCAAATGCACACCGTTATACAAGCTGTACACTCACTACTTTACATTGTAGCAAAGTGTCATTTCTTCAGTGTTGTCACATGACAAGATATACTCAAATATTTCCAAAATGTAAGGGGTGTACTCACTTCTGTGAGGTACTGTACATACACACATACATACAACATAATTGTATGATGATTGATAATGCATAGCTGGGAGGGGCTTGCTGCTATCGCACTCCTACAGGTGATTAATACACAGGCGGTAGAGGACTAGGAGCTGATTCAGTCCCCCCCAGGCGGGGCTCCAGACACCACCACTTGCCAGCACCCCAGCTGGCCCCGAGGCCAGACAGCGTGCGGGGACTCAGCTGTCAGGAAGGGATCACACATGTACATCGCCCTGCCGCAGCTGGAATCCAGAACCGTCTCAACTCTGTAGATCCCCCCCAAGCGGAACTACCAGTCTGAGGAGAGAGACATGAAAAGCGGGAGAGTGGTTATAATACGTGGGTGTGTAGTGGCACAGTAAAAATCTACCACCCCTTTAAATTGAAGTGGTTAATCTGGTGAAGAAGCGGCAATAGATAAAGGGGCGGAGAGAAATTATAATGATAAAGATTTAAGTTCAAGCTTGTTATTTAATGCCTGTAGCTGACTTCATCATTATGCTTGCAACACCAGGTTTGTGGGCAGGGTTGGATTGTAAGGGATTACAACAAAAACAGTAACTGTAATCGATTACATTACAAGCAAAACATACTAAAGTTGTGAATAATTTAACCTACGATACTTTCAGGATTTCTTCTCAATTATCTCAGGTTTTGGCTGATAACAACTAAGTATGCTATAGTTAATATTACCCAACCCATAAAAATATGGTCTCTATTGATACACATTTCTCTAAATAATAATAGGCTTTACCTGGTAGGCTATTTTATTTTTCTCCCATTTGTTTCCCTGTTTAGGTCCTTCACACTGGTCCTCCCTTCGCACTCAACGTCAGACTTAATAGTATTCACTTTTAGGTAAATGCCCTCGACCTAAGCTCGCGTCTTAACATCTGCTACTTTAACCTTCCATGCACGCAGCATGACTCAATCACTCCTAAAGTTTACATCTCTTTTGGTTGACGTTCATTTTAGTTTGCTGCTGCTATTGACTGGAAAGCGTTGCACACAGCTCTGAAGCTAGACATTCTCAAATTACTCTTTCAGAAATAAAATATAAGAGCTGATAGCACTGGTGTGTAATATCGATGTAATATTGTGACTTCCACATGTCCTCAATCAAATGGCTCTAGCGAGATCTTACACATCTGTATTATTCTGACTCTTACAATTCATAAATATACTGATTACAACTGTTTGATCACATGGTTAACATACAGTACATATTATTCAAAATAATATATAGTATTTATTAAAGAAAGTCTACACATGCAGAGCGAGTAGTGCTGGGATGAAACAGTATTTTTAACCCCTACTACTCCTATGTCTTACGGTATGGACAAGAACAAAAAGATACACTGTAGTATTGTCGAGAATGTCAAACGTCTGCAATCACCCTCGGTAAATATATTGGAAAATGGGCGACGATGATTGATGGTTTGTTGTCCTTGTGACAGTTGCCAAGGTGGCAGAAAGATGAATGAGTTGCGACATTCTACGGTCCAGACAGCAGCATTAGTATTTCGATACTTCTGAGATGGGACAGAAAAGAGTCTCCCTATAATTGGAAGGAGGTTTTGTCATGAGAGACGGGCTAACCCACTCATTATCAGTCCAGACGGATTCTCTGGGCGGGGATAGTGGATGGCTCAGTGAATAATGGAATTACCCTTCACCTCTGACTCCCTCATGTAGGTTGCCGAAGCATCATTGTGCCACTCTGCCGACAGATAATTTGCAGGACATATGCCCCTCTATTTTCTCTGGCAAGAAGGCAGTTCGGAAAGCAAGCACGCCCTAATGGCGTCTGTTACATTGTCAGGCCACCTTGCTTTCGACTGGTCTTCTCCGTTTACTGTATCCAGGCACTCTGTGATGCGCTGTGCCTAACAACCGGCTGTATCTGGGGTATATCAGTCATAAACCACAACACCTTGTGGCTTAAATATTTATAAACAAATTATTTTTTTGCTGTTAACCCATTGTGTGTGCTATGTGCAGTGCACATCAGATGATGATCAAGATTGACGTGCATGTTAACTCTGAGCTGGCTATAGACACGTTTCTGCATGTTCTATCAGTCAAAGGGGCTTTTGAGTGTCATGGGTACTGGTCTCTCCCTCTCTACGGCGAGTTACTTGCAGAAGAACCACTTATTTTTTAGATGCTACAGCAAGTATTTCTCATGGAAGGGTGCACACAAGCCATGAACTCTTATCCACTCCATTTGCACATTGCCTGATTTTGCACCACAATATTTACATTATTTGCACTATTGCACTACAATACTTATTTGTATTCTGTATAGTATTTTGTATATTACTATCCCTATACCCCTCACCCTCTTACGTTACTTATCTGTATTCTGTGTAGTATTTTGTATATTACTATCTCTACTCTTAACACAGCTGTAGAAGAAAAGCCAAACTCATATTTCGACCAGTAACAGGACCTGGGAGTTTTGGCAAACTAAAATCCCCCAGATTCAAATGACTTTTAGGAGTGTGAAGAGTGGAGCCACTGATCGACTAAACTTTCAGTCCCGTATGATTTATTGAGCTGTTGATAGAAAGATTAAAGGGAAAAAAAATCATTATTCGTCACATAAATATGTAACTGTAGTCGTTCACATGCTGACAATGACTGGTGTTAATGTGTTGACATATGTCCTAGCCACTTAACCACTGTGAAAAAACCAGACCAGTCTGCCTAGAGAGAGAGCATTACATCGTATTGTATTCATCATGAGCCACATCAGGTTTCGTCAACAACTTGTACATATTACTTATGAATTACATATAAATTATATATATATATATATATATATATACAGAAAATGTCAAATACAATTTAATATTATGTAATTATGCAAATCAAAGGAATGTGAGGTTTTGGATGGATTAGCCATTTAACCTATCCAGTCAACTAGCATAGTTGAACACCACTTAAGTATTTTTTTAAATGATGAGTAGCAAACAACCAAGTATATTCATATAAGAACATTCATACATAGAAGCAATTAAAAGTGCTTTACAGAGGATAAGTAAAGGATTTATTTAGAGACTGTGTAGAATGTGTTAACAAAAGGCCAGGCATGTCTATAGCGAATGCCAATGTTGGAGAAGAATAAGAGTTAAATACATATTTTCTGAGATCGACCTGTACTCTTGGCTGGATAGACGGATGGTTATGGCTGATCTAGTCTGACTGGTTGTGGCTGGTCTAGTCTGGCTGGTTATGGCTGGTCTAGTCTGGCTGGTTGTGGCTGGTCTAGTCTGGCTGGTTATGGCTGATCTAGTCTGACTGGTTATGGCTGGTCTAGTCTGACTGGTTGTGGCTGGTCTAGTCTGGCTGGTTATGGCTGGTCTAGTCTGGCTGGTTATGGCTGGTCTAGTCTGGCTGGTTATGGCTGATCTAGTCTGACTGGTTATGGCTGGTCTAGTCTGGCTGGTTATGGCTGGTCTAGTCTGGCTGGTTATGGCTGGTCTAGTCTGGCTGGTTGTGGCTGGTCTAGTCTGGCTGGTTATGGCTGGTCTAGTCTGGCTGGTTGTGGCTGGTCTAGTCTGGCTGGTTATGGTTGGTCTATTGTGGCTGGTTATGGCTGGTCTAGTCTGGCTGGTTATGGCTGGTCTAGTCTGGCTGGTTGTGGCTGGTCTAGTCTGGCTGGTTGTGGCTGGTCTAGTCTGGCTGGTTGTGGCTGGTCTAGTCTGGCTGGTTGTGGCTGGTCTAGTCTGGCTGGTTGTGGCTGGTCTAGTCTGGCTGGTTGTGGCTGGTCTAGTCTGACTGGTTATGGCTGGTCTAGTCTGGCTGGTCTAGTCTGGCTGATTATGGCTGGTCTAGTCTGACTGGTTATGGCTGGTCTAGTCTGTGAGCAATTTATTCCCAAATCCAAAATGACACACTTCGACATTGATGTGGTATTTGATTTTTCCCCTTCATTAAATTGAAACATTTTAGTACTCACAAAAAATAAAAGAACATTATTAAAATTAAACATGTCACAAATGTACATTTATCATGCCTGCATTCGTTACATGAATGTTTAACACTGTTGCACACTGGTAGTAAATCTATCCATAAATCAAACTTCACGAAATTCTATTTTAAATAAGGTGTATTTTCTGAAGTTGCATTGTGAAATTGCTTTCTGAAACACACCGTGGAATAATTTGCCGACGAACAAATCATTTCAGATTTGGGTGACGCGTGAACATTATTGATAGCTACCTGAATCCTAGCCAAAAAGTCAGTCTTCATTAATCCGTCATGCACCTTTCTTGCTGCCAGTAAGACGTAAACCCAAAGTGACTCGACAAGAAGTGAGTGATACTGATCTGGGAATAATGATATCATCAGAAACAGGCGTGCGCACAGGCAAGGCTCAAACTGCACAGATCACATGCCTGTTGCTATTTAATGCCCTTTCCAGATGACATGTGTACGCGCGTCGCACACTCAGATGTGCACGCGCCGTCCATCTTTTTTGCCCGTATCACGCCCACGACACGTCATCCGTCCGTGTGAGCCCACAACTCCACCCATGTTTTCAGTTTCAGCACATGGCTCTTGATGGTCTGCACACAGCACAGATAAGGACCAACATGACCAGGCCTAACAACAGCCTGTCTAGATGCTTCACCGGTAGCTTCCACGAGCCCTTGTTATTGATAACCACGGGGACATTTTGCTATGGCGATCTAGAAGGAGATCCTATATTCTCTATGAAAAATGTTGTGCTCTACAAAGAAGAACTAAATTGATTTTACCACAGAAGTAGCAGAGCTAACCTGCCATCGATCACTGGCCTCTTGCACACTCAATCCGATAAACTAATGAAGCAATTATTGATTAGAGGCTCAGCCGCTGGATGACACAGGACCTGCCATTCAGTGGAATCCCATCATGGCCACAGACAGAATGTCATGGTCACTCTGATCTGTCCACCGCCGCCCTGTCTCAGAACCTGTTTGCAGGGAAACTAGTCACTCCCAAGGGTGTAACCATGTTAGACTTTAAAGGGGGGGGGGGCAAATAAGTGCAGACTCTCGTTATATTTTTTCTGGAGGGGGGTGCCGTAAATACGTGGCGGGGGGCATTAAGCGAGTAGACATTTTGAACGATACAGAAATATACATATATATATAGTAATATATAGAATTTAGCGGCTCAAGCAATAGATTTTGCTACTTTTCAGCTTCCCTGGCATCAAAGAAAATGTCATCTAGCGACTAGCGACGAAGCTGTTTAGCTAGCTTAAGTCTACAAAGGACTGTTAACATTGCATTAATCTAAAGTGTCTCACAAAGCTACCTATTTAGCTAGATGTTTACTGTCAAGTGGGTTTAGAAAACGAGGACATAAACTTGACTTTAAACGGTAGTGTACATTTGCCAGTATTGGCAAATTCCTAATAAAAAATACAAAACAGGAAATACGTTGAAATATTATATATCAAATTCTATATTCTTGAAGATGTTTTGGTTGTTCGTTTTGAATAACCCTTTCTATTTGTTTGAAGCATAACCATGGCCATGACTCAGTGTTGAGGTCATTTTTTTAAGATGTGACATCCTGGCTTGCTGTGAGACTCCGGGATGCCTGTTGAAGTAGCAATTATATCAACCTGTTTTTGTTTAGTAATTGAATGCATAAGTCTAAGATTTGATCTTCTTTTAGACCCCATTCTTTTCACCCATGTGGAAGAAAACAAATACTTGTATTTTTCTTCCTTTGTAGTTATCTATTATCCATATCCTCTCTCAAAAAAAGGTTTTTGATTCACTAATAAAACTGCATGTAGCCTACTTTTTCACAACAGGTGCACTCGTATATACTCACAAAACGATTACACTTGAAACACTTCCCCCCATAGATGTAATCTCAAACAAACTGCAGCTTTTTCCAACGGGCATGGCCACTAAGTTAACTGCACATTGAGAGGTGTCTAAATTACTACTGACATCTGATTTTCCCTCCAACACATCTGAAAGTCTAAGCGTTTAAAAGCTATTCTAATCTGATCAGACCATAACCTCATGAAGTTAATGCTTTGGTTATGTCACTACTAGACTTTAGGGTAAGATATGTCACAAACAGACAGATAGTTTCTGCATCACAGAAACCATCCACCACCTCCACCACCACCATCAGGCTTAAAATGCATCTCAGTACACAATGCAGTACTCTTCTTCGTAGTAATTCACAGCCGAAAGGCTCTGAATAATTAACAATTTAATTTAGAAAAAGACACTGAGGGTTACATTTTTGGTGTTGGAAAGTACTGAGCCTGGTAATCGGAACCTTAGTGGGGTGCAGTTTGAACACCTGCTGTACCTCCTCTCTATCAGCTACACTGAAATCAGGATTATGTTAAGCAGAGTGGACTAAATCTATTGGCACCTATACGAACAAGGAGACACAAAAGAAACTGGTTGCATTGTAAAGACAACCCCACCACACCCTATTGTGTGCTTCCCCCTCCCCCGATCAGAGTCCACCAGACAATAGTGGGGTAGATTCTGGGCGGAGACAATGCATGGTGGGGTGGATTCTGGGCGGAGTTGCCGCACCACCCCTCAACTACCCACTCTCTCACTTGCGCTCCCGCTTTTCTTTCACCTGTTAAACCAAGTGTGAGAGCACATGTTGGCACGACTCTGTGTGAATATCTCCGTATTTAACTCTGTAAGTGTAGCACGGACCTGATAGGTGTTGCATCTCCACACACGTACTTTTTGCAGCCGCACACGGATCTCTGACCCGCACCAGAATGCGCTCTTACTGCTGTATGTGTGCGCTCCTCATCGCGCTATTCTGCCAAGGTACAGTAGCACGCATGTGTTCCCTTACATTGTGTCAAAGAAACGGTCATGTTTCACCTGGTTATAATTAACATATGCATGTTGATATATAGTCATACGATTGTGGATCAATTGCAAATATTGATTTCCATGGAGGTTTGTGAAGTTAGTAGAACTTAGTAGAATTGTAGTTACAATATATAATATATATATATATTTATATATTTGCCTCATTCCATTGAGTACTAATGCGTCAATACAATATAATATAATGTGAAATGCTCTTGGCATATCCTTCTAGAGTAGGTTTGGCTTTCCTAGGTGATGTCCTGTGCTCTCTGTGTGGGAGAGGTGTGTCCCCTCATTTTATTCCAATAATTGCCACGGTAAACTAAAATAGTTTCAAATCATGTATTCCAATTCGCGTGCTAAACTTCCATCCATATCAAGTGCAAAACGCCCTCAACAGTGCGCAAAGCAGTGTTCACTCACCAGGCAGGTCATGCCTGGCATCTTCTGTCTGAATTATAAGCAAACTAAAACTTATAAATACTGCCTTTTTTCTCTTGTCATTTTCTCTTTCGAGAGCTTGCTCAATACCATTTCATTATAAACAAGACGCATCACGTGATACTTTTTTTCTCCATCACTTCCCATCACAAATGTATATATTATGTGTGTTCCCAATGTAATCATAAGTATTTGAAACCTGTAACAGCTAATATAATATGAGGTTTGTCGTGCTAAATTGGTGCACTTGCAAACGAATGCCGAAGGGTGCGGGTGAGGGGTAGGAGTGATTTGATTTGACGTGTCTGTTGTACAGGATGTGTTGGAGTATGAGTGATGTGTTGGAGTATGAGTGATGTGTTGGAGCAGTAGTGGGGTGTAGCTACAGATGTGAGGAGGAGCAGTGGGGTGTAGCTACAGATGTGGGGTGTAGCTACAGATGGGGGGAGTGGGAGTGGGGTGTCATTAAATGTTAACATTCACCCAAGCAAACCGGTATGCACCAGTCCCGATATTTAAACATATAAAAAACAGTTGCTCTCAGAATATTCCGTTGGGAGTGGTCATTAAGACCCGGTCCATCTTCCATTGTGTCACATGATGTGCCTTTCATTGTAAATTACAGTTTGCCTCACCTGTCTATGTCACCCGCTCACTGGTGTTTTGATTTAAACTGTGTGGAAAAAAAGCATCACCTCCGATGGCAGCATTTCACATTTAGTTTTTTTGTGGAGGGGATTGATTTGCATTGCCAGTTGCCTCTTGTTTAAAGATGGTGGATTTAGAAGGCCTTTAGGGTGAGCATGTGATTTAGGTTTGTAGTCCCCCCGAAGACAATACAGCGCTGGTTGTGATGCTCAGCCAGGTCTTTATCAACTTGTTGGTTTCTTGGCAGTTGTTTTGACCAACCCTGCAAACCTCTAGAAGCTGAGCCGGTGAGTTCTCGGTTTAAGACGTTAGGTGTCAGTAGAGAAACCTTCAGTCAGTAATGGGGCTTACAAAGCGAAATGACTCTTCGTATGTGCTATATATATATATATACATAAGTATAAGTTACATTCTGACAAATGACAATCTGGCATCTGATTAGTTATGCAAACTAGAGTAGCTGAAAGAGGAGGTCATATTTAGACCCACACTGTACATGTGAGTACATTGAAAATATGTGAAGCAAGAACACACAAAAAACAAGCCCATCTAATCAAATCAAGTCTGATACACTGTTAATCAGGCTATAAAACACCTTAGTAAGTAAAATTACCTCTTTTAGCTCAAATACTGATGCTGTGAGCTTTGCCCCAGACCAGATAGGACTGAGAGACAGGGGCCTTGGATGTCTTTTAGAACAATTAGTGTGTGGTGATGCATCTGTTTTTGTTTCCACACGCTTCCTACACCCAACCCCCACCCAACCCCCTGGAATAGAAACCACTCAGTGTCACACCTGGTATTACTCGTCAAGCTAGTGGGTCGCTTCATTTGGTAATGGACTAATGTGGCCCTATTCTCATGGGGACCACACTGTTTTATTGTCTGAGAGAAACCAAATAGAAAAGTACTCATTGTCTTTCACTCTCGCTGTGACCGGTTTTGTTCCGACATGACAGAAAGTACACGTCCAGGCCATTACAGGCTGCATAGAACCGGGGCGATTTGTATTTTTTGTTGTTCGTTCACATCAGGAATTATGTGCATATATGTGACAATTGCAATGACGTTTAGCAAGGACATATCAGCAGTGTTAAATATGAACATACCATGGTGCTGAATGACCATGGGTTTATGTTTAGTGTCAAAGAATGAGAAGTACTGTTACCGGTTGGACACAATTCAGAGGGGGCAATTATGGAAATATCCCTAGTTAAGAGTGCCTGTTAAGGGGTTTTCCGCAACCGTCTTTCAGTCCAACGTCTGCGAGTTCGATTCCACCAAGAGGCAATATTTTCTGTGTTCGTAAATATTATCCTAACGCAAACCACAGTAATACGGGTTATTACTAATGGGTTGCGCCAAATGTTTGTGGTTGTTCTCTCATGGTCAACGTGTCACAGGAACAATATGCGAAATAACATGAACATCTGTTAGTGTGGATGTTGAGGTTGTATTTACAAGGTGAAGTGAAGCTTCATGTGGGCGCGGCACCATACTGCTACAAGATGGAATACAGTGATGTGATAATGGGTTTTAAGACGGTATCACTGATCAAATTGAAGGTCTTGTGACCTGAAATAAAGCCATTTTAATATGGCACTTTAATATACTAACATGTTGGCTTCTAAATCAAATTTGGAGTTTTCTCTCCTTTTTTATTCTTCGTACTAGTTATTAATACAAATATTTAAATTGGCCATATTGTAACAACCATGCAAACACTGGAAAGCACTGAAGAAAATTGTGATTAACAATCTTTTCACTTTTTATCTTAAATTATCTTAAACTTCCTAAGACGGAGATCTGTTTCTCCATCTGGACGTCAGACTACATTTTTATTCTGGTAAAGATTTCCAGCAGTGTAGTGGCGCTGCCTTTATGTATTTTAAAACAGATTAGGGGCACACAGACAAATCTAATTATTATCCACTCGGAGGCCTCTTGAGAAAACGGCTAGGAGATAAATGCTACCTATCCTTTCATCCAAATGCTAGCCGACAGGGTGTGGTCATGTTATTTTTTTTCCATGTGGAGAGACAGGTGGAGGATAGAGGATTCTATTAGCGGCCTGGAATGCTTTTACAATGGCTTCCTCTCCCCTGTTCTCAGTCATAAGTGGGACAGACAATGTAGAGCCTTTGTTTACTGTATCATTGAGATAACGGCTGGTGAAATGGCCATGCGAATTTCAGCTAACATTACAATTACAAGTGAGAGGTACCGGTTCATGAATACATACTTTCTTGACCAACCACAGAAATGATTGAAACGTTAGTTTTTAGTTTAATTCAAACAAGCGCTTCATTGTAAACCAGTGATACCATTGATCAGACAAGGATTGTGGCAAGACAGTCCAGGTTGCTTATCAGGCAGACTGACGTCTCTGCTTGTATTTCCTCTTCTTGCTTGTATTGCTGTTTTTTTTTACTAATTTGACAGTTGTTTATTTAAGATACACCAAACGTTTTACATATATATAGAAATGCAATATATATACTGCATTTCTAGTCACATATTCCATTGCCCAAAAGTTACAATGTTGTAGAATGGCACAGAAGGCCATGATTATTTATTCTTGTGCTATTCACCTCAACAACAAAAATAATTTGTTTGACAAAGGCGGCGAGGCGAGCAAATTTTTATTGTTTCAATGTTAAAGAGAAAGCCTTAACAGCAGGGAGTGGGATCACCGCGTAACAGCACTCCCTCTGTTATACCAAAACGGACCCTATTGAGTTGCATGAGGGTTTCTGGGGTTTTACTGATAGCCTACCGTGCACTAGCAGGCTCCGCCCTTGTTTTGGGACAAAAAAAGTTATGTGGTTTGTTTCTTTTGTCATGCACACCTCCTTCCCTGTCAAGATTCCTTTGGACTCCCACAGATTGTATTGTGAAGCGGGGCTCTTTATAAACAAAATCGTGGCAGGACGGTGACCCTTCCTCTTTTTGTCATGAAGATGGAAGAGCGAACACCTTTCTCGGGCATTGCTCGAGCACCAACCCACCCCCCCCCACCCCCAGTTCTCGTCTCTCTGATTGCGAGGGACGTTCTCACCCGGGATACAAAGCTAATGACATGATATTCGCGTACGTCTTAGTTGAAATTTATCACCGGAACGCTATGAGCCTGTTAATGGATTTGAATTCATTATAATTGAGCTGTTCTATTAGCTGGATTGGTAGCTCCATCTAACAGGGGTCCCCAGAGACAAACTCCGCTGGGCACGTGTGCCTGTAGAGGAAGGGGCGGTATTCCCAGGCTCTTTGTTCTTGGGACTCATAGAAGATCATTTTTCTCCCCCCTTCCCCGAGTTTCCTCGTGGTATCTGAATAGACACAAAACAGTAATAGAGTGTCTCATTATTAGGAGACTATAGACCCCCCACGGGTGCCCCAAGCACTAGGAATTCCAACTGACCCAGTAAAGGTCAACGGGAAACTTTGAAGATATATACTCCTCGTAAAGTGTTGATTGCCATCTATTTACATGCGACTGGAGCAGGTGGTGCTCTTGTATTACACTAATTTGACTACATCTACAGTCAAGAGCAGTCCATTATGATGACGTGTCATTGTCCGAACGACTTAACAATAATAGTAATGTAGTCGAAATTAGATTTTTGCTTGTCCACAGTGACTTTTAAATGTCTGTTCATTCAGACATTCTTGTACAATTTCAGCCATGAAAACACAGTGTCATGTTTAGTGTGCCCCAGGGAGCAATACAGACGTGTTTTCTGTCAGTTTGACCCCAGTAGTCTTCCATTCTGGTGTTTGGAAAAAAGAGTTCTTTGTGTAGTACTGATGCCCCCTTTTCTATCGTTCCGGGATGGCGACACTCAGTTTAGCCTAGAGCTATCTGTCATAACATGCTACGCTAGAAGAACATGTCGAGTTTTCATTCCAACTCAGACAGGGCCCCTCTTTCGATAAGGAACAGACTCACAGTGACTGCAAATCTCTGCATTTTGGGGTTCAACGTTTCTGCATGCCAGGGTACCAGTGTATAAACTAGTATGAGTACAAAATATAATAGTCTGAACTTTTTCTTCACTCTACGCGCATGTCAAGTTGCTTTGAAGTATTGCTTAGTATACTTTCAAGCATTCTTCCATTAATTTGTTGGATTCCTGGCTGTAAGTTCAAGGTGGAAATTGCTGTTGTAAAAGAATGTCATTTATGCTTTTATCAGGCTGAGAGGTTTTCACTGCATGGTAAAGGTGCCTGGTAAAAAGGGAACTTGAGAACCTGACATTTTTACTCGGGCTGAAGTTGTCCTTGAGGGAAATGTCACAATGTTGTACTACTGGCACAAACTTGACCAGATGTGGGTGAATGATGACATAATTTGTACACAACATTACACTGATTGGGCTGATCTATAGCAACAATGTTGCTAGTTGCTAACATCCAGCACCCAATTTGACCTGAAGTGCTGGTATGGTTTGCAATAATGGATTATCTGCCATTTCGAATTTTTGAAAAATATATTAATTAAATTAAGGGCTGCTCTGGAACTGAATAACCCATTACTTCACGAAACCTGATATTCCACATTTGTGGAACAAGGCAACATCCGTTTTTTTCAGACCGTAGGACCTTAAACATAAAGACCACTATTGACCATCGCCCATTGGCAAGATTTACAATGGATTTGAATGATGCATCCAAGTTGTAGCTCATAATGACTCTGATTGGTTTGGGGCTGATGGTTAATTAATTGTTAGAGACTGTATGTTTTAGTGTAAAATGAAATAAGCTAAAGAGTTGCGACTACAGTTAGTCAGATTTTTTATACAATACATACATTCTTCATCATGTGGACAAATATCCTGTCTTCATTTGTTTTGCATCCTCGTGTTGCTCTATGCAGAACATAGGAGGGTAATTTCTGCAAAAGTTACAGTGCCATCACTCATTTCAGTTACTGTATTTCCCCCTGACTGTACTGAGGCTCAGAATTATTGCAGTACTAAGGATTCTTCTTTACTGATTGACAATATAGAACGTTTGCATTAGGAAAACTTATTTCAAACATACATATCAGTGGTGTACCCAGTAAGAACAGAAACTGCTTCGGGGCGTCAAAGTTCATATCAAAGTTTCAATATGAACAAGAAATAACCTCAGTAAGATAAGATGAAACCACATTTCCATTGATCCATCTAGAGTCCTGAGCAGTTGCCAGCTTTTTGCTTGGCAACATGTTCCTATAGGGATTATTTTCAAATGTACTTCAACTCCCATCGGAGCTGTTAGACAGTGAGTTTTTTTAGCTATGGAGGTTCCATAACCCATCATGATATTCTTCACCTGCCGTGCATTCAGTGGATATGATGAGGAGAGGATATCTCCTTTTCTAATGTAATGATATTGATTTCATTCAAATTACTGGGTAACTTTGGGTCACTGTGGGGAACTGTAGGTTACTGTAGGTAACTGTAGGTAACTGTGGGTCACTGTGGGTCACTGTGGGTAACTGTAGATCACTGTAGGTTACTCTAGGTCACATATAACGTCTGAACAACATGACTTTTCGATTTAGCCAATTATAGAAAATAGAGCATAGAGACCATAGAGGTATAGTAATCTGGTTCCTTCCCATGCTTCGTTCTACGCAGCACCACCAGCTACCTGCGTGTCAGACGAACCTGCAAAATAAAAGCCTTGGGGAAAAGGCAGCAGTGTGTTTCCTGCATTAACTGTTTTGAAAGAACAGAAGATAGCCCGTGATGACAGTGTAATTAATAACGGGTCACTGCAACAGAGCACCATGTTGTTACAATATTTTACAAGACACACAACACAGTAGAGTGCAGTTCTTATTTCATATTATTGGATAACAACAGTAACCATGGTTTACTATCCACCGGAAAATACAGATCTAAATACAGTCCTGAAAATAACCAGACCAGGCTGTATGCCCCTGTTGCTATTCAGTCTGTCTGTACTGTATCTGTCTGTACTGTATCTGCAGTCATTGCTAATCACTTCCTAGTATATGTATGTTATCTGGTCGGCGTGGCCTTCTGAGTGCTTGTAGTCCCTCCAGTGTTTTGATCTTCAAGCGGAACACAAACAACTTGGATTAAAAATGCCTTCCTAATACCAACCAGGCGTCAAATGTTATTGGAACACATGATGTCCTGTTTCACAGGGAAGATGAGTTCAGAATACAGTGCAAAACTCAATGGGATCACTAGAAAGCAACAATCCAAGTTGTCCAAGAGACAAGATCAAAGCCTCGATGTCAGCAAAACGAAGAACGGGGAACCGTTTCATGTGCTTGATGAAAACATAGTAACACATACTGCATTATTGACAGTGCAATTAAAAATAATTGCTTTGTAATCATGCAATAGTGTAACTGTGAGCATTTACAAACAGGTACCTGTACCGTCTCTGGTTTAAACATACAGTCACAGATTAGCCTTGAATCACCAGACTCGCATTAAATACCGGATGGCTCCACTCACACAGGGCAGTGGTGGAGCTGTCCCAGCATGATCAGGGCTGAAGAAAGGTTAGTTTAACCTCGATAGAGGAATGTTGTGGCAGCAGGTGAAATCAGCAACGCCTGCGGCCATTTGCAGCATAAATACAGGGGCCCCTACAGACACTACACACATGGAATGGGGATGTTCAAAGCACCAGGTATGGGGAGGTAGAGGGGAAATACACTAGTGAGCCTGGCAGGGGATGCGTTAGGTGAAGTAATGCATCTGTCTTTATGGCTGGTAACACAAGCACCTTTTACAGTAATAGTCTATAGCTTTAGTCTTTCTCCAAAGAGCCATTTGTGGTCATTTTTTATGTAGTAGGCTGGCCCTGAGGCTTTTGGAAGTCCAGGAAGTGCTCGTAAAGTAGCCTGGCATGTGGACATTGACTGCTAATGAAACTGAGTGGTAAATAAAATATATCGAACAAACAGGAATTTGAATGATGACCCTAGAAATACTGTTTGTGCACATACTCTGCTTTTTGCATGCTAGCTTTACCTCAGGCAGAGACGGATATCGTAAATGTTTGAAGAAGTCATGTCTGATCATGCAATACCCGTTGAACACACCGTGATGTCAAGAACTTCCTTCCAAAATCATTTTTGAAGTTTGGAGTCAGATCACGTCTGTGAAAATGAATGATTTGCTTTTTTATTCATTATATTCAATATATATATTATATATATATATATATATTATATATATATATATATATAGTAGTCTAAAACGACTGGTGAATCAATTGTTTTTTTATTCCATATATATATATATTTTGTTTTGTTTTAGTAGTATAAAATGACTGTATTACACTTCTAGCAATATCCATTTTAAGTGAATGGTCATCTCTTAAGTTTCGATCAATTTCTATCAATTTTACAGCTTAATGTAAACAAAGAGTGAACCCTCTGGATACACAACCGTTGAACTATGGGGCTGTGTAATAAATAAAGAACCCTGTTCTGCACTTGCCTTGCTTTGTTGTGGTGCACAGATCGACGGGATGAGAGAGAAATCCAGGTGTGGGAGAACAGCATGTACATTTTACTTTTCTTTTGCATACCGTGAGAATAAAATTATCTGATTTCCCACCAGTCAGACTGATCAAGATTCAGAACCATAAAAAGCACTGTGGTTTATTAATTGCGTGCAAACCTAAACTAGCCAGTGACTCATATGACATTATCAGTGAACTTTTTTGCCAGACCAACTTTCCATGAATACGCTGTGATACAGCACTCGGCCAACAGCCAGCTCTTTCAGCAATGAGCTAATGGTGGGTGTTAATTAGGGTCTTCTAGACTGTCAGTCAGCAGTCTTCCCCATGACTGTGGTCATGTGTACTGAACCAGTCTGAGTGGTTGAAGGCTCAGGAACGAGCGCTCAGGTGTAATTATTCTGTATTATAACTTATTTGGTGTAATATTTTGAGATACTGGATTTTTTTATTTCCATGACCTGTAAGACGGGAAAAAAGGCTCAAACTGTTTCACTTTATGTGTGATGAATCTAGAATATAGGACGGTGTCAGTTTCTAAATTAAATCCTGGGGGGGGATATTTTTTTAGATGCACTTGTATTACAAATGATAGTGTAACCACAAAAAGACTGTATACGTTAAATAATTCCTTAAGGAAGTTCTTATTCATTTCGACTTGCGGAAACTCAAACGCTGTTCCAAATTCAACACTGTTTTTGACAACTGCAAAGTTGCCTGTAACAGGTTTGATCGTACACACACAACCCACAGACAACTAGAGTGATAAAATCCTAATTTCTGCAGAACCAGCAGAAGGAAGTCATTACTAAAATCCTGATGACCGTGAATCAAATTAGCAGTTAATGGACCACAGAGGAAGCGATGTTACCGTTAATGGGCCCTAATGCGGCCTTTAACAGCCCGCTGAACGGGAGAGGACGGTGGGCCTTTGGGGTCGGTATACTGGGAGCCTCCCACGATCTGGCCCTCCCATTTCTGGAGAGATGTGCGGTAACCACCCCTCCCCCCCGTTGGTCCCAAGCCCTAGTGCGCCTCACAACTACATAATTCACAACATAATGAATGTGATTTTGGAGTGCACTTATCTTGTAACCCGGCAGAAGGCGGCTGTTTCTGAGAGCGGTTCCTATACCCTCCTTGCTAATCCATGGATGTAATTTATGACTTTTGTAAAGAGGTTTTACCGGTACTTGCTTGGAGTTTGAGTGCATAGAAGAGGACAAGTGAAAGACTAATGTCACCCATATCATCAATTTCAAGCCGCCCAGCAGCCTCAGGCTGGTCTGTCTATGTTGATGGCTTCCTTTTTGTTATAATGTTGTTTTTCTTTTTCCGTCTAACATATGTCTAATCATACAGTACATAGAAAAAAAACATTCAAAGTCTTTCCTAAAGACTTTCCTAAATGGATTTACAACTAGACAGCAGGAGCAATATAAGGCAAGGCATTTTATGCTAATGTTATACAACGTGTGACTCGAATTCCCATTTCTATAGCCAATCCACCTGTTGTATAACTTACAGAGCATGCAAGCACTTTTTCCATGTCTTAGGTTAGTGGCAAAGGACAGGGAAGGGAACATTTATTAAATGTAGCCTTATCAGGTAACTATATTACAGCTAGCCAGCTTGACAGTCGTGCTAACATATAAAACATATTGCATAGCATTATCGTTTGTATAGCGGTTCCTGTGGTGAACTTAAACAGGGGTAAAATAAATATTGTATACATGTCGTAGGCTAGTGGCGCCAGACAATGATGTATTGGTAGCACCAATAGTAAGCTAACTGAATAAAAGTCTGTTTACGTGTGGTAGAGAAATATGGCCAGCGGATGGCTTTTTAGATCCATATCAGTCTGTGTATTCCTCCATTGGAGAAAACTAAGTTATAGACATTGCTTTTTACCAGAGCGTTATCCACATTTCTTGGACTGGCAATTACATAAACAATTCCTTCTGCAGTTTATTACAAGAAACATTTATCCTACCAGATTTGGAGCCTGACACACACTGTAAGAAACATGAAGTTTCCCCTGGGGATTGGTTTGTTATTGCACTTCTGAGTATAATTAAGTCAAGAGAACACAGGGAAAACAGTTTGATAAATTTTGGGAGAATTTATATCAAAATATATGTTTGTGTCTCAGCTGCAACAAACGCCTATTTTGCTAATCGACTAATCTAACGATTATTCAAACGATTAGTCGACAAATCATGCACTTTGCCAACGATTAATCAGTAGGCTTTGAATGATTATTCAGCTTTTGCAATTTGTTAAAACATTGATGAATACTTCGAATAATGCACTTATAGCCAACTGAGCCGGGGCAATATCTTTGCCCAATTTCGTCTCAAGTCACAAATGCTCCCTACGCTTCAGGCCAAATGCAAGGCCAAAATATGAATCTACAAACAATTAGTATCACTATCTAAACGTGTCTCATTAAAATGGCCCTATACACTGAACTGTCTAACGGTTGTCTGGGGACATGTTGCTACTGCATTAGTATGCGTGAAATACCTCAGAATGCGTTTTTATCAACTGGTGTCGCTAATCGGTCAGCATGCTTGCTCGTTTCAGCCGGAACACACTGATCTCTCAACGTTTCCTCTCCTCTCATTTCGGCACGCATGTTGTGCTCTCCCGTGCAAATTCAGATCTTTTAGAAATCTACGTTTTATACTATTATGTTTTATATGACGTCGACTAATCGTTTTAGCCCTATTGTCTCTGGCTGCCATTTCATAATGTCATGTCATTATGTACTGAGACGGAAGTGCCTGGGAACAAGATCATGTCATGAATGCAATCTCAGAACTTTAGGGCAATTTACTCGTTTTCTCTGACTTGTTAAATTTGACTTTGCCTTGTATGCTGTGTCTAGTCATTGTCATAGATGCACTGAGTTTAGTCTTCAGTACAGTATGCAGCTTGTCACCAGACTGCATCAGACAGGAAAATCAAGTGTGATACGGATGTTGTGCAAGTGTTGTCAGTCATCCATCAGCGGGATGATAAAACATGAACACGCAGCTAGAACGATCATTCATGTTTTTCAGTTTGCAATATTAACTAATTTCACATTGAATTTGAGGATGTGAGCTGAACATTTTGTACGATCCGTTTACCACTTGCACAGATGTTCTCCGCTGGTGTTGCCCTCTGCACATTTGCAATTTGCTACATTGTTGAACTGAACACCTGCACATTTACTGATCTATGTCAATTGCACATCCTTAGACTGTACTCCATATCTGTTTGTACTGCTCTTTTGCACTTCTGGTTGGATGCAAACTACATTTCGCTGCACTGTACCGTACTTATACTGTCCAATGACAGTTGAATCTAATCGAAACACATTAAGGATTCAAAGGACTTATTTCTCGATGGGATAACGTGGCAATATGTTTGTGACACCACTCATTTGGTCCAGATTTTAAAAAATTATCTGTATGGATTTACCTATTAAATTTTCCATTCACTAGTTCTACTGTTATTCTAACCGTTCACCTTTCTGATGTTCTACTTCTGTCACTAGGGATGGAATCAATAGCCTTCCCATTATTTTTAATTGAAAACACTCCAGTGTTATAGCTAGCAATTTCAATAAATTATTTTATGGTTAACATTGTGTCATGGTCATTGGTCCCAGTTGCTAAGAATGACCATAAATCAACAGGGTGCAAAAGCTTCAGCTTCTCTAAAGTTCCGTTCAGGGCCATTGTAGACAAGACATAGAAGTATTTAATTAAAACTCATTTGAAGTCCTCTCAACACACACATCTTTGTTTGTCTACTCAAAAATACCCATTTAAACAGCAAGCTATTATTAATTGGAAATATATTTAAGCTAATATCATTTGCGTTTTTTGTGTGGTTATGTTAGCTTTAAAACCTGGATTTCAGGCTACAGAATACCAGACAGAAGCAAAAGAAATAGCTGTTCTAAAATAATTTACTCCCATTCAAATGGGATTACGATTGAAGAGATCAGAGAAACCTAATAAAAACCTTTTCTTTGGTAAAAAGAAGCAGTAAGCAACCAATTGAAAATGTAATTATTATATTATAGTGTGTACAAGCAGAAATGCTGTGATATAACTTTTGCTGCTACTTCTGTTTTGTTTGTTACTTTTGCTACATGTTTGTCCTCCTGGTATAGCAACTAATTTATGTTTGAAAAATACAAAATGTCAAATGTGTCACGCCTATTTTCTTGGCTGCCCACGTGTAAGTAGACAGGCTCCTGCTAATTGGCAACCTGTTAGAATCGAGATAGTTATGGAGATATGATTTGTCATTCGGCTAATCAGATTCTGCCCAATCAGATTGTCCCTAATCAGATTCTCTTTTTTCAGTGAGCTGTCTGGATGTTGTCATTGGCCAGTATGGAGAGACCATTGAGATCCCGTGCAACAAAGGAGCCCTGAAACCAAAGGACTTGTACATGATCAAATGGAAATATGTACGTTGTACTTATTTAAAGAGACTGAATGAGAGACTGAGACCAACACATGTCTATAACCAACATTGTCTCGACATACACACACACACACACGCTATTGTATTAGCACTAATTCCAGGGCCCCTATAAACAAAATGATATATTCTACAATAGCTATTAGTAAATTATAATGAAAGTTACAACGGAATGGCAGCATACTTTGCTCAGTAGTTTTTCCAGCAACACTGCGGTGTGCTGTAGGGCAGAACTGTTGGCTATGTTCTTAAACAATTTAATTTTTCCAGGACAATGGAGACCTGCTTACCAAGCCTAAAGACAAGAACGTCTCTGTTGTAGCCTCCAACGATTACAAAGACCGGGTTAGCATGGATGAAAACTCCAGCCTGCTGCTCGCTGCGGCCACACTGAAAGACGAGAAGACTTTCACCTGCATGCTGGTGGGCCCGACTGACATTTCAGAATACCCTGTCAAACTCCAGATACGCAGTAAGTGCATGCATTTGTGTGGACATGAATACATGGTACAGAGTGTGCTTTTATTGTGGTTAGTCCTAGTGACACTAAGTATTTTGTGCACTGATTTTTTTTTCTGCAGAGGCTCCGGCCAGAGTGGAGATCATGGAGAGAGCTGCAGAGCTGAAGATTGGCACTCCAACCCAGGTACGTCGTTCATCATTCGGCGTTTGCTTTGCATATGCCTGCATTATTATGAAGGGAAGTCCCTCACTGGAGATAAAGTACCTTGAGGCAACTCAAGAAAGACGACGCTGCCGGAATAATTAGTGCATTGAAGTGATCTTGATGAATTAGTAAAGTGAGCAGAATATTCATGGCCCCAATTAAAACCCCCCCGTGAGATTTAAGAGGAGCTTCGGAATGCTTTGAGCATTTCACGCCGAAAGGGCAAAAATAAAACCAGCACAAATGCAGAAGAGGCACAACAGACGAGAGCTATAGTTTGAACAGATCAGTTTAGCAACCAAAATACAGGGATTATATTTGTTTCATATCATCAATTATTCAGTCACACCTTCTGTAAGACGGGCGGATCGTTCTAATGGAGGACTGTACGGCTTTAAGATGAATCGTGTTGTCTCCACAGCTTGGGCAATGCAGTGCACACGATGCCTACCCAGCTGCTAACATAACCTGGTACAAGAATGACAAAACACTTGTTGACAATCAAAAAGGTATGTTATTTAAATTTGGAACGACGAAGCACAACTACAGGAAGCGACGTATTGTTTATTCGCTATATCAGTCTTTTTGTATCAGATTCCAAGAGCACCAAGCTGTATGTTCCTTACTATGTTTCCTTGTAATCCTAATAGTTCCTAATCATTATTCTTCTGCTTTTTAGGTATTAGGATAAGTTCCACACAGACGGTAGATAAGACCACAGGCCTCATCACCACCGCCTCCGTTCTGCATTACACAGCTGAGAAGGAAGACACATATGCTGTGTTCACCTGTGGGACTCAGAACACCTCGTCTTTCCCAGTCTCCTTCACCATCACCTGTAAGTAACAAAAGAGACACAAACTGCTCCCAACCACACATAGCACCTGATCTGCCCTAACTAGCTAAACTACTTCAGCTACCTACACTTTCCCATAGGCCTAACTGACCGAATCGTCTCCAAAATGGGGGGGGGGCTACCATTGAAGTTTGAGAGGGCCCTTTCGTCTAAAACCTCTGGGTGTTACTGTTGTTGGAAAAAGAAGCCATCGCCTACGATCAGTACGACATTCTGAAGTTGAGTGTAAAAACCTGAGCACTTGTCAAGGCTCTCCTGAGTTGTCCTGAGGTGATTAGCACAGTACTGAGCAGGTCTGTCCACCCAGAAGGTGTGTATGCTAGTACATTGCAGAACATTACTTACTTTTGGAATCTGTAGTAAACTTTTGTATACTGTGGATTTTTTTATGAAATTGGGATTGTTAAAAGGCAGTACAGCAGGTAGTGGGCCTACTGCATAAGCAATAACACACAGGGGAATTCCTCACATAAACACAAACGAATACAAAACGACTGTGTATCAATCTTTATCATATCACACTGCACACCTTTAAATATACAGGCCTATTTCAGTATGTTTATTGCACTGTTAACGCTGATCTCTGTGGCTCAAAAACACTGTTTAAATCCATTCAGGTTGTGTGCACCACACATCTTTATTGCTTTAGAAATGTAGTGATGGAAACAGAAAATAATATATACTTGAACATGGGATAACATCTAACCAAATGTCTTCAAATACTCACATAATAAATCTTAAATTCTTTCAATGTTGTACAACTTGTGATTTATTTCAAGACGGATGATTACAGCTTTAGGGCAGTCTGTCAAATATACTTATATTTACTAGTGTTTCTCTAACGTTACCTAGCCTGATTTACTGCCAGGACCTTTCCAGGCACTTCTAAAATACAGTCAAATCTGTCTCAGAACCCCGGTTTTATTTACCAAACACTTCAGTGCAGATATAACTTAATTGTACCTTTTACAGTTCAAATGCTATAGCAACACTACATAATTTTATGTAGCTGAAACATTTAAACGTTAAGAAACATGTAATCTGTTTAAAATACAGTACTGTGAATACTACAGTATTGTACACTTGTCATACTACACTAGAATAGTATAATACAATAGAACCAATGTATATATCAGCAATATATATGTATAGGGTTAGTATAATACTACAGCAAAAAATAAAACCATGATAAATACATGGTGCACTACTGTCTGCAAAAGCACTGCATAAAGAACAATATAAGGTGTTGTCTATTTTCTTTGTCTCACTATTTCTCATCTGTTCTTTCTCCCTCCTCTTCTTACAGACCCCACAGAGAAGATCAGTCTTCACGCTATTTCTGATGTGCCTCTAATGGAAGGAGACACCTTGACCCTGACGTGCAAGGCTGATGGAAACCCACCTCCTACCAGCTTTAACTTCCACATTCAGGTAAGCTCTTAATAACATTACTGGACCACAACACAACTCTAAACCCCACCTAATTCTCCAAATTGGAACTGTGCAGCCGTGAAGTCACTGCTTCAGTTAGCTGCGTCGCTTGCTATACCAGAGTTTGATTCTGCTCAGGGATTACGAGGTGGCCCCAAGGAGAGTGGTGCAATAGGCGAGCCTCGTACAGGGTGTCAAGGTGGGCCTTGTGGCGCTCAACCTTTAGTGGCTTGGGAGCCAATGAACTCAGTCAGCTAGATTACTGGAGAATGCATGCCCTCCAGCATTTAAGGATTCCAGTGTAGACAACCTGGTTGAGCAAGCAGCAAGATAAAAACCAGTACGCTGGTTCCAATAAAAGATTTTTGGCGATTTCTTTTTCATTTTCCCCCCAAAGTTTATGATCCATTTCATCACACATAAATCCTAAACCCCTAGACTACATGGATAAAGTGATATTGTAAAGCCCACATCCAACCCCAAACACGCAAGTATATCAAATGGGGCTTTAACATACAATTTGAATCAAGTTGTTCAGATAAATAACACTGAATGAGGGGGGCACAGGCTAGTAGCTAAAATGTAGCTTTCTTTGAGTCTAGTCATCTTACATTCTTTCCCCAAAATGTTAGACCCTGCAATGTCATTCAACATTCGACCAGGAATCTGCCTGCATCGCAACGCGGGTACTGAAGTCACGTTTTGGCAGGATGGGCGTGCCCGTGAAATCCAACTCCCTTTCTCCCTCGTTTGACAGACGGACAGTTGTTTCAGTGTTTTAGGGCCCTCACCTGTTTCCCAAATCACTGTCCTTATTTGAGTTCCTCCTTTCCCAGTGTGTCTTGTCGGTCTTTGTTTGACGTTAGCGTATCCGTGTCAACTGCAAACCCATGTTAATTGCACATCCTCACACTGAACTCCATATCTTTTTGCACTGCTCTTTTGCACTTCTGGTTGGATGCAAACTGCATTTCATTGCACTGTACTTGGCCTGTCCAATGACAATTGAATCTAATCTAAAAGTATGTCTTGTCTTGTTTATTGTTCTTTTTGTTAAAGTTCACACTTGTTTAATACATGTATTTTGTTTGCTTTGTTGCTTTTTGTTCCTTGTCTGTTTACTAAAGGGAAAGGAGGTGAAAGTGAAGAACTCTGACACCTACACATTGACTAATATCACACGTGAAAGAACAGGGGAATACAAGTGTTCTCTCATTGACAATGCCGCGATGGTTGACTCCATGAACATTACCGTTAATTGTAAGTCCCTCTTCATGTACGGGTAACAGTACATTGTTATGGCTATGAATACTTTCTAGTGCTGTGGCCATTCCTTTTCCATGTTTAACTGCCCATTCATAGTGTATCTCTCTTCCATTCAGATCTGGATATGAGTTTGGAACCCTCTTCTATGGTTACTAAGAGCGCAGGTGAGCGCTTGGCTCTACATTTGCAGGTTAATGCATCTGGTACACCCATATTGGAAGCCTGGACTAAGGTAAGACCCAGCATTACAAAAGTTAACCAATGGCCTACTAACCATTAGTTTGGTTATACAATCTTAGATGCCATGAAAAAAATGTTGGTCTTAATTTATCAATTCAGGACAATATCAAGCTGGACAAGCAGCCCAAGTTTGACAAGCTGACCTATGCTGACTCTGGAAAGTATGAGGTTGTGGTCACCATGGGTACTCTCATCAAGAAAGCCACTTTCGAGCTGATAGTTGAAGGTAAAGACTTTGTTGGTGTAGTCAGCTTTTGGGTTGTAACTGTGCGCCTTTAGCTCTGTTTCTGAAATGTATATATCTTTTTTCTAAATACTTTTTTTAGATACCCCCCAATTTCCCAGCAGATGGCTTTTTCACTTTTAAGAGAGTGAATTTCTTTTTCTTTTTTTGCATTCCTTATGAATAGTTGTTTTTGGGCATGGGTGTCATTTTATTGTTCATTCCGGAGTAGCTGAGGAAAACATGCATCTTCTTGCAGGTGTTCCAGTCATCCAGCGGTTGGTCAAGGAACGTAAAGGCAACCAGCACAAAGTCCTGATCTGTGTTGCTGAGGGCTACCCGAAACCCAGCGTGACCTGGAGTGTCAATGGCACCTCGGTAAAAACCAACACCTTTACAACATCTTCATTTATCCCCGTTGTTATATTAATTACATTTATATTACGTGGGTCAGATCTATTTAGTGTGAAAGAAATGTTTGGGAGGCCAATTTTTACAGTTATTGTTTAAACTACACCAGGGTAACTAACTCCACCAGAGTAACTAACTCCACCAGGGTAACTAACTTCACCAGGGTAACTAACTCCACCAGGGTCACTAACTCCACCATGGTAACTAACTCCACCAGGGTAACTAACTCCACCAGAGTAACTAACTCCACCAGGGTAACTAACTTCACCAGGGTCACTAACTCCACCAGGGTAACTAACTCCACCATGGTAACTAACTCCACCATGGTATCTAACTCCACCATGGTAACTAACTCCACCAGGGTAATTAACTCCACCATGGTCACTAACTCCACCAGGGTAACTAACTCCACCAGAGTAACTAACTCCACCATGGTAACACACTCCACCAGGGTAACTAACTTCACCAGGGTAACTAACTCCACCAGAGTAACTAACTCCACCATGGTAACTAACTCCACCATGGTATCTAACTCCACCATGGTAACTAACTCCACCAGGGTAATTAACTCCACCAGGGTAACTAACTCCACCAGGGTAACTAACTCCACCAGAGTAACTAACTCCACCATGGTAACACACTCCACCAGGGTAACTAACTTCACCAGGGTAACTAACTCCACCAGAGTAACTAACTCCACCATGGTAACACACTCCACCATGGTAACTAACTCCACCAGGGTAACTAACTCCACCAGGGTCACTAACTCCACCAGGGTCACTAACTCCACCATGGTAACTAACTCCACCAGGGTAACTAACTCCACCAGGGTAACTAACTCCACCATGGTAACTAATTCCACCAGGGTAACTAACTCCACCAGGGTAACTAACTTCACCAGGGTAACTAACTCCACCATGGTAACTAACTCCACCATGGTAACTAACTCCACCATGGTATCTAACTCCACCATGGTAACTAACTCCACCAGGGTAATTAACTCCACCATGGTCACTAACTCCACCAGGGTAACTAACTCCACCAGGGTAACTAACTCCACCAGAGTAACTAACTCCACCATGGTAACACACTCCACCAGGGTAACTAACTTCACCAGGGTAACTAACTCCACCAGACTAACTAACTCCACCATGGTAACACACTCCACCATGGTAACTAACTCCACCAGGGTAACTAACTCCACCAGGGTCACTAACTCCACGTCACTAACTCCACCATGGTAACTAACTCCACCAGGGTAACTAACTCCACCAGGGTAACTAACTCCACCAGAGTAACTAACTCCACCATGGTAACACAATCCACCATGGTAACTAACTCCACCAGGGTAACTAACTCCACCAGGGTAACTAACTCCACCAGGGTCACTAACTCCACGTCACTAACTCCACCATGGTAACTAACTCCACCAGGGTAACTAACTCCACCAGGGTAACTAACTCCACCATGGTAACTAATTCCACCAGGGTAACTAACTCCACCAGATTATCTAACTCTACCATGGTAACTAACTCCACCATGGTAACTAACTCCACCATGGTAACACACTCCACCATGGTAACTAACTCCACCAGGGTAACTAACTCCACCAGGGTCACTAACTCCACGTCACTAACTCCACCATGGTAACTAACTCCACCAGGGTATCTAACTCCACCAGGGTAACTAACTCCACCATGGTAACTAACTCCACCAGGGTAACTAACTCCACCATGGTAACTAATTCCACCAGGGTAACTAACTCCACCAGGGTCACTAACTCCATCATGGTAACTAACTCCACCATGGTAACTAACTCCACCAGGGTACCTAACTCCACCAGGGTATCTAACTCCACCATGGTAACTAACTCCACCAGGGTAACTAACTCCACCAGGGTATCTAACTCCACCATGGTAACTAACTCCACCATGGTAACTAACTCCACCAGGGTCACTAACTCCACCATGGTAACTAACTCCACCATGGTAACTAACTCCACCAGGGTCACGAACTCCACCAGGGTCACTAACTCCACCATGGTAACTAACTCCACCAGGGTAACTAACTCCACCAGGGTATCTAACTCCACCAGGGTATCTAACTCCACCATGGTAACTAACTCCACCATGGTAACTAACTCCACCAGGGTCACTAACTCCACCAGGGTCACGAACTCCACCAGGGTCACTAACTCCACCAGGGTCACTAACTCCACCAGGGTCACTAACTCCACCAGGGTAACTAACTCCACCAGGGTAGCTAACTCTACCAGGGTAACTAACTCCACCATGGTACTGTCTCCGTATTAGTTATAGGACATTACAACAGTCGTAATTGCGCCATGTACCATAGCCAGAGAAAAAGATTGCTTGTATCAAAACACATGCAGGCTCTGCAACAAAAAATTGTCTTCAACAAAGGCATTTGTATAATCTCTAAGGTCTCTGTGAGGGTTAAAATGTGATACTCACTATCAACAAAGAAAAAAAACGTGTTTTAACTTGCATTTGTAGCGACACTGTGTTATTAACTTGTGGAATACAAACAGAAACTCCTCCCACTACTGACTGTGACTTAACTATCCCACTGTGAACCTTTCCAATACATTGTTAATGAATGGGACTGGTTTTTATTGTAGAGAAAAAAACTTTTTATTTCCACACCCAACTTTATTATGCACTGGCCTGTCATAAGGACAATTACTTTTTGTTCTTGGCGTACCTGTGACTGCTGATAGCACAGCTGCGCAGTTAGCCAACACAAGATGATTTGCATATACCGGTATATCTCTGGTGGACAATGCTTCCGCCATGGCCTTTATAGCCAATGACGAAATGCACGAGAAATTCCATCGGTCATAGCCAGTGGCTCAATTATCATAATCCAACATAATCTCATACGACACCCTCCCCTGTTTATGTAATAACTACAATATGGACCACTGTCAACATCACCATCGTGTCAGCAAAGTGATGTTTTCAAGCCTCTGTAACATACATCAGAACAAATCATCAGCGCTCATTGAGGATACATTTAGTCAAATGTGGCCAACAACTGTTTAAACCAAAGTTTAAAACATTAAAGCAATGTTACTGTATGAAAGATTAAATGTAAGCTTGTAGATATACACTGTATATATACTAGATATACACTTTATTTGAATTGGGTTGTCCATGTGTGGATTTCGGAATATACCTGAAGGGTCATTGTAAGCTAATTACTGTGTGTGTTTCATTTTCAGGCCGTTGAAAGTCCCTACGTCAATGGGACGATCACACACAAGCTGACCATTGTGCCCAGGGTCAACCTCAATGTTTCCTGCACTGTGTCCAATGAGCTTGGAGAGAGCAGTCAACAAATTAACGTATCTACCTGTGAGTACAGTGGGACGGTTTCGCCCACAGTTCCCTGACTGAATTTCCTTTTTCCTCTCTTTTGAAAACCCAGCCCAGTAATCCCTGTCTGGGTCTGGTCTGTTACCCTTTCTCCTACCCCATCTCCCTCTTACCCACTCCTGTGCTATTTCTCTCTTACCTCATTTCTCTCTTACCCTACCTTCTTTCCCTCTCATACCTCATCTCTCTCTTACCGTCTCTCACCCCATCTCTCTCTTACCCTCTCTTACCCATCTCTCTCCTACCCTATTTCTCTTAATAACTCTCTCTGCCTCTTACCGTCACCTGTATGCATGGTAGTTAGTCAATAGGTGCATATAGTGGGTTTTAGGTTTAGCCAGACATCTACATTCTACTGTGCCTACTATCCAATAATGGCATAAAGTATACATTTTTTTCTTCAGTATGTTAATAGATATCTCACATTTCTTTTGTGTGTGTTTTATTCTTCTTCCTTACTTTTGTTTGTTTGTCGGGATGCTGGAATCTATACTTTCTGCTCTCTGCGATGTGTTCTCAGTTTGCATGTAACTGAAATCTCCACACAAATCACAGCGTCACACTCAAGCCAATGACATTGCCTGACCCATACCATTATACACCTAATTCATTGCTAGGCTGGACTTTAATATGAATGTATATCTGATTTCAGTATATGAGGAGGTGAAAATGGATAAACGAGGTAAGTTTTCTTTATAATTTTCTGTAACGAGCGGGAGGAGGGGAGGGAATATAAGATTCACAGAATGTGGAATCTGCAACTGTCCATTTTATAGCCTCCAGAGGACAATCTCAGATTGAGAGGATCGAGAAATTGCCCCAGTTGTGAAACACAGAAATTACCAGATCTGAGATCAGAGCTGGGGGATGAAGCACACATATGAATAACAATAAATAAATATGCAAATACTGAGCATCAAAATGAGACACCAGCATCCTGAATAAAACTAGTAACGTTTCTCCTATCATTTTTCAAAATATTAATATTTATTTCTTCTGTGTTTTATTTTCCTATATATATATATATATAATTTATTCATTCACTTATTTGATTTATGTATTTGATTTATTTATTTTAAACTTGCTCACATGTTTTTTTTGTGATTTCCGCATTTGCTGAATTTTTTCTCACGATATCCGACGTCTCTCCTGTTTCTGTCTGCGTTTACAGACTCATCAGAACCGAATGACTCAACTAAGTTAGTAGTGGGAGTCGTTGTCAGCCTGGTACTGGCCGCTGTAATTGTCGGCCTAGCGTACTGGCTGTACGCAAAAAAATCCAGGTAAGTTAATTACATCGTAATGCAATCACTTTATAATCTTGTGCGAGTATGCATTATTATTGCAGGGCTTGATTTATGTGAAATTTTTGGATTTGTGTCGAAAGGCAAGGCAGCTGGAAGACCGGGGAGAAGGAGGACGGATCTAATGAAGAAAGCAAGAAACTGGAGGAGAAAATAGATGAGAAGCTGGAGGAGAACAGCCAGAAGGTTGAGGTGTAATTTAAAGGAGTGTAAAGAAAGAGAGAATAGGGTAAAGAACGTGCGAATGAACACATTACCTACTGCTGTACATTAAAATCTAAACCTTTAGATGTGAACTGTTTTAGTTTACCAGTTTCCACTAACATCCCGCCATATCTTTTTGTTACAGCGAGGAGCTGTAAAGCAGCTTTTCAATTACTAGCTTTTCAACACATCTGTTAACAGTTTGAAGGGGGTCATGAAATTGAATGAAGACCATTCGAATTCTGATTGTAAAACAGAATCACCAATGTTTTTTCCTTCGAATATAAAAATACAAACAAATAGGAATGATATCTGATGTAAATATTGTATGTCTAAATTGCCTGCACTATGGTTTAAATGTGTAAACTTTCCTAGTTATTTTTTTTTAGGAGGATTTAGTCAAATGAGCAAAATGCCAATTAGAATTTTTTGCCTGGATAAAAATGTTGTTTTCAATTTAAATAATTACTACTGGACCAGTTGCCTTTCCTGTAAGGATGAGTCCTCCATAAGTATTGGAAAAATAAAGTCAAAATTGCTGTGCACTCCTGATCGATTAAACAAATATGGATCTATATAAGATAAATAAGGGGCAAATGTACAGAACGTCACCATTTTGTTTCAACACATATCTCACCAACTAAGAATGACAGTTCAGTTAGAATCATCACTCTATTACATGTGAGCATAATTAGGTACTACGAAATGTCACAAGTGTTTCTAATTGATCAGAGGTCTCCAGCATTGATTGTTCACACAAAAAGAGCAGTGAATGTGTCGTCTCATTTCCACCCACTGCTTTTGGCATCAATATGCATAATCCAACTCGAAGACTAGGGATCTGTCTGTGAAAACATGTGATTTAAGTGCTACATGAGGAACTTGATAAATCCACTTGCTGGTGAGGAGACTGAAGTCAGAAACGTAAACAAGCAGCAGCTTAAAATGGCTGCTGTATAAAAGCTTGGCAAAGCGTCTCAGAGGATGACACCACAGGTCTGGTAATGTTAGTGGGTCACAGGCCCAATGCAGACGACTGCTTTTTACATGCAAGCGATTTGCAACTAAATACTTGCTTTTATACTTCCTATATTTGCTTGAAGTTGAATTGTCCCTATACTTATGATAGCGTTAGATGGTAGCGTAGAATTCTGAAAGTGCTTTTATTTTTAGTTTGTACGGTAAAGGTTTAAGTCTGTAATGTCGCATCAAATACATGTTTGACTTGTATTACCTGGTACTTGCATTTGCCTTACCTTCGCAATCCTAATGGAAGGCACTACATGCCTATGACGTCAGACTCGTAGCATCTGGAAGACTCTATTAAGATGCTTCGAGTCTGGAGCATGTGGAGGACCTGGAAGACCTCCACATCCTCCAGATGCCCCAGACACAAAGCATCTGGAGGATGTGGAGGTCTTCACTGCGGTTACTTCCAGGTTCCATATCACAACCAACCACTTCTCGTCTCACAGTTAATAGTCAGTCATTGTCAATGTTATGTATTAAAGAATGTATTGGGAAAATAACCAGTAAAACATTTACATAAAAGGGCTAAGGGTATAGGTTACAATCCCAGCTTTGATTGAACGGTGATATTAGTAAGTTAGTTGCAGGCAAATAAAGGTCTGCCGTGCAAATGATTTCATTACATTTTACATGGATCCTGTTTTGTACGCTTGACTCACAAACGTATGTGGAGTTAGGCATGCAGCTCACTACACAAGACTACTTTTGTTTAACAGTGATTTGTTAAGTTCGGACCGCCACATAGCAGAATGTATCATTGTTCCGTGTTTATTTCTGTGCTTTAGTGTAATTTTGTGTGTCAATAGACAAGTTGTCCAGCAGCAGTACACTTCAATCCTAGGTTATTGGTTGTAAGCAGCATTTACAGACCCTGTATATATATATCAGTCCTGGAGTTTTTTGTATTTTGTTCTGTTATTTTTTGCTATTTATATTAAGATTACAATGTTGGCATCTCATTTAGTTATAAACAATTATTCTCTCAAAATTCACCACAGCTTAAATGGTACTGAACAATTGATAGTAATTACTTGCAGGTTTTACACTAGACAGTAAGAATATATGAGCCTTCTGTGGATTTCTATGGTATTTCAGACTGTCAGCTTGTGACCTCTTTGCTACGTTGTTAATGTGAAATCCATCAAATTGGAAATATAAAACCAAAGAGGGTAAATACTGCCTGGCAAGTATTGTAAATACTGACTTTTGTTTTTGTACTTTTCTTTAAAATAAAGGGTACATTTTGAAGAATCTGTTGCAAAATGTTTTGTTTGTGTTTTTTTATTCTACTCTAAAATCCTAAAAAGGAGGAATCATTTGAATTGTTTTAATCATTAGATGAAGTAGAAAATAGGTGTACAATCCTGACCTGCCGTCTACTCAAACACATTTCTGTTAAAAATGAAATATAGAATAGACATAAATGTGTAAACAATATAAATAAATGTTTATGCATTTAGTGGTGCATAAAAGTATTTAAGTGGCAGTCAATCACTATGCCATATAGTTTTTTTATGATATTGGTGAATCAGTCGAGCTTCGTCAACCAGATATATAAACTTTGAATATGTGTCGATTCACCATTGATTTTGTTAGTCATTCCCACTTAATTATTATTGCTAAAGACTTGATGTTGGTATGGAGACCCACCAGCCACTATAGCACTTGTGATGAATTTAACAGTTTGGTGGCCCTCTCAGTGTTGCCCATACATGATCTAGAGCAACTTTTACGTAACTCAGCATCCCTGAGTCACTTTATTATCTCGGTCACCAATTAAGCTCATTCATATATTACAAATAGCCATCTAATAAGCTTTTTTGACCATGATAATCTGAAAGACATAGACACAGAAAAGCTATATGCTGCCATCTTCTGGCCAAATAACATAACATGGATCTGATACATCTTCTTTCTGAGAGAATTCAACCTTCATAGAGTTTTTAAATATTATGGTTGTATTGCTTTAATTGATCTGATTGATGAATAACTGTTAATGTTACTAGTATATTAATATTAATTAAGTTTACTAATTTAAGGTAATGGAATAATAACCTTGAAAAATTGTCCATAGCTGCCGGCTACAGAGGAAAAAGTGTTGTAATGAAATAATGTCTCTGTTGAAACACTCAACACTCACAAAAAACACTATTGAATTTTGGGAAAACCCTTCAAGGAAATCTTACAGGAACAGCTGAAGACAAGACAGGGACAGTTTTATTTTGATATTTTGTTTTCAAGATCTAATTAAATTTGATTGATGTGATTGGTCCGGATTCCCCTGATCAACACACAACAAGTATATCATGTGAAAATAGAAATAATTACAAATATAAAGCGAAAAACTAAATAACTCTATACAGGATGTTCTAAGATCTACTGCTAGAAGGGAAAAAACATATGTATATTCATATTTATTTGATTACACTTGGATATGCACAGAAATGATATGGAGTCTATTTTTAGTCAAGGCAGCTGGAGACGTGTAGTGTACTCATCTTTGTTATCCAATGACTGTGTAACACCCGAACATGTCCAGTAGATGGCACAATGTCCACCAGCTAGTTCAAAGCACAGAAAATGTTTTTTGTGATTCCGTGGTTAAATTCTGTCAGATAGAAAACAGGTCTTCACTCACAAAATGTACCCTTGTGAACTGCAAAAAACAGGGATTAGGCAAACCCCAGAACGGCGAAGTCTATTCAATTGTTTATGGATGATAAAATTCATTTTGTTCATTTTGAGTTCTGTGTGGCCTACAAGGTTAGACCATGAGTTTTGTCACAACAGTGGAGAGATAACGAACTTAAAGGTATGAAAATGTATAACCTGGCTATTGTTAAGTTGCTCTGTATTAGAGAATATGTTAAATGGATGTAGTTTTTGCTCACAAAGTTACTCGAGCTGGTTGAACAAACAAGAGCTATAGCGAGCCAGTGACATCCACACCCCAAGATGCATATGGGAGGTTTAGTTTTTGCTCACAAAGCTACTCGAATTGAGGCTGCAACGGAGCACTATAGCGAACCAGTGACTCCTCCCCACAGATAACTGGGATAATCAGAGTTTAATTCACCAGCTACTCGGATTGAGCGAACAAAGGAGAGCTATAGCGAACCAGTGACTCCTCCCCACAGTTAACTGGGATAATCGGAGTTTGTTCACTAGCTACTCGGATTGAGCGAACAAAGGAGAGCTATAGCGAGCCAGTGACTCCACCCCCCAGGCAGCAGCCTGGAGGTATCGTTTTTGCTCAAAAAGCTACTCGAGAGGCAACAACAGGGAACCATAGCGAGCCAGTGACTCCACCCCCCAGGCAGCAATCGAGAGGACACCCCAGGGGAGATGTGAACCCACAAGGCAAAGACAGCAGGGCAGAATGTGATCCGAGCCTTCCGTTCACCTTCGTACTCTGGGCCATATTACACTCAACCATAGACCTTACTGAAAAGATATGTTTTTAATTGTGATTATTATTATTATAATTGTATTAAGTACTAATTGAAGTTTGTTTATTGATTTATCAGGGTAACCAGAGAATAGAACATTGTAATAATCTAATCTTGAGGTAACAAAAGTATGGATTAGTTTTTCTGCATCAATTTTTGATAAATAATTTCTGATTTTTGCAATATTCCGAAGATGGAAAAATGCTGTCCTTGAAATATATTTTATGTGATCGTCAAATGAGAGATCCGGGTCAAGGGTCACTCCAAGGTTTTTGACAGTTTTTTGTGAAATGACTATACATCCGTTTAGGTTCAGCGTAAGGTCTGTCAATAAATCTCTCTGTTTCAGATACAATTCAGATAAAATTCAGTTTTATCTGAATTTAGGAGCAGAAAATTCTCTGTCATCCACTTTCGTATATCTGAAACACAAGCTTCCATAGTGGCTAATTTAGGGGCTTCTCCATGTTTCATAGCAATATACAGCTGCGTGTCATCGGCATAGCAGTGAAAATTGACATTATGTTTTCGGATTACATCACCCAAAGGTAACATATAGAGTGAGAACAGAAGTGGTCCTAAGACTGAGCCTTGTGGAACACCAAAGCATACCTTTGATTTGTTAGAGGATAAGCCATCTACACAAACAAAATGAAGTCTATCTGATAAATAATATCTAAACCAGTCGAGAACATGTCCTCTTAGCCCAACAAGGGTCTCCAATCTCTCCAAGAGAAGGGAGTGATCAATTATGTCAAAGGCAGCACTAAGATCAAGAAGAAATAGGAGAGATGCAGAACCTTTGTCAGAAGCCAATAAAAGGTCGTTTACCACCTTAACAAGTGCAGTCTCAGTGCTATGATGGGGTCTTTAGAGTGTCCTTAGAGTGTATGCTAACCAGCTGGCTGTCACACGCTGTAGCTCGCTTGATCGAGACCAGCATCTCCCAGTTCTCAAGAACAGCAAAGTGACAAGACTATCCCCCGTTACACCTCATAACCATTAGGTGTTCAAGAGGATTGTCGTGTCAGTCTGTCCGGGGTCACTGGACATTTATCAGTTTGCCGACCGACACGAGCGATCCACGCAAAATGCCGTTACGTTTGAAATCCACACAGAAGCTGCAGTGCAGCTACAGATGAGAAACGCCAATGTGAGAATACGGACTCCACTATTTTTCTACTCTTTTTGTTTTGATCAGAGCACTGGTCTAGACACGACCCTGTACATCTAGATACAAGACATTCTGATGGACAAACTACAGTCGATGAAGGTTGGCAATTAGACTACACCCCTTATTCACTGCCTCTTAAGACTGTGGCCCCTCATGTGTGGGTCCTTAGTCCTCTGCTCTACTCCCATTCACACATAACTGCATGGCCCTGCATTGACACCAAACCATGAAGTTTGCCAATAGAACAACAGTTGTATGCCGAATAAACAACAACAAAGAATCAGCCTACAGGGAGTAGGTACGCAAATTGGCATTGTGGTGCCAGGACAACAACTGTGTGCCGGTAACAAGGACTTCTCATGGTTGATTTCTACCAGCAGTGCTGGTACTAAGGCAACTCAATACATTTGGCATGACACACTGGTTTCTGTGAAAATACTATTGCTGGGCCAACGGGAGGATCTTAACTGGCTGCTTTAACAACTGGTATGGCCTTACCAATAGCAAAGCCGTCTAGCGGGTGGTGTAGCTGGCCTAACACATCACTGGGGCAGTGCTTCCATCCATCCATGACACATATTTTAAATGGTGCCAGACACAAACATGAAACATTATCAAGGACCGTTCTGACTTTGGTCATGAGCTGTTCACTTGCCTAACGTCTGCCACACAAGGACAAGGATAAAGCATGGGGGTCCTGTAATAAGAGGCTTAGTTTCTACCCACAAGCTATCAGACTGAACACCAGACCACCTACACCGACAACTACTAGAAAATAAAGATCTTTGCCACGCACTCAACCATCCATGTAAATATAGCCATGCATACTCACTCCATGTAAATAAGGATGTATGTATGACTACCTGTTGATGGTGCTAAGCATTTTTGTTGTTACTATATTATTATATCCTTACTGCTGTTGTAACATATATGCAATACCAGTCAAGAATTTTAGCCAATCAGGTAATCAGTCCATAGTCCATATTAGGGCAAGAACAGTTAAAATAAGCAAAGAAAAACGTCAGACCAGGTCAGAAAATCAAGGAAACATTTTTTAAAGTTTCTTCAATGCAGTCACAAAAACCATCAAACATTAAACTGGCTCTCTTGAGGACTGCCACAGCAAAGGAAGACCGAGACCTCTTCTGCAGATAAAAAGTTAAGTAGAGTTATTGGCTTCAGAAATCGTCAATTAACTGCACTTCAGATTGCAGCCCAAATAAATGCTTCACATAGTTCTACAATAGCATAAAAACATGTGTACATTATGCAGAATGCAGACGGAGACCTGTTCTGTGATATTTAGATAAAATAAAACAACACTTTAATGTTATGCAGATAAACCTGATACTGGAAAACAAAAAATAGAATTACTGAATAATTATTCATATCCAAATTCAGATTAAAGTTTTAAAATTAAATCACGACATTAAATAAAGGTTAACTTTTTATCCCTGATGATTGCAGGGTCAATATGCATTTCATTTTCCGCAAATGTCTTATTACATCACCTGAAGAAATTGAATTAGCTAACTAATTAAACAAAAGGTTTGTCACTACTGCACACCAGTTCAAATCTTTCAAGAGTTATAGAAATTACTGCACCTTTTAATGAATTTTTTGTTTTCAGAATGTACAGATTAGTGCTACTGGACATTCATTAGAATTACCGATTGGTAGACAACTAATGAACGTACTCGTCATTGGCTCATCCGGGGATTTGGTAGTTTGATTGACAGTTGTCATGGTAACAGCTCAGGCCATCGCCATTTTGTCAGAAGGTTTTTTGACTGCCGATTCTTTTGAAATGTTCTCCTTTCCCGCCGGAATAATGAAATCACCGGACAAACCGTTTACATTCATGACGAAAACAATGTGTCGAATTGTGCGGATTAAAAAATTCAAAAGGCAAACGATCTAGCGTAGTTTCAGTTTATTCAGGCGAAGCTACACACCTACTCGCGCCTGCCCGAGTCTCTGGTCTACGTTACCGGGCCGGTTCACTGCGCAGGTTTGGAACGCGCGCCATTTTGTGAAAATTGACATACAAATAATTGTCCAAAATAATCCTGTCTGCCAGGGCAGCATATTAGTTTCACCTTTTTTTTGATGTCGTCGTCGTTGTTTTTCGTTGTGATTGCAAACGTGCGTTTTTTCGCGTTGAACTTGTGAAGAAGACGAACAGTCGGAATGCCACAACATTTATTAAGCGGTTGAATTGCTGTTGCTCGGTAGTTAGCGTTAGCTAATAGCTACACTACTGAATCCTACTGGCTACCTGTGCTAGTTATCCACGTTCGTTAAGCTAGTCAGGTAGCACGTTATCTTCCTAATGCAATGACATAGTTGGCGTTTACTAGACATCCACTGATGGTCTTTGGATTTCTGCGGACGCATTTTGTCCTCAATAAGTTCACCTAGGTGGCCATTATTTTTGACTTGGCTGGCCACAGTGGAGGAGACCATCTTCGCGTTACGGGAATCGGGGTGACTGCTAACGCTAACGTTAGCTGGGGAGTGGAGAAACTCAAACCTGGATACGTTGCCTCATCTTACTGGTTATTTGACTTTAAATGAAGATCGTGCCATCAGAGGTGAGTCCTCCCTTGTCGTAATCTAATTACGTGCTGTGTGTGTGTATATAGTTACTGTGCGTTTCTGCGGCTATTTGGCGTTAAATATTTCGCCGTCAAGCCAATGTAACTTACTGTAGCTAGCTGCTTGTTGCGGTCATATTTGTTAGCAGCAGCCAGCTAATAATCAGCAACCACGATACATTGACCGGATCATGTCGGTGTAATGTAGGTAAAATTACATATGATGTGCTATTAACATGGTTAGTTATTTAGCAGTACGGCTGATTGGCTTACATGTCCGCTAGACTGTTAGTGTAATTAACGTTAGACGTAGGTGGGTAACTAAATGGATCGTTATAACGTGTACATTTTGAGTTGGCATGTTGTACAAATTACCCAGTATTACAATCAAGGTTAACTGCCTACCGTTGGCTAACTAAGTAACATAGACGGACGCTGCTACTCCGTCAAAGTGCTACTAGCTACGTTAACGTTTGTGCCAGTTGCAAAAAGATGTTCGTTGGTCCAATCAACGCAAACGTTACCAGGGTAACAACTGTCGATAACTATTGTGACGTTAACGACATTTATTGTCAGTTGCAAAATGTTCGTTGGTCCAATCAACACTAACGTTACTAGTGTAACTATTGTCGATAACTATTGTGACGTTAACGACGTTTATTGTCAGTGTTGTCGAAGTGACCAACTTGCGATACTGTGAAGGCCAGGGGCAAATATACGTGGTAGTTGGCGTTATTTCAGCACACAACTACCTGTGCGTTAATGTACTGTACGTTGATGGCTCACGTTCTTGGCACAATTCGGGGCCATATCGGGTATTATTGGCTTGGTAGTTAGGCAGGCACCTAGTTAGCTGGTCGCATAACGTTAACGTAACGTTAGCTAACAAGGCCCCACACTAGTTTCACGCTCACACATCTCACACTCGCAGAACATATCGTCACTCTCCACTCACTCACTCCGTCGAGAGGAGTGATCGAGATTTGCTTGCTAACGTTACTAGGCTAGAAGGGTAACTAGGGATCTACTGTAGCTGGTATTTTTCGCCATTAAACGAAGACCACGCCACTGACATTTTGCTCTAGAGATGCCACACGTTAAATTAAGCCGATGATTTGCTTTCAAAATTCAAACCATGACGAGAAATACTCCATCACTTGTAAGTAGATAGCTAGCTAACACTAGTTACCAATTCCTTCATTTCAGAAATTGACAGCCTGTTCTTGGTCTAGACAATGGCCTTTAACGTCAGCCTACTAATGTTTTAAACAATAAAGGTCACGGGGTTGAATAGTGACTAATTTGTATTAATGTAGACTTATAGATGTTACGCTTACTACATGCTGTTCGTATTATAACGCTATATCAATCTAGGTAGGCCTGTGTTCATGCCTTGACCCAATAATAACCAGTGAAGGAACTGTCCAGAAGTGGTCCTGAAAACGGGAAATGCTTGAATCTTATGGTACTTAGTCTAACTATGTTTTGGAGGTGCATTGTGTATTGGTTTAAGCGGACTGTGCTTATGGTTGTTAGAACAGTTGGAATTATCACAGCCATAAGTCTAAATGATTTCAAATGAATTGTTTCAAAACGTGTGTAGTGTAGCTTTGCTTACATTTGCTCAATGGAGATGCTTTGGCTTGCAAACTTGTTGTATTTAGTTAGTTGTTATGTTGTGGATGCATTATTTGGCCATCTTCATTACAGTGATAAGAAGTTAATTGAAGTGCAGGATTATGATTGTGAGCCTAGACTTTCCAAATGGTCATGTGTAGTTTTACTTGTTCCATCACAGTGGTCAATGTAACTTCACCTTATTGGGATGGCTACTGTCTGAACCACAACAGATCTGATGTAAAGTAATCTTATACAATGAAGTACATAATCAAGAAGTACAAAGTCATGGTGACTGACTGGGAATTGTGGATTGTTTTTGGCGGTAGAGCTTTCCGTTTGTGTAAATATTTTTCAATACATTTTTAATACTATTTTTACATGGGTCACTTTAAGCCTTGCAGTGTTTTTGCAAAGTCTTTCCCCTTTTTTCTTCCAAATTCCACCTTAAATGCAAAATCAATGATACTGATTTCTTTTTGTTCTTTATAGTGGGTTGTGTTTTGCTGCTGGACTCTCCTTCCAGGATGATATGACATTTTACAGGAGACGATGCATCCAGGTTAGCAGCAATATCTGAAGTCTTTACTCTTTGGTTGGGAGGCAGCCTTAGTTTTTTTACTAATTAACTTACATTATCTTTTATTGCCTAGGCCATTGGAAAATCTGTTAAGAAGTTACCATCTTACTTATGAACAACTTTCTTTCTTTTTTAGCTTAATTCATTCTGAGAGGCACATAAGCATTTTGACAAAAGTTGAAACATTCCTAGCACAATTTTGTCAGTGACTGTAGGATTCATGTTATGTGTTAACTTTCCACGTTTATATAATGTCCCTTTAAATCCTTTATTGCTACATGTTGTCTTTTCAACCGTTACAGTGCATTTCCTTCAGATTTCAGTTGCATTATTAAGCTTACTTAATAGAGTGAAGTTTAAAATAGAACCGTTTTGCACATCAAGATGTCAGCCAAGAAAGTGGGAAAGAATGAAATTCCAGTTAGTCATATATATATTGGACATAGAAAATGCATTGTTATTGAACCGTTACACAAAGAGCAGTTTTGACCTGTCCATCCCAGTCCCAAATGTATTAAGGAATAATTTGCAAAATGCCTTAATATTATTACATTGTCACAAATTATAGATTTTTCAGAAAAATATTATTGTTATTTTGTGATATGTACTTGGTATAGGCTACCGTGTTTCTGTCAGATTCCCACCTAAGTAACCCTTATATCAGTTAATATTTTTTTCTATACCATTTCACACAAAGCATATTACAATTTGATGACATAAGCCCGATTCTCATGGAAAGTAGGTACTTTACATCTTGATTTATATATTCTCTTTATGTCAGAATCAGTTTTCTTCCTCAGTTGGGTCAGCTCTGTTTCTAGTTTTTTTTTAGATGGGAGCTGGTTTTGGGCTAGGCTGCTATTTTGCTGTCAGGCTCTAGTGTGTTAAAGCAGCCTCTAAGTGTGCCAAAGTTCAATTTTATTTCTTGTTTATTTCTTGTTTTCTCATTGGAAAATGGGAGCTGCTCTGCCCTGGCAACAAAAGTAGGCTATTTGCATACTGCCTTGTGATTGGCCTGTGCATTGATGGGCTTGCCAAATCACGCTGTATCTCTGTGGTGATAGGCTATGCTAATTAGGTGCTGTTGCTGGGATTCAGAGTAGTGGTTACTGTGTAGCGCTGTTGAATTGTGTTGTCTGGTGAGAGATGCTGATAGATGAACATGCTATTTAATAATTTTCTGATTCCTTTTCACATAAAGAGAATGAGGATTCCCTGCTCGCTGTGTATAGATGTAACATTTTCATGTGATACTGTTTAGCTATTTTTCTGATTGCAAAGATTGAATGCTTGTATTTTATATATCATTTTAATGTACATATTTTGATATTAATTTGTTTTTATTATATACGCAATATAAAATGACCTAAATTTAGTTTAAACGATATAAACCATGCCAATACAAAGAGGCAGTTCTGTCAGCACCCCCTCATGTATGCACAGGCAACAAACATGCTCAATATAAATCGTTTGAATAATCACACTATTTTGCCGTAAGAGAGACCTAGGCTGTGTCTTTTTACTCTTGTCAATATGATGCAAATTACACTAATGTATAAGTATAAATGTTTAGTACATATAGTTGATTGTCATTGTTATTTAAAGGCTTAAACTCATTTTTTTGAACTGTGTACACCTTTAGATGCGTGTGTGTGTGCGCGTGTGTGTTCATATAACCTCTTATTCAGGAGGAGTTCATATAATGTCATTTTCATTCTGAATTAAGTCATGTCAATGTTGATTTCTTTCAGGAGGGGAGACTTCAGCATGCAAACCTTCGTCCGTCCGGCTTGCGCCCTCTTTTTCTTTCCACGCTGCTGGTCTTCAGATGGCTGCTCCAATGCCCCATACGCACCAGCAGTACAGTGACCGCCATCAGCCGAGCACTGACCAAACTGCTGCGGTCGTACCGTACAGCGAACAGACTCAACAGCTCACTGCCAACCCGGTACATAAACTGCACACATGGCCCAAACCTTACGATTTGATACACATAGTCCGAAAGCAAATCACACATTTGACAGACTTATTATTTTATTGTCTGATATTAATATTATTTTCTTCTTGTGATTTGTTGATACAGAGGCACATGCCCCAGTGCTTTCGTGACCCTACTTTGGCTCCCCTGCGGAAGCTCTCCATAGACCTTATCAAAACCTATAAACACATAAATGAGGTGAGATTGGTTTTGTTTTATTCCCTTGTAGGTGTTTAAGTATCTCAATGGCATTTGCTTTATCTCCTAAAAGTTAATATAAACAATCGCACATGACTCTTGGAGAGCAGGAAGAGGCCATCTTTTATGGAGCCTGCCCTCTATGCACTTTTACCTCTCCCATGCAAAAAGCAGGAATCCACTGTACGGTATAGGTTTCAACAATATCATCTAACTGTTGTTCTGGCTAATTAGTTTAGGAAATGCTTTTAAAATAGAGAAATGCTCACTAGAGATATGGGATCAGAAATATTGAGTTTTTTCACAGGAGTAGAAAAACATTCCTAAATAGTTCTAACTTTTTTACTTAATGAAGGGATTTGAAGCACTGACTATCTGTGTATGGTAGGTATGTACATTTTGGTTATTTGAAATTGAAAGAAATTATGATTGTTTGCTAATTCTACTAGGATCTGTTGCTCAATTAAATATCATTACAATTGACTTATAACTATTTCACTCCTTTAGAGCAGCTTAACTTCAGTTTTATCCATAGATAATTTGTTGAAACAAGCTCCCAATTCATAGAGGTAGCCTTTGGGACTCTTCTGAAACTTGCTGTAAGAGGACAGTCTATTGATTCTTGGATTCTTCTTTTGGGAGATTTTTCCATGTTAATGTCAATTACAGCAACTAACAACAACAAAAAAATGCTTGAAACATCAGCCTTTGGTTTGAATTAATCATATTTCATGTTTCATTCTGTAACTATCACACTCAGAAGAAAACTAATTCAATCGGTTCTAGTCCAGCATCAGGCTAAGTGGTCAGTGGTTTTCTCTCTGTAAATGGCAGTAAGTAATGTAAATTGGTAACGGTGGATATTTAAAACAGATAATCTCCCTAAACAGTTTGGCTGCCTCAAGGGATGTTCTACCACCCACTGCCTTGAAAACATGTCAGACCAGCTGTAGCGAACAGCAGAAAACATAGGCACCTTCAGCACATGTATGGGCTATTTGATCTAGTGTACATTCCTATTGCAATGAAACATCTTCAGTAACTGATCAATCAATTTTTATTAAACACCCAAAACACAACCAAAAGTCATGCATTGGATTTGTAGCTTCCATTTCAGAAGTAGACAGGGGCACGATACTATGACCCCATCCCAAATAACTCCTGTTGATTATATCACCAGAAATACTAAGTGAGGCAACTATTACTTTGAGAGCAGGCTGAAGCATTTATGGACATTTAGATGGCTTCGCTGTAGAGTAGTTTTAGTATTTGTTTGTTGGTTGTTTCTTTATTGTTAATTTTTGGGTGACTCTACATACCAAACCGTTTATTGCATAGACCATACCATGGAAGTGGTGGTGGAATTCAGTTATTGCGGATAATATACGAACAATAAAAACTAGTAGCAAGTGAATAAATTAGTAATATGGGCAAGATTAATGTTTGTAAATGCACTTTGTGACAACTGTCGTTTTTGAAAGGTCTTCATAAAATATATTGGATTCATTTAAATTTGATTGATCGCTAGTAGTGCATATATATGTTACATTCAAAAGTATTCATGCACATTGAATGGACATGGAAAGTGACCAGAGCTCGAAAATGTCCATTAATCAATTTTTATCCCCGGAGAAGTCTGTAAGTGAAAACTGTTTGTGAGTCAGGTAGACCATGCCCTGGTGCTCGTGAATTGTCTACTAGACTGCTTCAGTGTGAACAGAACATAGCCTGGGTGGCTTTAGTTTTTTTTATGGTCAGCGCTGTCTTTAGGCATTGTGTATGGTATATGTCTTTCCTTAAAGGGAGATTGTAGCCCATAATAAGTTCTGCTGACTTAACCACCCTCAAGAGGGCCTTGTGTTCAGCAGTGGGGCAGCTGCAATAACCGACAGTAATGTAGCTTGAGACGACTCTCTCAATGGTGTGTCTGTAATAGTTGGTGACAGTTTCTACAGACAAGCCAAACTTCTTAAGTCTCTGTAATTTATGCTGAGATATTGTGGTAAACTGTGTTTGCCACATGCAACATTATGTGATGCAGTGTGGCTGTTTTATGAAGAGTAGCTGGGAGTTCATTTTCACATTACATTACTAATGCCAAATCCTTAGGATCAGCTTTATGAGCTAGTTCACGCATTTTTCCAAATTTTACTGGACGGCAGCAAGTTATTCCTTTTTTCTATCTCAATGACATTTGAGTTTAGATTTGTCATATCGCTTTTATACCGTATTACCTTTTGTAGTGCATCGTAACCTAACCATTAACTGATTTACACGATGTACATTGACAGAATTTGCCACGCAAAAGTGCCGTTCATCAACTCAAAGTAATGCATACGTTCCATGATGCCAACCATCAGTGTGTGTGTGGTTGATACCCTCCAGTGTCCTTGTCTACTCTTGCAGGGTTTTTCATGACGGTCTTGCACTTGTCTCGAAGGAAGCATTGTGTGTTAACATCAAAACAAGAATTATTTACATCCTGAGTGCAATTATGCCTAACTGTCTTTGCTCAGGGTCAGCACAACCATTCTTTGTACCTATTTGACCATGAGACTGCCCCGCCGTACCCTAAAAGCTTTTAGAAGAAAACCCGTTCTCATCGCTGGTGATGTGGGGTGGGGGCTTTTCATATTTCTCTGGTGGGTTTGCAGATATAAAACGACTGTATTGGTTGAATACATTTGCTGATGTCTCTGTTTTGGGTCTTTCCTCTACATCAGGTGTATTATGCAAAAAAGAAGCGGCGACACCAAACGGGACAGGGTGAAGACTCCAGTCACAAGAAAGAGAGGAAGGTCTTCAACGATGGCTATGACGATGACAACTATGATTACATCGTCAAGAATGGAGAGAAGTGGATGGACCGTTATGAGATTGACTCCTTGATTGGCAAAGGGTCATTTGGACAGGTAGATTTTCGTACACTATTTTAACGTCGCCCTATATATTCACCTTGAAAACCTTTTTGTTTAAGAGTGTGTGTCGAGTGAGTAAAACATGCAACGTGTCTTGTGTTCTTGTCCTGCTTTCTGTAGGTTGTGAAGGCCTATGACCGTGCAGAGCAGGAGTGGGTTGCCATCAAGATAATCAAGAACAAGAAAGCTTTTCTCAATCAAGCCCAGATTGAAGTGCGCCTCCTAGAGCTCATGAACAAACATGACACTGAGATGAAATACTACATAGGTAATGAACTATAGTTCCTGTTGACGCTATTAATGAAGAACTCAAGCTTTACAGCAACTTGGCTTATTAGCTAAACGTCAATATTCTGTTAATGAACATTTATAAACCCCTTTTTACATGAGCAGTCGTTACCAAGTGCCGATACAGATACACATTCTGAAACACTAAAGAGCGAACACAATAAGAAAATTTCAACCAGTGATTAGGGCTGGATTGTATTGCCTAATTATTGCATCATCTTATGTTACACTTTTTGGGCAGTAATTGAGTTTGTGTGTTTACCCTGCAACCTGGAACAAAATTGTAAACACCAACCCAACTTCTGTTGTCTTTAGCCGAATTTATATAATGTCTTCGCATTCAAATCCAATTACAGCGGCATGTTACGGTGTGGCCAAATTATTTTGTGACCCTTATACTGGCCTACTGTTCATACTGTCCGTACGGCCCAACAGTGGCTATGCAAAACTCTAGTACGCTTGGAACTAGTAGGCTTTGGGAAAAAAACCTAGAGTAGCTAGACTGATTTGTGGCCACTAGCTTCAGTAGGGTGGCTTCTTGCTTTAGCGCGCAAGCTTAGGTCCTGGTCAGACAGGGATAGCAAGGAGTTAGGACTCAGGCTACGCTTGACTGACAGACCTTTCTGTTTTTGTTTCCCGTTTCCAGTTCACCTAAAACGTCACTTCATGTTCCGGAACCACCTCTGCCTGGTGTTCGAGATGCTCTCCTACAACCTGTATGACTTGCTGCGGAACACCAACTTCCGCGGAGTGTCTCTCAACCTGACCAGGAAGTTCGCTCAGCAGCTGTGCACGGCGCTGCTGTTTCTCGCCACGCCCGAGCTCAGCATCATCCACTGTGACCTGAAGCCAGAGAACATCCTGCTGTGCAACCCCAAGAGAAGCGCCATCAAGATAGTTGACTTTGGCAGCTCGTGCCAACTGGGACAGAGGGTATGTCGATGTGCTATCTAGTGTGCAAAAAAGTTTTACAGATGTCCTTTATTTCATTGTTTTCTTCTGCCCTTTGTTATTTTTTGTTACACTGATATTTATCACGCAAATTATCTGATGTGATAATAAAGTTGTGATTCACTCTCTCCTTCCTCAGATATACCAGTACATCCAGAGTCGTTTTTATCGCTCCCCGGAGGTGTTGCTGGGAATGCCTTATGATCTGGCTATTGATATGTGGTCTCTGGGCTGCATCTTGGTGGAAATGCACACTGGAGAACCTCTCTTCAGTGGAGCCAATGAGGTACAGTGATTTTGAGCAGCTTGCTGTACACACATTTTAGTAATTTAGTTTTAATTGATTAATTTGGTACATGCATTGATATTTAACAAAGCGGTGTACTCTGTACCATGTTTTTTAGACAGAGTTTTTAGCGACCTAATTTATTTTTCTGTTTTGAAGGAGAAAACAAACTTGACTTTGAACACCACTGATCCAAAATTAAATTGTTATTCTCAGGTGGACCAAATGAATAAAATAGTTGAAGTTCTCGGCGTCCCCCCAAATCACCTTATGGACCTAGCCCCAAAAGCCAGGAAGTTCTTTGAGAAGCTATCGGATGGCACATGGAGCGTGAAGAAGACCAAAGATGGCAAAAGGGTTAGTGTTGAAATTATTTGAAATATTCATGTTGTTGTAGTTTGGTAATGCTTTTATACAGCGTACTAACGTGTAAAAATACCAGACATAGACACGGCCTAAAAGCATTTATCATCTCCCATTCTTGAAGAAATTTAAACAGAAAATTCAGGTCAATGGCTCTCCATCTCCATTGTTTCCCTCGATTCACATGTAAATTAGAAAGACACTGCCTCATGAAAAATAGCCTAAAGTTAGGACCAGACTTTTGCTCATAACTCTGATCCTATTATAAACTGAGACTTTGTTTCAGTTGGAGAAGATCTGAGGGCGTTTGAGAACATAGCTATTTGGTTTTGTGCAAATCTGTCTAGTTTTTCTCATGGTTGAGTGATTTTGCGGACCCAGTTTAAAGATCTGGGAGTCAGTGGTGGAGCGGTATGGTGTGTAAGATTTGAACAAAAAAATGGTGAATAAGCGTTCATCGGCTTGCTTTATGTAAGAGGAATTACTGGAGGGGAAAGCAGGTGCCTGATAAGAGGGAATAAATAACAATATTATTTACTATATTGGTATCGGCGTTGGCCAAACTGTTATTTCAAACATCGGTATTGGCCATGAATTTCACAATCGGTGCGTCCTTAACTTAAGCCCAATAACATGCTCCTCTCCACAGTATAAGCCTCCAGCTTCTCGGAAGCTCCACTCCATCCTTGGTGTGGAAGCTGGTGGCCCAGGTGGCCGCCGGGCTGGGGAGTCTGGCCATGCTGTCGCTGACTACTTGAAGTTCAAGGACCTCATTCTGCGGATGTTGGACTACGACCCCAAAAGTCGCATTCAGCCGTACTATGCCCTGCAGCACAGCTTTTTCAAGAAGACTGCAGACGAGGGGACCAACACGAGCAGTAGCGTGTCCACCAGCCCAGCCCTGGAGCAGTCCCAGTCCTCTGGAACTACCTCTAGCACTTCCTCCAGCTCAGGTAACATTTTCTGGCTTTATCTACACAATTATTAGATCTGAATATTGTGGTTGTCACATCTAAAAATGTTTTTTTTAAGGCCCACTTAAGCCATGTTGATTAAATGTATAATTGGGGAAGAATTTGTTTTTACAACAAAATGTAGATTAAGTAAAGGAATCTGTATACTTCCCAAAGGCCCTCATACACGAATTATAATAGAAATTGGGGCTGAACTATTAGTCAGGGAAATAATGGCCCTCACAAGTTTCTGGTTTAGGCACATAGGATATAAACGACAAACGCCTTTTAAAATGGCAGGTTTTTGTGATATGACTATAATTTGATAAAGATAATCATGTCAGAACCTTTTCCATCTTTAATGTGACCTACAACGCGAACAACTCACTCGGAAAAAAAAATGAAATCTTTGAGGGGGAAGAATAAAACCCTTACAATAACCTGGTTGCATAAGTGTGTATGACAGGGCTAAGCCAGGTCATTGGTATTTGTCTTCACCTTTGACATGAAAATTGAAACACAATTGGTCTTTAACATGTGTTTGGAGAATATGACTGAGGTTCTGCCCTCTATCATAGGAGGTTCGTCTGGGACCAGTACCAGCGGCAGAGCAAGGTCAGATCCCACCCATCACCACCTGCACAGTGGAGGGCACTTTGGCACGACACTGCCACCCATCGACAGTGACACCCTCTGTCCTCAGGTGACATGTTCTTCTCATTCATTGCAAAGCAAATTAGAAATAAAGCTGTTGTAAGTGCCAGTTTAATAAATAACCATAATATGTCATGTGTAAATTAATGCACTGGGAATGTAATGGAAGACATTTTCCAGGATGCATTTGACGTGTGTTGAAAGTCACATGGATTCACTCGATGTCTCTCTTATGTTGCACTAGCAGGCAAGAAAGCCTTACCCTCCCCCTTTGGTGTGGGGAGGCGGTGTTGGACCAGAGCCGGTGGCTGGAGAAACCCACCCAGTACAGGAGACCACCTTCCATGTCCCACCTCAGCACCCCAAGGCCCTGCATCCCCACTCCCACCCACATCATCACCATGGACAGGTGATGGCCACCCGGCCCCGCCCACGGCACTACGCCTCCCCTACACACAGCGCCTCCACACAGGACTCCATGGAGGTGGTGCATGGCCATCTGTCCATGACCTCCCTGTCTTCCTCGGCCTCCTCTTCCTCCACATCTTCCTCTTCCACTGGGAACCATGGCAACCAGACCTATCAGCTCCGCCACCTGCCTACCGGTGCCCTGGACTTTGGGCACAATGGTGGGCTTAGCATGGGGCTGGGTGCCTTCTCCAATCCCCGACAGGAGACAGGCATGGCAGTGCACCCCGCATACCCTATGGGCACAAACACAGGGCCTGCCCACTACCTAGCGGAGGACCATCTGAGTATGAGACAGGGCATGGACCGGGAGGAGTCTCCCATGACTGGAGTGTGTGTGCAGCAGAGTTCCATGGCCAGCTCGTGACTGCACTGACATTTGGCTGTGTGTGTCCCCCCGTGCGTCATTTTTGAGGTGGTGTTTTTTACTACAAGTGTGTCGAACAAATGCTGCTCATGTCAGAAGGGAGATATCACTGAACCGCTACTACAGAGAAGAACCTTTGTTAAAAGTATATATGTAATTTTCATCATTTTTACTTTTGCAATCGTTAGGCTTATTGGCCTGGTCGTATTGCAGAATAACCATAGTAGAATTGAGACCATCTGCCATTTCACAAAATTCATGTAACAAATAACCACCATCTGTTATATGGCAAAATTTTCTGGTGAGCATTTTGGGATGATGTTGGAAGTTTTACAGGTAGCTGTCAGTAATGAAATGCTAACACATCCTCTTAGTTCAAACTCCGGAACGTCTGACATTTCTGTTCCACTGGTTGTTGATTGTTTTACCCTTTTTAAAGTGAAATTTCACAGAAGAGCTGCTTGTAAAACCTGTAGCTTGACCAGGACAAAAGTGTTTGCGGTGATATTTCGTGTTGTCAGTCGGTATTATATAACTCTGTGTGAGTGAGGAGCACATAGCAGGAAGTTCTCTAGTGCGTGCTGGCCCAGACAGTGGATGGGATGCCCCCTGCTGGTGGAAGATACCCACTTCAATCGAGCCGGGAGTTCTGGGGAGGCGGTAGCCGTACCCCCCTCAGGATCAGAGCCCCTAGAGCAATGTAAGCTGGGTCCAGCCCTGCACTGGCACAGTAAAGTGAGCAGAGATGGGATCTGGAGACAGAAGGATTTGGCCCATTGCGGGGAAGACTGGTTGTCAGTCATCGGTTCTGAGATAAGATAACCCTTTGGCCTTACGACTCTGGACGTGGAACGGGATGGAGCTGGACATTATCATTTGAATTAAGCTGGCTTTCCTCTATTTTTATCTCTAGACAGCCCTTAATTCTTAAAAGAGAATAAACATGATAGAGAAGGTAATTAAACATGTTTTTGAGGCCTTTCTCTACAAAGATTTATCGTTAATAGGGCCCCACATAAACAGGGTCTTGTACACACCAACCTCCTAAACATGATACACCTGACTTCCTTAATGTTTTTGGATTTTGCAGTAGAAAGAACTATCTGTTCCAGAGTCCCTACTTTTTTTGTTACTTTCCCCATTTGCATGTAGTTCCTCATCTGAACACCTGCACAAATGTCTATTCATCCTAAACATTGAAACTAAAAATAATTGAGTTAAGTGACTGCCTTTTTTCTCCTCAAATTATGCTGTGAATTATACAAGAATTTATTTTCCCTTTTTGGATATTTTTTTTATACCAAAGCAGTTGTTTTATAGCATATTAGGTGTCTGTAACCAATAATGTAGCAGTTCACCACTTTTGACGCAAAGTTTATCAAGATCTTATTTTAACGTCAATACAAAACAGCTGCAATATATTGCTTTAGCAAAACTGGAAACTGTTGTTGAACTTAACTGTTAGCTACCTTATATTCTGAGTAGATTCTGTTGCAAAATGTTGACAAACTTGTTTCCATATTAGGTTCTTTTTTTGGAGTCTTTTTAAACCTGGGTATGTTTAGAGACATTGGTAGTTACTCTGCAGGCTCCGGAGTAGCAGAATTTTTGAAGCTGATGGTTCACGGAGACAACTGCATTCTATTTCTGCATTTCCCCCCCCCCACGGATACTATTTCAAAGGGTTTTGCTGCTTTTCATACATCGTTTGGTCAACATGCTAGCTACTGCCATAAAACTCAAAGACTATTTTAGTCTCATTATCCTGGTCGTCTGTAGACAATTGCAGTAAATCTGAGGTTTTCTAAATTCTTTAGAATAATTTGGCAGGGCATCTCCTTGTAAGCCTGGTCCTGTTGAAAGGGAAAGGGTGTGTGTCAGCACTCTTGCTAACATCCTGAACATGCGTGCTCCACTTAAGGAGACACGCATGTCCTTAAACTTCAGCACAGGCGTTTTTATTTTAAATCAGGGATTTTTAAATGCTTTTTTGTCTAATGCATTTTGTGTTCTTCAACTCTGGAGAAGTAACAAGACCAAAGTCCTGCTCATAACAGCCTAAGTTAAACACAGACTGCAGGGACACCCTTTCATCAGAATATTTCAGAGGAGAGACCATCACAAGGCAAATCATGTTTGGTATAACGGCAAACTCAAATGAAAAGCTACCTGTAATAATATTTTTGTTAATCTGTTACGGTTATGATCATAATCATTTTTCATACCCCTCATAATTTGAAATTCAGAAACTGGCAGTGGTTTTGCTGGCACTAATACTGGTACTAAACATTCCAAAATAAAGATTACAAAAATGTACTTGAGTGACTCGTAAGTGTGCGCCTGTTCAAGTTAATGCAGAGTGACCTCTGATCTAGAGCAGTTGTCATGAAATGCAGCCCCTTTTTAATAGTCGAAATAGAATTTATGTATATAATTATATTTTTTTAATAAAGGAAGTATAGAACGCACTACCTTGCTCCTGCTGGTATGTTGATTATGTTTGTCAATTTCGGTGACCATCTAGTGGGCAGGCTCTCCTCTGTATTCATAGTCAGTGGTGTAACGTGGCCTTTGAGCGAAAGTACTTGATGACATCAGGACAACATTATGAGGTAGGGTTTGAATCAAATTGGAAAAGTAACATCTTTAAACCTTAATTTTCACAGGGTATATTGTAAGTGCATGTACATCTACAAACCTGACTTTTTGGTTGTATGAGAAGCACATGGTTGAAAAAAGTGGTTCCATTTTCCACAAGGCTGTTATGTTGATAGGTTTCACACAAATGTTTGAGTATTTGTTAACATATCCTTCACCCTGCAGTTGCTCAAGTCCTCTGATTTCAGTTGAATATACGTTCCTTAATTTCTTGATTTTACACTTGATCACATCTTTTGTACACGCAACATGCACTATAAAACTGAACAGCATGGGAAAGGATAAATCCATGTATCCACAGATTGTAAGATCTAGTCAAGACTTTGCTGTGTATATGACAATGCCCTTTGTATTATATTAAGACAGTCTTATGTATGATATAAAAAGAAGTTAATTGAACTGCTGTGAGTGTCTTTATTCCTCTGCCTACACATCTTCACCCACATTATGGTGTGTCTGTTCTAATGTATTGCTCAACTTGGATAACCTGTTATGATTCACAATGCTAGCTAGCTATACTACTAATCATTGCATTTATCTCAAAGTGATGGTTCTGATTTTAGCCTTTGTAAGCATTATGTCTACATACTTTTAAATTATCTGAACCTGTTCTGGGTAAAATGCCAAAATTGGTATGGTCGATGTTGAATTATTTGCCCTTCTAACCCCCCACCTCAGCATCATTTTACAAATATCTCCGGATGGCTGGCAACTTTTAAACTTCAAAATTACCCTCTGTCCTTAAGTCTCATCTAAACATCACAGGCCTTGAACATTTAAATTAAAACAATTGTGCATCCTTGCTGCAGTAATGTACAAAACAATTGGCTTCTACAATGTTGCTGTATGTAATGAGCAATTAATTATATGGGGAATGAAATCCCACACCACAATATTTGCCCCTCAACTTTTGTTCTGTGCACATCTTCATTTGGCTGCATGTCGACCCTCCACTTTTTCCAAAACCTCTTTAAAGGTGATCTGCTTTACTGCCCTGATCACTGCAACTGCAAACTTTATCAATCCTGGTTGGACTCTGGAGACTCGGAAGTGAGATCATTATAAGCAGTTAGAACATTGGAAGTCTTCCAACTCTTCGCTGACAACATATTTAGACTACTGCTACAAACGCTGTGCATGACATACTAGACCTGGCAAGTTTATGGAACTTAAAAAGTACTCATATCGCCTAAAATAATCACTTTAACCCGAGCAAAAGCACATGTTTTCACCTCACGTACAGACAATTGTTAGATGTCCACAGCTCTTTCTTTCTGTATCTTAGAAACACATGATAAGTATTCCCTTTAACCGCTCTATATGAGAATATTGTATTTGCTTTTGCAAGTTATCCGTTTCAGGTAATTATATATATTTTCCGTCCCTTTATATCTAACCACATGCCATTATAATATGCCTTGGCTCGTTGGTCTAGGGGTATGATTCTCGCTTCGGGTGCGAGAGGTCCCGGGTTCAAATCCCGGACGAGCCCGCCTTTTTTGCCAATATAGATTATAAGTGCGTTCTAAACTACAAAGACCAATGTCACTCGGCAAATAAGTAGCAGTAGGATATTTGATATTATCATGCGAATGTGTGACGTACAGAATATGTGCACGTACAGAGCATTTAGCTCAGCTCGACAATTTTGAGTGAAGCCATATGAAGCTGTCAAATGTAGCTGTTCACTCGATCGTATGGAAAAGATTGATTAAGTATATGTCAACGGTGTCTTTCAAAAAAAAGAAGGGCTCGTCCGGGATTTGAACCCGGGACCTCTCGCACCCTAAGCGAGAATCATACCCCTAGACCAACGAGCCAGACGGATAGGTAGTCCATGATTTGTAGGCTTCGTTTGGAGACGGAGGGAGTTAAAGGAACGAGTTGCTAAACATCTGCCTCGAAACGTAAGACTTGGAGAGGATCTACCAAGAGGACCCCCCTCAGATGTGTGCAAACCTGGTGGCCAACTACAAGAAACGTCTTCCCTCTGGGGGAAAGGGGCAAAGGGGTCGTTTGACAAATTTCAGAAAATGCTAATCAATTTATAAGTTATTTGAAATGCGTTATTCAGGATTTTTTTGTTTGTTTTTCTGTCTCTCACTGTTTTTACCATTAAAATAATAGACTGATCATGTCTTTGTCAGTGGGCAAACATACAAAATCAGCAGGGGGTCAAATACTTTCTTACCTCACTGTATCTGAATGGTGCAAAGGAGCAATGTCTAGTTGTGTATACAATTGTGCAAAATGACTCAATGATGGCGTTTATCATCATGGTCATTTGTAGTTTGCACTTTTTGAGCTGCAAACTTCAGAGGTTTGACAGAGTAGTGACTGGTGGTGGTGCAGTTGTTGTTGTACAAGGAAAAGAGAAGATGATGGTCTGAGGGTCCTTCATGTTGCCTGCTCAGAATCAAATCAGAATCAGGTTCATTGCCAAGTTTGTTTACACATGCAAGGAATTTGTTTGGACCCATAGTTGCAGCATTTAGGACACATATTTTTAAATTGGGCACTCCCATGATGGGGAACCTTTTCTGTAGCAAGGCTGGGATTATGGTGTTGAATGTAGAGCTGAAGCCCATAAACTATTGTATTGCCTTGTATTGTATTGCCTTGTTGTGTCCCACTGCTATTTGCATTATTGTGTTCTGTGTATTTATTGTGTAAATTAATGTTGTCTTGCACATTTTATCGCCTCATCTTAGCCAGGTCGCCGTTGCAAATGAGAATTTGTTCTCAGGTGGCCTAACTGGTAAAAGAAAGGATTCTGACATGAGTTTCAGGGGAGTCAAGATGCTGGAGGGTAAAGTGGAGAGCCATGTTGATAGTGTCATCCACAGACATGTTTGCCCTGTAGGAGAACTGATGGTCTTGAGGTGGGACAGCACCAGGAACTCAAAGTACTTCATAACCACAGAGGTCAGGGCAACTGGTCTGTAGTCATTTAGCCCTTTTATCCTTGGTGTCTTGGGGACTTGGATTATGGGGGGGCGTACTTGGCCTAACAGAGGATACTTGAGAACACTCATGACAAAATAGGCTTACTAATAAAAATACAGTATTTATCTCAGGGGCAGCACTGTAAGTTCAACTTAATTAACCAGAACTGTTACACAAACTATAGACCTTATTTTTTGCACATGAGACAAATCATAAACCTCCGTGCAACGAGTATGTGAGAATGTTCATGGTAGAAAGTGATCTTTTAACATTTGTTAACATATTTTAAGTCCTACACATTTTAAGAAAAAAAGATATGACAGCCAACTACACATATTTGCAAACCGAGATTAGACATTAATTGATAAGATAAGAGATGAGACATTAATCAAAATGAATAATTTAGCTATCGCTTTAACCGTCAAAAAACAAAGATTTGGCCAACTGTGCGGTGACAGGGTAGACCACGCCCCGGGAAAGGATATGAAGGGAAGCCAACAAACCATGCTGATTGGGCTATATCCAACACATGCGCATAATAGAGAGGCGCCAAGCTCCGGAAAGTGCTCACCGTATTGATATCTCCTTGCTATATTTTCTCTGTCCTGACCTGTTTTACGGAAGCTATCGGTTGTTGTCGGTTGTTGTCTTTTTATCAACTCATTTTATGAATCCTCCAGGCCACGCTTAGCACTGTTGCGCGCTTTTTTGGGGTTTAATTTAAAAGTAGTCAGTAACAGCCTTGCGTGAGGGATTTGTATGAACTAATAACATACCTCGGAAGAATACTTACTTATTTAAACACGTTTATGCACACAAAAAATGCCTAATTTTTGCGCGGCTCCAAATTGCACCAGGAAGAGCACTCAATCCGATTTGGCTTTTTTCAGATTTCCCCGAGATCCTGAAAGGTATGTTGAAATCAGCCCACCACAATATAAACGACTGCGTTCTCTCCAAACAGTAATTAGTTATATTTGAACCTGTTATTTATTATTACATGTTTATGTGTTCATTATGACGTCAGTTGTCATAGCTAGCTGATGGTAGCATGTGGTAATACCAATGGTTAGACAGCTTGCTACTACTAGTACTACTAGCACACGAAGTTGCGAATTGCCTTATTAATTTCATTAGTCCTTTTTCATAACTATAATACATTTTTGTGTGTGATAGATTGACTTATTTAACATTATGTAGATAAACAAATAACCCGACATTTATTTTTTAAACTTCATTTTCTTTCTCGCCTAGCGAGTTCACTGGTTCCACTGTTTTTTCCTAGACTTTTAATGTTGGGTTATGTACAGCATTTACATATTCAATTAAATGTTAATGCACATTTGTTTAAAGCAGGGGGGGAATTAATACAATACGCATATTTTACGTTGATACGTTGATATTTTTTACACATAATAACTGTAAGCCTTCTTACAGTTTCCATTATTACCAACTACGAATAATATGAATAAACTATCGTTTTTGGTTGTAATTAAATTGTACAAGGACTGAAAAGTGGCAGTGTGATATTACTTTTATATTATTTGTTAATTATTACAATCGCTTTACATTGGTCAGTATTATGTAATTTATGTATTATCATCATTAGCACATGTGTTTTTTGAAAACTCATGCATTTTCTGCCATATAAATGCTTTAGCCTGGCAGATTAATAGTCTGGCAGATTAATCTCTATTGCTAACTATTAAAGGAAATACCATAGCTCAATACTGCTTACCACTAATTCATCTATGTGGTAGTAGCAAATCCATATCTTATAGACTGTTACATGTAATACATCTATAACCCCTCGTTTATAACTCAGTTTCAAAACAAAGTGATGGGTTTTATGATGTGATGGTAAGGACACCTGTGGCTGGGTATTATGAATCAAGACGAGTTAATACATTATTGCAAAAGCACTCTGGTTTATTTTCTCAAAACAAATCTGTAAGCTAAATAACCACAGATGCACAGATGACCGGAAGAATACAAAATACAATTTTATTAACATTCCGGTTGATGTTCTCATGTTTCAGACTGTAATGGAATCGTAATTCAATTATATTTCTCAATCTGATTAATCAGGTAAACTAACATCAAGCCAATTCTAATGCCTAGACATTTCTGATTAAAAATGACCTGAAAAGATGATGTTCATTTAAAGGCGACCCCACAGCCATTTAGACATGAAAGTTCATTTAAACAAAGAGCAAGAGAGCAAGATCAACATTATACATGGATTACCTTTTATAATATGTTTTTGAAATGTTCTTTCAGTCTAGAGTCAAATCTAAATCTAAATAACTAATTCTAACACGAAAATGCCACTTTATTTTCTTTATGGTTTGTCCAGATGTAGGCTCTGGGTTGAGAACTGCCGAAGGGCAGATCTGGAGGCAAAAACATCTGACCAACTCAATAAACACTACAGACTGTGTGCCAAACATTTCGACCCGGCTATGGTTTGTAAAACAGTAAGTGTCGACGCACAAAGACCCTAATTACGAACATATGTCCACATTTCATATTTATAGATTTTTACAATGTAGAGCTGTTGGGCTCTTTGTGTTATATTCATGTCGTTGATTAACATGTGTTTTTCTTTTGTTAGAGCCCTTACAGAACAGTATTGAAAGATACTGCTATTCCAACCATATTTGATTTAACAAGTCACCTAAAAAATCCTCATAGCAGGCACCGCAAGCGGATCAAAGAATTGGTATGATATACATTACAATACATACAAAAACGGCAAGTCAGAATTTGGGTCTTTTTCTTTAGGTCTTGTTAAAAAGTAATTTAATGTAATACTAAAGATACATCGCTGTTTTATGTTTCAACTTTATTTGACAGACAGAAGAGGACATAAGGAGAATAAAAGAGAGAAGATGTAAGTTATGATGTTTTTGTCTAACTGTATTGTGGCATGTGTTTATCGTTTGAACATGAGCGTATATCAAATGGACCCTTTTGTGTTTCCATGCAGTGGCGTCCTCCATTGAGCAGCTCCACTCAAAGAAAGACACAGAGGCCACCGAGGGTCTAAATGAGGCTGAGGAGGAAATACAGATGTCTCCAGAAGAGAAGGACTTACGAGACTACCTGAGGTCTTTGTTTGAGATTGTTGTCATGCTAGGAAAGCAGAACATCCCACTGGAGACCAATGTTCCAGAGGGAGTCGAGAGAAACCCCAGTAATTTCCAGGCATTACTGGAGTACCGCATTAATGCAGGAGATGAGGCCCTGAGGAAGCGGTTCGAGGCCACTGCAGTGAATGTGGAGTACCTCTCCACAGCCCAGCAGAGCCAGCTCCTTGACATCTGCGAGGGCACGATCCGAGAGGAAATTCTCATGGAGGTGAGGGAGAGCCGCTTTTTCTCACTGGTTACAGGTGACCTGGTGGAGTTCACTGGGGAGAGACACCTGCCTCTCTTCCTACGGTTTGTAGATCAATCCAGCTCACTCCGGGAGGAATTCCTGGACTTTTTACCGTTTGAGGGGGTCGAGGCCTCACTGGTAGAGAGGCTTGAGGACGTAGTGACAAACAAATGGGGTCTCAATATGGAGGACTGTCGCGGCCAGGCCCATGTAGCCACTGGCACCTTTGCCACTAGGATGAAGGCTGTGGCAATTGGACTGATGGAGAAGTACCCAATGGCAATACACACACCTTGTTCTACTTGTGCACTGAACATCCACCTGGCAAACAGCCTTCCCTTTTCCAGTGTTCAGGTTGTCATGGCAACCCTCAGAAAAATGTACGTCTTCTTTCAGCAGTCTAACTCCTTGCAGGCGGAGCTGGAGAAAGCCATCTCTGTTTACTATGAGGGTAATTTTGAAAAGGCAACCGAGCTGAAGGAGGCTTGTGCTTCAAATTGGACCGAGCAGCACAATACGTTTGAGTTGACTGTGGACTTGCTTGAATCACTCATGCTGTGTTTGGACTGCATCCGGTACAATGAGAATGTCAAGTTCACCGATGCTGTGACTGGAGATGCGTACCTGATAGCGGAGACCCTGGCTGACTTTGAGTTTATCGTCACATTGGTCATCCTGAAGAATGCGCTGTCTTTTACTCGAGCCTTCGGTAAAAACTTGCAAGGGGAGGCCCTTGATGTGTTTTTTGCTGCGAACAGTCTGACCGCTGTCCTGCACTCTCTGAATGAAGTCTTTGACAACATTGAGGTCTACCATGAGTTCTGGTTTGAAGAGGCTGTGAACCTGGCGGCTTCCTTGGAGATTCCAGTTAAGGTGCCACGTCTGTTCCTCCGGAAACACCGTGCGGCAGACGCAGGCGAGATCCCGCCGGAGACGTACTTCAAGGAGTACGTGACCGTCCCGGTGGTTCGCGGCATTATCGACGAGGTTGACGACATCTTCTCCCAGAGCAACCTCAAAGCCCTCAAGTGCCTGTCACTTGTCCCTGCAATCATGGGCCAGATGAAGTTCAACACCTCAGAGGAGAACCATGCGGACGTGTACCGCAATGATCTCCCTAACCCGGATACGCTGCCGGCTGAGCTGCATTGCTGGAGGATCAAATGGAAGCACCGGGGCAAGGAGGTGCGTCTGCCTTCAACCATCCACGAGACACTTCAGCTATCAGACGTCAAGTTCTTCCCCAATGTCAACTGCTTTCTGAAGGTTCTAACCACCTTGCCAGTCCTGAAACTGGAGGCTGGCAGCAACTCTGAGACGCCTAGAAAACGTCTGCAGACTTATCTTGCCGAGATACCTGTCAAGCACAGATGCAAGAGTCTGGCTGTAATTCACCTGAACTCTCATGTTAAGCATGACCTGGATGTCATGGTTTACAAACACTGCAGACTCTACCCAGAGGATTGTGCCGAGGCTGAACCCGAAGCTGAACCCGAAGCTGAACCCGAGGCTGAACCCGAGGCTGAACCCGAGGCTGAACCCGAGGCTGAACCCGAGGCTGAACCCGAGATCAGAAGTGTGGTAATATAGGATTTAAAGATGACTCTAGCTATTTTTTCAGTATGAGGAATACGCATTCAAAAGAAAATTACATTTATATGACCTCTACCTGTTGTATTATCGAGTATTTGATACGTTTATGTGACCAGGGTAAACATGACAATATTTTTGTGCATAATTGTGTTAAATTTAACTGTAATTGGGTTTGCCCAATTGTACCATATTATTGCCATTAATATTTCCATTAAAATAGTTTTTCTTTATAATTATTTGCTGCATGTGTCTTGAAGGATGCTGTTGTGTATTTACTGGAATTAATTATACATCTAAGGCACTAATGGAAGTGGGCCAATGACGTGTCAATGTTAATATAGAGGATCTTATGTGCTGTAGTGGTTAACCCCTTGAATTAGTTGAAACATGTTTTAACCAATATGATTAAGATAGCTTGATTCATTTTCTAACATTAATATATATCATCTGTAATTGACAGTGGTCTGGTCAGACTACGTTCTTTTTGCTAAAATCTAAACACAGATTGGTTAACTTTTTGTTATTATGGCAGTGTCACAACTCTGCAGTGCAGATAATGCAATGTTATCCACAAGCCAGTATATTCCTGCTGAAAACATGCCTCATTTGCTTTGAGCTTATTGACATTTCCAATGTGCCCACATTTCCTAGACTGGTGTAGACGATTCCACCACACGCTGTGAACAGATTGTAATTATATTTCAAGTGCAAATGTTTCACATCAGGGTAATATCAAGACAAAGGACACAAGTTAGAACTAGTTATAAACTTTTTAAACTTGTGTTTTTCCTCATTAGTAATTCTAGTTCCGAGGGTCTTTCCACTTACATTCACCACTGCTTACGTTCCACAGCATCTCAATAGGGTTTAGGTCTGGACATTGACAAGGCCATTTAAACAATACATATATTGCTGTGCCTCAGATGATTATGTGCTGTGTCAGTCTCCTGTATGATTCTAATGATTCTGAACGTATTATAATTTATGGTTCAATGGAATCTTCCAGTGATCGAGTCACCTCGGATCCTTATGCAGAACAAAACAAAAAACAAAACATCCCATAACCACGACACTGCCACTACAATCAAACTTCTGTTCACAGAACATTATCCCAGAATGTGACAATCATCCAGGTGTTTCTTGGCAAATTCATTCAACAACAGCATGTGTTTTCTTAGATCTGCCACAAAGCAGAAAAACAGACATGGCAAGCAACCTTTCACAGCACCTTATGTGAAGTGAGAGAATGTTAAATATAGCTTTTGTGGTGTAGGTTTTCAAACAGCAGAGGTCGCTCCTAACTTGTGTCAGTTGTTCTTTTCCAGCCTTTGCTTAGTCGAGTCATGAACATCATATCGTTATGCAATTTTGATGACCAAAATACAACTTAAGGACAGTAGTATTGTGTCTAGTAAACCACCATCAATAGTCCTTTTGGTTACCAAACAGTGCTTTGTGTATCCAAACCTGAGGATTAAATTGGGCAGTAAATAATATAAACAAATAAATATAAAATATTTAGGTGCACGTCCGTCATCTGTGCCATTACACTTCAAACAGGCATCAAGACAGGTAATGATCAGTAATCTTCAATAATGCTGCTGTCAACTCAGGTTTGCAATATATCGTTATGGTAATGCAGTAAATATGTTTTTATCCTAAAAAAATATCCTAGGGAATTAGGAGCCATAATGATTGGCCTGTCTTGTTCTTTGCAATGATTAGTCCATACAGCCTTTTCCTTTAGCGGGGGAACACATTTCACTGAATGGGTTTCCATGGCCAAACATCCTCATATGCTCATGCACAATGACAACGCCATATCTAAACACCTGAACAGTTTCTGTCTCTGCGCTGTCCTCCGCAATTGCCCTCCGCAATCAACCTACAGAGACAAACCTGACAATTCTAGTCACACCAAGCCACTGATAACTGCTATCAAAATAGGTGCTCTATCTCTGAATGTGAACATTGAATGGAACTTACTATAACATAATGTATATATGCTCACTATTTAATGTAATACAACAAATGTATGCAAGTCTTTTGTTGATTGTAGGTATTCTTTCCAATTGTGTTGTCTCAGTAGCAGCACTTTTTGTCACCATGTAAACTCCTGGGTGCGTGTAAAAGTACTTAATAACCATCACAGGACATGTTGATATGTTGAGTACAGTTTGACATTTTCCACTTCCTGGTTTTTGCTGTTTCTTTATTAAATGCCTGAATGGCAATGGATGAATCAGAACTAGAAAGCTATGATTTGTGACAAAGGAAGAATTATAGAACAATTATAGAACAAACAAAAAACTTTGACGGCAAATAAATCTCCTGCAATGACCAAAATAAAACAATATATGTAACGACAAGGGATGCAATGGCATAGGTAGTAGTACAATCTGAAAATATCTTTTGACAATGACTGTAAAAATAGTTAAATAGTAAAAAATTATACAATTTTAAACATACATGTGTATTGTACTGTGCTTATTTGGTCAAAAATCATTTTAAAGCAGGTTGACTTTCTATGTAAGATGTTTCACAAACTTAATGAAATAAATGTTCATGATATCCAGAACATTTCAAGATCAACTGCAGAGACACTACGAGGACATCTTTTAATAGATAACAAGTGGAAAAAAGCACATTACGTCATCGACAGATTTGGATACATGAATGGTCATCGTACAAGTAGACAGATACCCTGCTGTCAGTAAAGGCTATGAGAGACAAAGCATGTTAAATCAGAAGGCAATCACTGAGAAATGACAGCATTCTGATGCATGTCAATATAATGATTTCATGTGGGGATATTGAACATGACACCTCAGTGTTGATCTGTGCACAATGTGATACTGCAAAGCATAGGACCTGTTTGTATTACGATAAGAGAACTACTGTACATGTCTATTGAAATTCAAGTGTTATTATACAAATATTGACAAGAGAATGTACATGAAGTCTCTATCTGAAAAAGACTTTCTTTATATAAACATTGAACAGATATATTACAATGTGTGCCAGTATAAAACACTAAAGCTGGCAGATGTATAAAAAGGTCAAGACACCAAGAAACAATACAGTACGAATTTCAGATGCACATTATTATAACTTCCAGCAGAACAAATCAGTGGAGGGAAATATGGCGCCATCTAATGGTTTCCGAACAGAAAACACATTGAAGTGACCGTGAGTGTAAAAGTAAATGTGTCACAAAAAACTTTGGTTCCAGGCGGCACACAGCATATTTTTAACACGAAGAACAGTTATACAATTATGTTGTCATATATGCTTTTAGTCACAGCCAGCCTACAAAGCTCACTTGGAGAAGCCAGGGAGTAGTACCGGTGTCTGCCCAGACAGATTATATCCACTGGTTAGTGAATCACTAGAACGTCTTCCTCGCTCAGCCCAAAGCAGGTCTTGTGCTTGTCAAAGAGTTGTGTTAGAGAATCCATGTACGCAGTGTGATAGAAATCCACTTCTTCTTGGCTGGGTGAACTGATCCTGGGCATCTCCATCGGTTTTCCAACTGAGAGACAACATAGTTTTATATGTGACGGTTCTACTCTAATAACAGTCTTAATATTACATGCTTGATCAATAAACATACTTGACATTTTCATTACATCCATGATACATTATTCCTAATCGGGTCAAAAACGTTTGTCTGGTTTACATCTTACCAGTAACATAATAACATAAAAAGAACCTCACTGAAGCCCCTTGTATTTCTTGCAAATACGGTCAGCTTACCGACTGTGTTGATGGGTTTGGAGAAGGGGACCAGGCCCCAAGAGTTGGGCGAAAATAGGCCCCGGCCATGAAACACACACGGGGCAAAGCCCAGCACTTTCTGTATCCTCTTCTGTAACAGTCTGCACCAGGAGCCCTCATCCAGGATCTGCTGAGTATACACCTCGGTCTCCCCGAATGAGTACACTGGCACCAGGTCAGCTCTGGTAGAAAACAATGTCACCAGACACAACCTCACATAGTCAGCTTGGCACTCAATATACTATGAAGCTGTATGCATCTGCGTATGTCTGAGACACGTATTGGTGTATCGTAGTGCCGCAGGGACTCACCCATGTTGCAGAGCCAGCTTCACGAAACCCTTACGGTTCTTTAGGGTGACACAGTGAACTCCTGGAGAGGAATCCAGAGATTCAACGGCCCCTCCAACCGTGATTACGACAGCATTTCCGGTCCCATTACATGACAGAATGAACTCTAGAGTAGAACGACTCACAGGACAAACACCTGAGAAATACATGAATAATACCGTTTAGGAAACTCGAATCATTCTGATTAAAAAATGTGAAAACATGTATGGAACCTTTATTGTCCGCGATGAAAAAATAATTGATGATGTACACTACACAAACTCTCTATGTAAACTATTTCCCACCGGCCGACATCAGGTACTCTCTGGCAAATGGCATGTGGAAGTTCCCAGCCAGGGTAGTCACAAATGGTGTTATTCCAGGGAATTTGGCTGAGAAACAATTGGCCTCTGTTGCAAAGTTACAAAGTGCTCCAAAACAGAAGATCCCATGTGGGTGGTAACCAAGGATATAGTTCCGACTAGGCGACAAGTTGTGAGTCTTGATCAGCTGAAATGAAATTGTTGTTGCTCAGAAAGTACATAAACTAAATCGCAAATATTAGCAAACACTTGTTATAAGACTTATTACTGCCACTTACTTGGATAGGAAAGTAGTCTCGAAGGACGTTCCACACAAACCAGCTCCTCACCCACAAAACCCTACGGCCAGCTGGGATTCAACACACAGAAGATCAGTAGGTTAACCTACAGTACGTTTAATAAAAGAACATGTGAACTCCCATTGTATTATATGAAGGTCTGTAATGTGGCGCTTTGCTTGCCTTGCTTATGTGTGCTCCAGTCATAGTAAAGCCAGGTGCTGTATGTGGCTGTGACCCACCAATAATCAGTCCAGAGGAGATACAGCATCGCCACAGAGAATATAGGACCTGAGCCATCATATACAGAGGCAGTGAATGACACAAACGTCGCAATAACAAAACATTGTTTTGTGTTTTAGAGTGTATATCTATATTTGGTACATGTGAAAGAATGTGTATTTATGATGTGTATGTTTGACAATCAGAGTGTACTACTAATCGTCTGTCTTAGCCAGGTAGAGTTAGTACATCTAATTAGTAATGACCTGGTATTTACATCCAAATCAGGTAGACGGTGTAGGAATTACAACACATTTTATATGCCCCCCCCTTTTCATGGGACCAAAAGTAATTGGACAAATGGCTGCTCAGCTGTTCCATGTCCAAGTGTGTGTTATTCTCTTGTGATTTCCTTTAGAAGTGGCAGAAAAAAGGTCTAGAGTTCATTCCAAGTGTTGCTGTCAACTCCAAATATGAAGTCCAAAGAGCGGTCACTATCAGTGAAGCAAGCCATCATTAGGCTGAAAAATCTAAACAAACCCATCAGAGAGATAGCAGAAACATTAGATGTGGCCAAATCAACTGTTTGGTACAATCTTAAAAAGAGAGAACGCACTGGTGAGCAACACCAAAAGATCCTCAGAAGACCATGGAAAACAACTGTGGTGGATGACTTTATTTAGATTAAGAATTATTTCCCTGGTGCAGACGAACCACTTCACAACAGTTGGCCAGATCAAGACCACTCACCACGAGGTATGCGTATCTGTGTCAAAGTCAGCAATCAAGAGAAGACTTCATTAGTGTGAATACAGAGGGTTTACCACAAGATTTAAACCATTGGTGAGCCTCAACAACAGGAAGACCATGTTAGAGTTTTTAAAAAAAACTGTTCTGGAACAACATAACAGCTATTGTAGCATCCTAAAGCATGCCTTTGTTTTGCAGTGATTCTGCAATCTCAACATAATTTTTTTAACCTTGTCATCCCCGTATAATAATTTCCATGGGAAATTATTGATATCGAATTTCCTGTGCCAAGTATGGGGTAAAACACAACTGATAGTGCCATGGGAAATTATTTTCATATTAGGTGTTTTTCAGGGCTACTCTGATCTGAGTAGAAATATATTTAAAGGTTAAGTTATGAAGTATGCATGCAGCTTGCCCCAAGAACAAGCAGGAACTGAAGACAGTTGATGTCAATGGGTTCAGGCTGTCATTATCTGCAAAGGATTTGCAACCAAGTATTAAAAGTGACAATCAGATTTATGATTATGTTAGTTAGTCCAATGGTCCCTTGAAAATGTAAATACCCTCCAATTAAAGCTGAACGTCTGCACGTAAAGCACATCTTGATCGTTTAATTTAAAATCCATTGTGGTGGTGTACATGGCCAAAAAGATGAGAATTATGTCAATGTCCAAATACTTATGGACCTGGATGATATATATATATATATATATATATATATATATATATATATATATATATATATATATATATATATATATATATATATATATATATGTATATATATATATATGTGTGAGTAAAAACTTAGTCGTCTGATGTACTAGAGCACGGTACAACGTGTCTCACCCATGATGATGAAGGAGACGATGTACTGCATGACAGAAAATACTTGGATTTGCTTTTCCAGGGTGGAGCACCAAGTCCGGTACACAGAAGCCCAAGACTGCATGACTGACTGGATGATGAAACCAGTGTCTGGAACACATCACGTTCAATTCAGCTAAATGTCAACCCTTTTGCTACATAGAATGCCTGTGTACATTAGTTTTACAGACAGTGACATCATATACAATTTCTCCGAAATTAAGTCAAATAATAAAACATATTTTAGATAGAAATAAGGACATTTAGCAATATAAATGGCACGGATTGGCATGCATTAACTAAACCAAACAAATGTGCTCTTACCTTGTAACAAAGTCTTTGTTGTAAATGTTGTTTCTATGACGACAATAATGAACATAGAAACACGGTCAATTGTCTACAGGCAAATACCACATGAGTACAACGTTTGTGAGTCATTTGTAGAAGTGTGTCCTGAGCTCCCACATATTTATTGGTGAACATGTCCTTGGGTCATATCAGTACCAGTGCGTGACAAACACAACCAGAGCCCCCTCTTTTAAGTTATTTCACAATCTCATCGTAACTGACCTAAGACGTGTAAGTTCTACTAGGACTAACTGACAGAAGGTGTATTTGGCTATGGCATAAACCAACGACTTCAACTGTATGTCTCAAACAATGTCCTTGGTGCATAACAGCTATTGTAGCATCACAAAGCGTGCCTTTGTTTTGCACTGATTCTGCAATCTCAGCATATTTTTTTTAACCTTGTCAGTATAATGATAAAGGAATCATATTTACAAATAAATGTATCAAACATCATTGATATCAAATTTCCTGTGCCAATTATGGGGTAGAACACAACTGATATTGCCAGGGAATTTGTTTTTCATATTAGGTGTTTTTCAGGGCTACTCTGATCTGAGTCATAATATCTTTTAAGGTTAAGTTATTAAGTATGCATGCAGCTTTAGCCGGAAGTACAGTAGTCTCGGAGTATTTTACTGCGCTATGGAGGAACCACTGTAACTCCTCAATGTGGTTTAGAAACGGGGAGTACGGTGGGAGAAACACCATAACAAAATGTGATGTAGTTACAGTGGTGTGAAAAACCATAGATGTTACAGTGGTGGGCCACAAATAGCTGTTATTTATCCAATTTACAGTTTGGTGACAGGTTATTGTGATTGCTTGTTCTTCTATATAGCATGTAGGGATTTATGCAATGAACTTGGGTGTAGTCACATTTAAGAGTTATATCGTTCTATAACTATTTTGAATATCTGCTAGAGCTACTCCATGCATGTTGTGCCAAAGCTATTATAAATGATTATAGTAATGTAAACAAAAGAAATAACTGTCTTATAATTTGACAAAGTTCATAAGTTTGACAAATAGTAATTTCAAGATGTGCCAAATCCATTTTTTAAGCTGTTTTTATTTTACTTCAAATGCATTGTTTACTGGATTTGTGAGAAAAAAACTATTAACTAGAACCTAGAGGTGGAACTTGCAGCATGAATCTAGTTTGTAATGCAAATGATTGGGGAACCAAACCCAAACACTTCCATTAAATAAAGCAGGTTAACACGGGTGGTAGTTAATATAATATTGTGACATCTCTGCTGAAAAAAGTGGTTTTAAATGATGAATGCTTGTCTGTTATAGGTCCAGGCTGGGAAATGCTTGATGCTCTACATGACAATGAAAGTGTCGACCAGATTGACCAGATCGATCAGCAAAACCAGCTATAAATGGTCCAACATAGCCTCTTTAAGATCTCCATTAGCTTGATCAGCATAGCTGGGGGATTTTTAGCAGAGGGACAAATCAAGTCTCTTGAATGGGAGGAACGCTAAAAAATACCTAGGCTAAATTTCAATTCTGGAAACAAATATATTATTTTCCCATAAGTAACTGTGAGATGTTTAGGTACCCCTGGTGACAGGGGGAAATTAGAACAGAAATGAACATTGTATAAATAAAATACATTTATTTTGTAGTTTTCCTTTTACAATCCTGCCCATTGAATATGTTTTCTTGTCCTTACTACTCGTTTGTGCTTTGAGTCTGTCAACCAATTGTGAACCACCTGCCTGGTTGTTTTGCCTGTTGTAGCTATTCCTTCCTTTTTGTGTCTATGTTTCCTCCCATTTGCGCCTCTGTGACTGATACATTGTCTTGTAAGCAGTGAATGTTTCTAGCGAGGTCAATCCATATGGTTCTCTGTATGAGAGACATACAGCACACAATAGAAACGTGTGACCTTCAACTACGATCTACACTCAATCCCACCCGGCTACATACTACACGTATGTTTATTGTTTCTACCTGGTTGAGTTTACATACCTGGTGTCACAGATCTGGATCAATCACACACACATTGATATCAGTAATTGTCTGGAACTGACAAGTCCATTTTAAAAGTGATTAGTTTCTGGGTAGCTCTCAGTATGTCTGGGAAGGTCTGGGTATGTCTGGGTAGGTCTGGAAAGGTCAAGGTAGGTCTTTCCTAAAAAGCTGCAAAACAAGTAATGAAATATCACCTTGACATTTCTTTCAAATGCCATAATGACTCGCATGAACAACACTAAATATGGCTGCTTTGTCCAACATCCAACATGGATAATGGTTTGCCAACTGTATGCTGCCCTTTGCTGTGTATTGCCTGTAGGCCTGGAAAATAAAAAGTTGCAAAGAAAAGGCCACATCTCATACTGGCCAATATTTAAGATTACAACAGACAATAGAACAAAGACACTGGAATAAGGAAGTACTCTTAGAAGGCCAGCATCTTAGGTCCACCTCTTCACTGTTGACGTTGAGACTTGTGTTTTGCGGGAACTATTCAGGCTCTCCGATAACCCTGGAATCGTAGTGCCCCCTCTAGTAGTAACAGGTTGTGTCTACGCTGGCTGTGAAAATCATAAACAAGCAACCAGCCAGCTTCAGTAGCCACTACCTGGCAAAGGGTTGGGGTCACAAAGAAATGCCATTGTTTTGTAAAGAAATGCATATTTTATTGTCCATTAATGCAGGATGCTGGCCCTCTAACCAAAGTTCTTCGTCTGTCCAGAGTATAGGTTAATTTGCCTATCTTAATTTTTTATTTGTATTGGGCAGGTTTAGAAACGGCTTTCTCTTTGCAACTATGACAAAAAGGCCAGCATCCCGGATGTCACTCATTCTACTGCAGAAAGTTAATATGAAATTATTGAAAAATGTAATACCAAAAATAAATGTTGTTTTCTTCAGACTCAATTGGTGTGCTAAGTAAATCATGCAGTAGATAACATAACAGGTTGACTGCTTGGCAAGGTTTTTACGTTACAGAATAAGAAGCAGACGCAAGTTTTACCAATGTATTTTTTGATATTTTGCTCACTACAAGTTATTGATATGTGTCTGAGATGGAGAATTGTATTTAAATTTGTTGAAAATAAATATTTGAAATCTATTTTTTTTTAAATCCAACAATAATAGGTTTACATTCATGATTTATGTTCAAATTTGAAAATGTTAATAAAAGGGTGAGATATTACATTCTGTTTTATTTTCAAGAGTTACAAGTGTATAGATTATATATAATTGAAACATAGATGTGACTTTACCTTGACTGAATAGAAATACAGAATTTAAACATGACATTGTACATGTTTGTGTTATAGATCAGAGTTACAGGGTGCACACGTGATGTCCATGATAGGCTGTTTATGTGGTTTTGTCTAGGGAAATCTATATATTTAATTGTAATTCATGTATTTGTATGGGTGAAGCACAAATAAGCAGAGTCATTGTGATGATGCAACTGCTATCACCTTCTGCATTTTGGGGTGGACAATATATTGCTATAGCCTTATGAAAAGCTTCATGATAATAACTGCCTAGATGGATGTGTCCTTTTTTAAATGTGTCTGTTTTCATCTACAGACATATTAAAATGGCAGATGCCAAGGGAATATTTCACTGATTAATTATAAAAGATGTGTTAAGAATGGTTTTGAATCAAAAACAGAGATGTTATGGAGGTTAAGGCTATACGAGACATACTGAGCACTAAAGGGTAGAACAAGCTGCGCCTCCTCCCTCTGTATACATCCCAGACAGTCATATTACCCAGGTGGCATTGCACGGTGCAGACCTCGGGCATCTTCTGCATCTTCTGGGGTGGGGTCGCTCTGATGCGCAACCAGCAAGCGCTCAACATAGCAAATACAACCTTTTTATCAATCGTGACTATATATGAGCTATTTAATTTCTATTTTTAAACATCTATAGCATGATGCCGACCCATAACCTAAAACAATAAGCATCGCTTATTAAGACTCCTGGTCGCCTGTAGAGGCATATTGGTCCTGATTGGGCATAATCTGAGTCGGCGCAGGGGGAACCGGTCCCCTATATCTCCGGGTCGTGAGTACAGTCAGCACTATAGCGTCAATAGTACACTTGTATTCTGATTAGACGGCATATAGTCTTCTCATTCGCATTTATTTATTGTTATTTATTGTATAATGGCGTGGCCGTGCATCACACGGGCTTGCTGCATCAACCGCTTCTGGAGTGAGTTGGACAAGGCGGACATCGCCGTGCCTCTGGTCTTCACGAGGTACTCGGACGTGGCCGAGGTGCAACACGTCCATCCGCAGCCTCCTCCTGCGAGCCATCAGAAGAGGACCGGTCCTGTGCATAGCGAGACCCCCCAGCCTGCCCACGGTGACCGGGAGGAGGCACCGGGGAAACACGGATCCGTGATGCGCCAGGACTTCAGGGAATGGAAAGACATCCGCCCGGAGCCCAGCTGCAAACCCAAGAACCAATATCACCCCTCCGCGACCCCGTTCAACAACCTAACTCAGTATCAGAAGGATTACAAACCGTGGCCTATCCCAAAACGGGGCGATCACCCGTGGATCCCCAAACCCAGGGCCGCGGCCCCCTCCGTGAACCGTGAAGGAGACGTGGGGGGCAAATGTGAGCACATGGAGGCCGAGCACGGCGTGGAGAAGAGTGAACTCGAAGAAAAGGTGCAGGAGAAGGAATGCAAAGAGAGGAAAAAGAAACAAGTGACCATTGTCGAGAAGGTGAGTGGCAAAGTGGAGGGACAGCCGCCGGCAGGTGTCACTGTGGAGGGGAAAAGAAGGGCAGCAGCAGACGAGCTGAACAGACAAATAAAACAGGTCGTCTCTACTGGTACTGGCAGCTCATACAGGTGAGAATCCGACTGCTGTGGGATGATGATATTCATTTTAATTTAATGTTTACTATTGAGTTGCTATGTACTCAAATGGCCGAGACCATTTATAGTTTCGACATGACCAACCCAAAATAAACATGAAATAGGCCTACTTTTTTGTGGAGCCCGAAAATCTTTTTTTTTTCTTAGCTCTTATACTCTAAAAACATTCGCTAACATGGGTAAATACGCCCCGTTAGATCAATGTTTAATTCTGAAATTGTCAATCGTCAACATAATTACAGAAAAACCTGTGATTCTGGTTATTTTAGCATATTACCGTTCATAATCAAATAAGGATTTTTTTAACTGCTTGGAATTAGAGAGTTTTTTCTGTTAATTGATGACACCGCTGGAGGCCACTGCCATCTGCTCATATTAAAATGCACATTGGAAAAATATGCTTTCAGACTTTCATTACTAAGATAGCTCACATAGTGAGAGTACAGCGACTGGTTTCTAGAAATAAATGGGTAAATGCGTAGCGAGGCTGTTTATTGCGCAGGAATTTCCTTTAAAATGTTAGAAATTAGACAACCATAGACAGAAAAATTAAATGGTTGTGTGAGAGTTAAGCACTATCTACGTTCATACTGGCAGACATTACACCAGTATTTAAACTCCTGACCTACTGTTTAATATAACTGAAATATAAATGATTAATGAAAATTCGTTTTATATCTTATTTTAAGTAATGGTCACCTTTTCTGAGTAAAAACATAAAAAAAAATTGGGAGAATAATTAATAAAGGCATTTTACTATAGTAAAAATTTAAGTAATATAAATAAATGGATTGAGGGGGAAAACGATGCAAAATATTGTCTATGTGTTTGGATATCCCAGTTAACCCAGTTGGATCAATAATCATGAAGTGGAAGCTGCATCGCCACCTGGCACTGCCAAAAAAAGGCTGTCCCTCAAAACTAAACAAGGATATTTGTGATTGAGGGAAAACATCTCTTTTAAGGACCATAAGGGCCTAAAGAGTCCAGTGGCTGAGATTGATGTGCCTCAGTCAACCATATTAAGAGCTCTGATGTGTGTATTAGCGAATTGCAGTCAGGCTTTCTCATGTCTTTCTCTCTGAGCAGCCACGCCCTGGAGGTTGGTTACTGTAGTATAGGCCATTGACTGCTTGAAAACATTACAAACAATGAAGACTCTGGAGATGGACTAGCTATGAGATTGTACATGCGTGGATATAATCTTTTGTCTGACCTCAGATAATTTACATGTATTAGGGAAAATATTTAGGTGAAATTGTTATTTTTTATCAGTGTTTTTTTCTTATAACAACAAGGTCCTATAGTCCCCCACTGAGAACCATTTCCCAGAATATCAAAGTAGGCCAGTATTTATTTTCAGCTCTTATACAGAAAGGTATGTATTATAATTAAACAATTTATGTCATAGTGTTCATTCAATCTAATAGTGTGAAAATCATATTAGGAAAATAGAAAAGATGTGTCATGATGCTGGTGAACAACGGACACAGAGCGTCTCTTGAGTTTTCTTCCCATTTATTTACTCAAGGAACAAAATAACAAAATGGCAGCAGTGCATAACACAAAACGTCTAACTCCACACAGAAAAAAATGAACACAAAATGAGGAGCAGGTGAAAACAATAATAAAAAATAGGCCGGGGGTAGTTGCTTACACTGGGTTGTGAGGTGCTAAACAGAAAATAACAATGTTAGGAGCAGTAATGCCTGACAAGCCATGTCAGATGTCTCTAGTGGGCTAGAGCTTGTTACACTCAGGGGTCATGGTGCACTTCTTTAGTCCAATTTGAGCCTAATATCCAATGGGTAATTTCACGTCATTTCCCCCACAGGATGTATTTGTTTGGGAGTAAAACTTCAAGAACTTTTCTGTTGAGTTTATACAGTTGCATATAGATAGAAAAGTCAAGTGTCTAAGTGTGCTCTTTCATTGTTTTTAGGAATGAGTTTAAGGCATATAAAGATATGAAGCCAACCAAGGCCACCAAGCCCCAGTCCCAGTACAAACCTCTTGTGGATGACAAGGACCAAACCAGCCTGGAAACCAGCTACAGCGCCACCTACAGGGGAGAACAAGCTAAGCTGCACCCTGCTGACAATAAGAGCCTGGAGCGTAGGAGGATACGCAGCCTGTACAATGAGCCAGGCAGCAAGGATACAACCAAGGTGAGCCCACCTGAACTTGCATGTAAACGCAACAGAATGTTTGTTCAAATGGGTATTTAACAGCACAAAATACATTCTCACTTTCAAGTTTTTCCAAACAGGGCTTAGTTTCTGTTCTGGTAGAATTCATGTTTATGTATATACTCAACTCTTCTCGGAAAATAAGGACAATTCTAAAGGACAATACATTCCCTTATTCACAAATTTTACAATAATAATGGGCCAAATCATGACAGCTCCATGGTCCTAATCACATTGGAATGTTGTAGAGTTTTCAGTTCCTACAAAATAACCTCCTAAACTACAAAATACAGCATGATCACATAAGAAAAAAATAACTAAACCAAAGAACGGTATTTGAATCTCCACACAGGTGTTTGCCAGCGTCAGGAAAGTGTCAAATGTCCGCATGCTGTTTGTTTATATGGCCCCTCCCTCTCTCACTCTCGTAGGACTGTTCTGAGACTGAGAGCAGCTCTGTTCTAGGTCTACTGTAGTCAGGTGTGTTGTCTGTTTCTTCTAGACGGCATGGAGGTTGACCTCAGATTAACACTCACAATAACGAATGCACCTCGATTGACAGTACAGAGGCACGTCGTTCACCAAACGTCCGTATAATCAAGCTATCCAGCAAATATCCACTGTCACATGCCATATCCACAGAGTTAGCGGTTAGAGTCATAACCTTGGAGTCGTTCTTTTTTGTGCTGCCCGGCTGTTCATTTACTAACATCAATTGATCGATACATTAACACTGAAGATGCTACCTTTGGATGTAAAGAATCTTTGTTTATTAAAAAGGACAGTTCGTAACGGTGGTTGTTTTTCTTTTGTCCTAATGTCACTTACCACACATTGCAAATATTTCCAATAATATGGGGACATTTGCTCTTTATTTTTCATGGAGTGGCTGTGCATGTGACATTTCTTCTATATTTTCCGCACTATAGAGGTCATAGATTGCAAAGATCCAGAGATCCTAAAGGTTCTCTGTTTGTGTTGGATTCGTTACATAGATTTTGCACTTGACTCCCTTACCATTCGTTTTTCCCACTAGTATTTGGTCCTCCTCAGACCCTGAGAAGACAAATGGATAACTCTGTCTGGTTGTGTAGGACACACAGAGCCGTGCAGGGATGTTATGGTGGTGCAGTTCACCTTGGTGCTCTGTTGGCAACAACCATAATGTTGTAATGAATGTGAGCTTGAGTTTGAACCCACTGGTGGGTAACCAGTAGTAGGTGCAGTATTAAGGTGCAGTATTAAGGTGCAGTATTAAGGTGCAGCTTTAAGGTGCAGCATTAAGGGGTAGCATTAAGGTGCAGTATTAAGGTGCAGTATTAAGGTGCAGTATTAAGGTGCAGCTTTAAGGTGCAGTATTGAGGTGCAGTATTAAGGTGCAGCATTAATGTGCAATATTTAGGTGCAGTATTAAGGTGCAGTATTCAGGTGCAGTATTAAGGTGCAGTATTAAGGTGCAGCATTAATGTGCAATATTTAGGTGCAGTATTAAGGTGCAGTATTCAGGTGCAGTATTAAGGTGCAGTATTAAGGTGCAGTATTAAGGTGCAGTATTAAGGTGCAGCATTAATGTGCAATATTTAGGTGCAGTATTAAGGTGCAGTATTCAGGTGCAGTATTCAGGTGCAGTATTAAGGTGCAGCTTTAAGGTGCAGTATTAAGGTGCAGTATTCAGGTGCAGTATTAAGGTGCAGTATTAAGGTGCAGTATTAAGGTGCAGCATTAAGGTGCAGTATTGAGGTGCATGGGGTTTGATGGAACAAGCAGGAAACCATAGAAACAGAAAGATGCAGTAGTCCAGATAACATTTGATGATTAGTACTTGCACTGCTTCATGTGTGAGGTAATGTTGTACTCAACAAGTTTATAGAATTAATTTGGAGCTGAGAGAATCACTGCCTTGAAGCTTGTGGAAATAGCCAGAATTTCATTATTATTGCCTTGTGGAAGAATTTGAGGATAGTCTAAACACGAAGGTAGAATGGGCACCTTAGATATTGGGCAAATTTTGGACAAGGTGTTCATGGTTAGCCGGTGTTCTGTAATTTTTGCAGGCTTGAGAAAGCTGATAATGTCTAGTACTTATTTTAGGCTGTGTGTCAATACAATATATTTATGCTTTTATGAGGTTGAAATAAATGAAAACATCCTGACTTGTGGATAGTTCAAATGTCAAGACAATCAAATAATCTCTGCCCAGAATCCTATATGGCAGAGGTGTCAATCCTGTTCAATGGAGGCCTAGTGAATGCAGGTTTTTGCTCTCACCTTACTTGAGCTCTTTCCATACTTGATTGCTAATTAGGTCAGTAATTGGTTAGGGTCAACTCATCGCCTGACTGTTTAAGTCTGAACTGGGAACCAATATAAAGGTGGAACCGGCACAGGCATATAACGTTAATGTTGTGATCCACGCGCGAAGAAGCTTAAAGATCTTTAGTTTTAGTGAGGCTTTTGAGTTTAAGGTCAGAGAAAAGCAGATCCACTGCCACTGCATTACCTTTATTTGCCGTTAGAAACAGGAAGGTATGTATTGCATGCCCGGAGTTTTAAAGTAACAACTTCAGAAAAGTATTAGTGTTTAACTGATTCCAACAAAGGCCTAGTGAATGCAGGGTGTTTTCTAATTACGTTCTGTCCTAATTAATCAATCAAGTACTAGATGAGAACAAAAACCTGCAGACACTCAGCCCTCCATGGAACCGGTTTCTCACCTGCAGTTTGCATGAACTACTGTAACCTGGATGATAAAATTTGAATAGCAGAGATAAAGTGAAAAATTTACTCTCTGCCCATAGGTGGACAAGACAAAAACCAAAACAAAAAAGACCCCAACGACGATGAGCAAAATGGTGAAAAAGGCGAAAGAGAAGACCATCACTGGAGCACTGTCAACCAAGAAGAAAACGTCCACCAGCACCAAGCCAGGCGAGACCAACCTAGATGGGGGCATTATTTCGAAGAAGAGCAAAGAGATAAGCAACAGACTGGCTGAAGCGAAATAATAAAAACAAAATGTCTCTTCACTATTTTATTTCGGAAAGTCAACCTAATGAATTAGGAAACGTGTTTCCATTTGGTCTATATCTTTCTCTGTCAGTTTTTTCATGTTCCATAATCTTTGTGTAGGTCTACAGGTTGACAGCTTAATGTATTCACTTTGCAGTATTTAACTAGAATGCTGTGTGTGTATATCTGTGTGTGTGTGCGGTTCCTCTCGAACATTTGTTTTCACATTCTTCTTTTTTTTTAATGCATTCGTCAAGCTTTTGTAGAAATAATAATATTCTAAGACTGAGGCCCATTAATATAACAGTACATGTGTCTTAAACAAACGTTAAAGGCAGGGACCTTGTTCATTTTATTCTGCTTACAAATGTCTCTGGATAAGGAGCAGAGGACACCAACTAAAATGTAGTTTTACTGTCATCATACTGATGACAAACTGCCTGTGGTTCTTCTTTTTATCCTTTTAGACTGCCTCGACTATGTGGTCTCTGTAGATATAACATCTTAAATTGCTGTGTCATATCCTGGTTACAGTGACTCCACTCCTGCATTTTTTTCTCATTGTTTGGGAAAATATCTGCTCTCATTTCGAATTAGGTTGCTAAGAGACCAACTGAACTGAAATTGCCATAGCTTGCATGCAAGGCCATCTTTGTGGTCGGTCCTAATGTGTTATTCCAGTATCCAATTCGAACATTTTTAACCTTCGTTGTTATTTTCTCAGAAATCCCTGGAGGCAACTTATGTATTGAATATCTGCATGTGTAGTGATATCCTAAGCTCACACCATAATTCTCCACACAAACAAACATGACTTACTGACGCAGACTGAACCTTTTAGTTAGGTGCCTGGTGTGACTAATATGTCATCCCAGTAGCACTTATGTGACCATGACAGGGCTGTGATGCTATTGGTGAACACAAGTACTGTTTGCACATGTATTACATAGGAAATAGTTCAAGCTATAGTATTTACTAATACACTTCCACATTCAATAGGCTCTGTAATTAGATGTAAAAAGATTAGGACTGGGCCATAATTTGAGACAAAAAAACACTGATACAACACCTATTCACAGTTATTACACATTATTTAAAGCATCTCACCACGTCTTTCATTCGTGTGCATTTGCAGTCTGCCAGTATGTTGCAGTCTTCCTGCCTTGAGCTGCTGTGTGTCTGCTAATGTCTTTGACCCCAATGAAAACACATCTTCCGCGCCCTGCTGCTAGTCAGTGTTCCAGTTAATGTATGAGGGTTGAGGGCCCTCTGACCGCCTGACCACAGTACAGTAACTAACATGTTGAGTAACCTTGGTGCTATACCTCTCATATATGCTGTCAGTTTGAGGCAAATGTACTCACACTAAGTGAAATGACAATGATGTCATATCCTACAGACGTGTTGTGATTGCGTGCTTGTATCCTCAGCTTGCTTTGAATGAACTGATTAAAAATGTTGAAGCAGAATGTGAATGCTGTGACTGGTTCATGCACTTTTCTTGGGACCTTGAACTGACTTTCTTCTGACCCAGAAGAAGTATTGGTCGGGTTAAATATTTTATTATATATATATACGATTAGCATCCCCCCCAAAGTGACAACACTATTTGTACCTGCATGTGCTATGAACATTAGTGTTTTTTAAGTCAGTAGAGCATATTGTGTATCAGGGTAGGGAATTCATAGCGCATGCAGGTACAGCAGTTAAATTGTACATGCAATGATGTGCAATGATGTGAGAAGGACAAATGTGACAAACAGATGTGACACCTCTGTGTATTTAAGCTTTTAGAATTGCAATATGTAAAACGAGGAACACTTCCAAACTATTGTTAAATGACAAACAGAAATACATCAAAAATGTATCTAGAGATACAAATTTCACATCAACAGGAAGGAATATTCTTTTCAGTCCACAAACAAGAAGGTGCCCTCAGACATTTATAGTGGCAGCTATAAATTGGAGACTGTAATTGGTTGACTCGTCAATCAGTTGAAGGACTGTGCATGGTCTGTAATTTAGTCATACTGCTGTAAAACCTCCTGAATAATTCAGTCGTTATAGGCCACTACGTTGAAAGCTTTATGAAAAATTAAATGGTTGAGGAGACTTGACAGTGGAATTGCCTAATGCATGGACTGCCTGTGGGCCAATTGTGTCTTCTTGCACCTATAGCTCACGATGGCGAACCCTTTTGGAAGGAACAAAGATGACATTTGGTATTTTAATCAACATTCACTAGGTCCTCTCTAAAGAGGTCTAGGTCACTATGTACAGCATGTCCCCATGTTAAACACGCTACTTTAGGATTTCAAATGGGCATGATCCATCACATTTTTAACCTTTTTCTATAAACCAGATGTTCAGGCAAGCTATTTAATTGAAGAGAGACTGAACTCTCTGGAGACATGACAAGATTAATGAATTATGAGCCAAACGGGAAAGCCATGGACACAAACCTGGAGTGACAGCTGTCTAGGAGTTATTACACAGGGAACACCAATCTGTCTGCCTTAGCTAAGTCTAGCCTAACCAGACTGTCACTGTTGCCATGTGGCCAGTCAAGGCTTAACTAGTATAAACCTGTATTCTGGACAAAGAAAACGAGATGAGTGAATGTTGGGCTCCAAAATACATTGAATGGATTCAAAACAAACAATATTAACATACATGATACATTGTTATTAAATATATTTATACAAGCTGTCAATCATGTTAAGTTTAGTCATTCCAAAGCATAGTGATTAATGATTTTTAATAATTGTTTTAAATATCTGCTTTTATGTCTGTAAATTAAATAAACTGCCATTGCTAAAAAAAAAAATTCTCTAAGATTATAAAATCTGTTTAACTTGCAGGACCCATACTGAAATGTTTTAGACAATCCTTCCATATTCTAAATGTAAATGTAAATACTTAAATCTATTGGATTTCCAAATCACTTTGCACACAGTGTTGTGCAGGCTTGATGTGGCATTTAAATATTTATAGGTATATTTATATATTTTTTATAATACACAAGACTTCTAAGACAGGGCCTTTCTGTCACGGACACATGCAGTCAGAGGTGGTAACTTTAATATTCACTCTAAAAGAAAAAGCTTGCTGGGAATTGTTATATATAAAATCAGTGTTAAAACAACAATTAACTGATAACACTTCATGTGAATGTTTTATGGATTAACTGGAGTAATAATGCTTGTTTTTTCCAATATCAGTGTAAAGGTCTACTGAGTCTACTGAGACGTAAAATGTGAACACAGACAACAGCATGTATATTTTTAATTTGTAAAGCATTTAACAGTTTTTTAGAGGGAAGTAGGGATGTTATAGAGGAAGAAGACCCACATGCTAAAATGATGAACACCAACCACATGCTATGAACACAAACAACATGCTAAGATGATGAACGGCAACAACAGGCTAAGATGATGAACGCCAACAACATGCTAAGATGATGAACGCCAACAACATGCTAAGACGATGAACACAACAACATGCTAAGACGCTAAACACCAACAACATGCTAAAATGATGAACATCAACAACATGCTAAGATGATGAACAACAACAACATGCTAAGATGATGAACACCAACAACATGCTAAGATGATGGACACAAACAACATGCTAAGATGATGAACGCCAACAACTTGCTAAGATGATGAACACCAACCACATGCTAAGATGATGAACACCAACAACATGCTAAGATGATGAACACCAACAACATGCTAAGATGATGAACACCAACCACATGCTAAGATGATGAACAACAACAACATGCTAAGATGAGGAACACCAACAACATGCTAAGATGGTGAACACCAACAACATGCTAAGATGATGAACACCAAAAACATGCTAAGATGGTGAACACCAACCACATGCTAAGATGATGAACAATTATTTAGATATTGTCTCTCTATTGAAACAGGTGTTCAGCTGTCAACTCGCCTACTCTGAATGACCTTCTGTGGCTGTTAGAGTCATCTCCAAAATTATCAGCACTAGATAAAGAAACCGATAGCAACTCGCCCAACAGGAAGGGCAGAAGCAAGCAGACTATTGATATCTTACTATCTAACTCCTACAATACCGAATAAATATTATTTTTAAATTAATTTTAATAATTTAGTTTTTTGCTTTGACTGTAAAATGTCTATTACTTTAAGGTGTAGATGTACAACCAAAGACCTTGATTTGGCTTAGCAAGAACTGTTTAACAGAACAAACAACTGTTATGTTGCATCCACTGTCCGCTCTACGACAGACACCTGTTTCTGGTTATCACCCTCACCTGTTCCCCATCACTGTCCCTATTTATGTTCCCCATCAGGGTCCCTATTTATGTTCCCCATCAGGGTCCCTATTTATGTTCCTCATTCTCTAGCGCATGTTGTCTGTAATTATTCGGTTCTCGCGCCACCGTGTTTCTGTTTTTGTGTGGAGTTTCTGTTTGTGCTATTTATTAGTTGCTTTATTAAAAGTGCCCCGTTCTCCCTGCCTCTGTCCAGCCCCTGCAGCATCCCGTACTTTCCATGAATATTCCCAAGCCTAAAAAATGATGGAGAGGGTGACAGAGAGAGGCTGAATGGGAGGTGGGTCTCGTGTTCATCACAAGCCTTGTGGCAGATTGGAAATGTATTCTGGAATTTCAGAGAAACCACATCCAAACGAAGCATTTTGGCGGCAGAAATCACACACGGAAAGTTAGAAATCACGGAGAGACTGACTATGGTTTAACTTTAGTGGCAATGCACTCAGAAGCTGTGGCCTCTAGGGAGTTGCTGTAGGATTCTTACTCACTTCCATAATGAAAAAGTTACAAACATAAATGTATTATCAACTTTACATAGAACTTCTCATATAAAGAAAGAAGGCCAACATGCAACTTAGCCCCATTTGCATATACACATACTAGTCCTTTACACCTATAAGTTCAATATAGTTTTAAGTTCAATAGTAAATGTTTTCTACCAAATCCCCAAAAATGTAAGCCCGTTTTCAAAGGGACAAAATGGAAACTACACAGAGCGAGAATAGTTTCCATGTATGTTGTCATTGGACCTCACATGTATGTTGTCCTCTGGCTGATAAATTTTATATAAGGACTGCCTCCTAGGTGATCTCCTCAGGACAGTCCTGATCAAAAGCAAAACCCCAACTAGCAAAATGAAGCCTACTAGAACTCCAAGAACTATAGTTGCCACTTTCCAGCCATCAGCTGGGGCCGTTTGCATCTGAGGAACTCCTGCAGAGAAAAGATAGATGAGAGGAGAACATTGCAGAAGCAAAATTCCACGGAAAATACAATTGAACAATTAAGTGAAACTGCTACTTGGATTACAATTAAAATGTTCATACGATGAAACAAACGTCATCTGCTTTTTTTAAATATGTGGGTCATTAAGCAGACGCTCTTATCCAGAGAAAATGCGACATGAACAAGGCCGAAGCTTCATGTTCAAGTACACACGTTTGATTTGTCCTTGAGCAATTTGTCCATAGACTGCTTTCAATGTAATGGGACTAATGTACCTATTTGCATTTTGGGTGAACCATCCCTTGAACCATACATTTTAAAATAGCTAAAGGCAACGGATAATCACCTGGAGGGGTGACATCACTTGTAGAGACTGTCAATGTAGATGAGGGAGTGGTGACATCACTAGTAGAGACTGTCAATGTAGATGAGGGAGTGGTGACATCACTTGGAGTCACTGTAGAAGGAGCAGAGAGAGATATTACATCACTAATAAAATTAATTCTGATATATAAAATCATGATAGCAAATACACTCATAGTACCGGTATCCCACAGGACCCAACACACAATCAGTATATGATGAATAAAGGCCTTCACAAAGCTCGGCAACATGTCAGATTATAATGGTAAAAAGTAAGTAAAATAAGTAAGTAATAAGTAACAAAATTAACAACTTAGTGTTATACACTATGATAGTGAGCTTTTCCAATTGGTATTTACTGTTACATAATGCCCCCAAAGCAAGCTTCTGCCGCCCGGGTCTGATCCGTCGAGACCCCCCACCTTCACTGCCACCCATATGACAGGTGGGCTGATGGTCACATCACTGCTTTTTGCGGATGATGTGGTCCTGATGGCCTCATCGGTCGGTGACCTTCAGCACTCACTGGATCGGTTCGCAGCCGAGTGTGAAGCGGCTGGGATGAGGGTTAGCACCTCTAAATCTGAGGCCATGACTCTCAGCAGGAAACCGGTGGAGTGCCTACTCCGGGTAGGGAATGAGTCCTTACTCCAAGTGAAGGAGTTCAAGTACCTCGGGGTTTTGTTCGCGAGTGAGGGAACAATGGAGCGGGAGATTGGTCGGAGGATCGGAGCAGCGGGGGCGGTGTTGCATTCGCTTCACCGCACCGTTGTGACGAAAAGAGAGCTGAGCCGAAAGGCAAAGCTCTCGATCTACCGGTCAATCTTTGTTCCTACCCTCACCTATGGTCATGAAAGCTGGGTCATGACAGAAAGAACGAGATCGCGGGTACAAGCGGCCGAAATGGGTTTTCTCAGAAAGGTGGCTGGCCTCTCCCTTAGGGATAGGGTGAGAAGCTCAGTCATCCGAGAGGAACTCGGAGTAGAGCCGCTGCTCCTTTGCATAGAAAGGAGCCAGTTGAGGTGGTTCGGGCATCTGGTACGAATGCCACCTGGGCGCCTCCCTAGAGAGGTGTTCCAGGCACGTCCAGCTGGGAGGAGACCTCGGGGAAGACCCAGGACTAGGTGGAGAGATTATATCTCCACACTGGCCTGGGAACGCCTCGGGATTCCCCAGTCAGAGCTGGCTAATGTTGCCCGGGAAAGGGAAGTTTGGGGTCCCCTGCTAGAGCTGCTACCCCCGCGACCCGACCCCGGATAAGCGGTTGAAGATGAGATGAGATGAGATGGAGATAATGCCCCCATTTAATAATAAGTGTTCTTCTAATCAACAGAATGTAATTACGTATGCAGTCAGTACCAGGTCCAGCTGGTTTATTCACATAGAATCCTGACTTACATTGACATGAATATGAAGGTCCCTCTGTGACACAACTGGTATTTAGTGGGCATACATAACTTCCTCGTTGGCAAAGATCTGCATCTGTAATTAAATAATATAATAAGATAAAAGCAAAATGTGCACAACAAAATGATAACAACCTAGTGTGAATAGAAACTTCTGTTTCATAAACACAAATTTATCATTTAAAATGTTCTTTATTAGGTTAGAGTTTAAATAATTAGTAAATTCAGAAACCTTTGACATAAGTGGCATTTAAATCTACTCCGAATGTAGATGCGTTTAAGGCCTTGATGACACTCATCCTGACAGCCGACGTTGACAGGTTGACAGCAGAATCAGTGACCAGATCAAAGTCAACAATCACACTTCCACTGCGAACAGCTCTCACAACCAACATCATTTGCTGAGCCGCGATAAGCGACTGGTATTCCACTAGGAGGTTCTTCATAACCTTAAAAGAAACATGTACAATTAAAAAGGGTTATATTACTTATTTTTTTAATTTAAGTGATAGAAATCCTTACCTCAGTGGTGAAATTATTCACAAACTCTTTGTAAAGGCTGCTGGATTGATTAGAATAATCAGGCAAAAAGGCCATTCCTGGAATTCGAGTGGAACATTCATAGACATTTCCAGCTATAGGAGAGAAAAAATAACGAAAGAAAGTGATAAACAAATGTGATTCTTTACAAAACATTTTGTAGTTGTTTGATCAGGTATAGAAACCTGATTCTGAAAAAGTTGGGACAGCATGAAAGATCTGAATAAAAACAAGTTGTTTGAGCTGGTTAAAATTGTTTCTAATAAAATACTTAAATATTTGACATACTTGTGGCAACAACAACTGAAATGTTTTTCTTGATGTTGCAGGACAAGTACTCAATAGTGAGCGTGTACATGGTTGCTGGAGTCAGGTTTAAGAAAACAGCCTGGGTGACTGAGGTCTCATTCTGGATTGAGGATGACTGAGACACCAACTTCACTGTGTACTGCGTTAGTTGATCCAGGTTGATGCCAATCCAACTCACAGTAATAACCTGACTGGTTACATTTTCCACATTGATGGCATTTACTACAGCACCTGGTACCGGAAACAAAAGAACAAACATAAAAATGTTTTAGATCAACGAACGTAATATACCCTGTTGACTTTTACCAAATAATGTAGGAAGATGCTTTAAAATACATGGATAAAATCTTACCAGATCCTAGAACAGTGCAATTCATTGAAGTGGTGGCTGAAACATTATTTACTGGGACGGTTAGTGAAGTAGGTGAGATGGTAGCATCAATTGTAGGGACTGTCACTGTACTTTGGGGAGTTTTGGTATCATTTAAAGGTACTGTTATTGAAGGACCGTAAGTTGAAGTGACTGTCAGTCTTGGATTGGAAGTGATTACATCACTTGAAGTGGTGGTTTCAGCAGAGGTGATTCTAGATGAAGCAGAGGCAGTTATGCCATCACTTGAAGATACTGTCAATGTAGATGAGGGAGTGGTGACATAACTAGTAGAGACTGTCAATGTAGATGAGGGAGTGGTGACATCACTTGTAGAGACTGTCAATGTAGATGAGGGAGTGGTGACATCACTTGTAGAGACTGTCAATGTAGATGAGGGAGGGGTGACATCACTAGTAGAGACTGTCAATGTAGATGAGGGAGTGGTGACATCACTTGTAGAGACTGTCAATGTAGATGAGGGAGGGGTGACATCACTTGTAGAGACTGTCAATGTAGATGAGGGAGGGGTGACATCACTAGTAGAGACTGTCAATGTAGATGAGGGAGTGGTGACATCACTTGTAGAGACTGTCAATGTAGATGAGGGAGTGGTGACATCACTTGTAGAGACTGTCAATGTAGATGAGGGAGGGGTGACATCACTAGTAGAGACTGTCAATGTAGATGAGGGAGTGGTGACATCACTAGTAGAGACTGTCAATGTAGATGAGGGAGTGGTGACATCACTTGTAGAGACTGTCAATGTAGATGAGGGAGGGGTGACATCACTAGTAGAGACTGTCAATGTAGATGAGGGAGTGGTGACATCACTTGTAGAGACTGTCAATGTAGATGAGGGAGGGGTGACATAACTTGTAGAGACTGTCAATGTAGATGAGGGAGGGGTGACATCACTAGTAGAGACTGTCAATGTAGATGAGGGAGTGGTGACATCACTTGTAGAGACTGTCAATGTAGATGAGGGAGGGGTGACATCACTAGTAGAGACTGTCAATGTAGATGAGGGAGTGGTGACATCACTAGTAGAGACTGTCAATGTAGATGAGGGAGGGGTGACATCACTAGTAGAGACTGTCAATGTAGATGAGGGAGTGGTGACATCACTTGTAGAGACTGTCAATGTAGATGAGGGAGGGGTGACATCACTAGTAGAGACTGTCAATGTAGATGAGGGAGTGGTGACATCACTAGTAGAGACTGTCAATGTAGATGAGGGAGGGGTGACATCACTAGTAGAGACTGTCAATGTAGATGAGGGAGTGGTGACATCACTTGTAGAGACTGTCAATGTAGATGAGGGAGGGGTGACATCACTAGTAGAGACTGTCAATGTAGATGAGGGAGTGGTGACATCACTTGGAGTCACTGTAGAAGGAGCAGAGAGAGATATTACATCACTAATAAAATTAATTCTGATATATAAAATCAGGATAGCAAATACACTCATAGTACCGGTATCCCACAGGACCCAACACACAATCAGTATATGATGAATAAAGGCCTTCACAAAGCTCAGCAACTTGACAGATTAAAATGTAAAAGTGTAATAGTGGTCAATGCAGATATACAAAATTACCAAAATACATTTAAAAAATAATAATATATATATAGATATACACTATGATAGTGAGCTTTTCCAATTGGTATTTACTGTTACATAATGCCCCCATTTAATAATAGGTGTTCTTCTAATCAACAGAATGTAATTACGTATGCAGTCAGTACCAGGTCCAGCTGGTTTATTCACATAGAATCCTGACTTACATTGACATGAATATGAAGGTCCCTCTGTGACACAACTGGTATTTAGTGGGCATACATAACTTCCTCGTTGGCAAAGATCTGCATCTGTAATTAAATAATATAATAAGATAAAAGCAAAATCTGCACAACAAAATGATAACAACCTAGTGTGAATAGAAACTTCTGTTTCATAAACACAAATTTATCATTTAAAATGTTCTTTATTAGCTTAGAGTTTAAATAATTAGTAAATTCAGAAACCTTTGACATAAGTGGCATTTAAATCTACTCCGAATGTAGATGCGTTTAAGGCCTTGATGACACTCATCCTGACAGCCGACGTTGACAGGTTGACAGCAGAATCAGTGACCAGATCAAAGTCAACAATCACACTTCCACTGCGAACAGCTCTCACAACCAACATCATTTGCTGAGCCGCGATAAGCGACTGGTATTCCACTAGGAGGTTCTTCATAACCTTAAAAGAAACATGTACAATTAAAAAGGGTTATATTACTTATTTTTTTAATTTAAGTGATAGAAATCCTTACCTCAGTGGTGAAATTATTCACAAACTCTTTGTAAAGGCTGCTGGATTGATTAGAATAATCAGGCAAAAAGGCCATTCCTGGAATTCGAGTGGAACATTCATAGACATTTCCAGCTATAGGAGAGAAAAAATAACAAAAGAAAGTGATAAACAAATGTGATTCTTTACAAAACATTTTGTAGTTGTTTGATCAGGTATAGAAACCTGATTCTGAAAAAGTTGGGACAGCATGAAAGATCTGAATAAAAACAAGTTGTTTGAGCTGGTTAAAATTGTTTCTAATAAAATACTTAAATATTTGACATACTTGTGGCAACAACAACTGAAATGTTTTTCTTGATGTTGCAGGACAAGTACTCAATAGTGAGCGTGTACATGGTTGCTGGAGTCAGGTTTAAGAAAACAGCCTGGGTGACTGAGGTCTCATTCTGGATTGAGGATGACTGAGACACCAACTTCACTGTGTACTGCGTTAGTTGATCCAGGTTGATGCCAATCCAACTCACAGTAATAACCTGACTGGTTACATTTTCCACATTGATGGCATTTACTACAGCACCTGGTACCGGAAACAAAAGAACAAACATAAAAATGTTTTAGATCAACGAACGTAATATACCCTGTTGACTTTTACCAAATAATGTAGGAAGATGCTTTAAAATACATGGATAAAATCTTACCAGATCCTAGAACAGTGCAATTCATTGAAGTGGTGGCTGAAACATTATTTACTGGGACGGTTAGTGAAGTAGGTGAGATGGTAGCATCAATTGTAGGGACTGTCACTGTACTTTGGGAGTTTTGGTATCATTTAAAGGTACTGTTATTGAAGGACCGTAAGTTGAAGTGACTGTCAGTCTTGGATTGGAAGTGATTACATCACTTGAAGTGGTGGTTTCAGCAGAGGTGATTCTAGATGAAGCAGAGGCAGTTATGCAATCACTTGAAGATACTGTCAATGTAGATGAGGGAGTGGTGACATAACTAGTAGAGACTGTCAATGTAGATGAGGGAGTGGTGACATCACTAGTAGAGACTGTCAATGTAGATGAGGGAGTGGTGACATCACTTGTAGAGACTGTCAATGTAGATGAGGGAGGGGTGACATCACTAGTAGAGACTGTCAATGTAGATGAGGGAGTGGTGACATCACTAGTAGAGACTGTCAATGTAGATGAGGGAGGGGTGACATCACTAGTAGAGACTGTCAATGTAGATGAGGGAGTGGTGACATCACTTGTAGAGACTGTCAATGTAGATGAGGGAGGGGTGACATCACTAGTAGAGACTGTCAATGTAGATGAGGGAGTGGTGACATCACTAGTAGAGACTGTCAATGTAGATGAGGGAGGGGTGACATCACTAGTAGAGACTGTCAATGTAGATGAGGGAGTGGTGACATCACTTGTAGAGACTGTCAATGTAGATGAGGGAGGGGTGACATCACTAGTAGAGACTGTCAATGTAGATGAGGGAGTGGTGACATCACTTGGAGTCACTGTAGAAGGAGCAGAGAGAGATATTACATCACTAATAAAATTAATTCTGATATATAAAATCAGGATAGCAAATACACTCATAGTACCGGTATCCCACAGGACCCAACACACAATCAGTATATGATGAATAAAGGCCTTCACAAAGCTCAGCAACTTGACAGATTAAAATGTAAAAGTGTAATAGTGGTCAATGCAGATATACAAAATTACCAAAATACATTTAAAAAATAATAATATATATATAGATATACACTATGATAGTGAGCTTTTCCAATTGGTATTTACTGTTACATAATGCCCCCATTTAATAATAGGTGTTCTTCTAATCAACAGAATGTAATTACGTATGCAGTCAGTACCAGGTCCAGCTGGTTTATTCACATAGAATCCTGACTTACATTGACATGAATATGAAGGTCCCTCTGTGACACAACTGGTATTTAGTGGGCATACATAACTTCCTCGTTGGCAAAGATCTGCATCTGTAATTAAATAATATAATAAGATAAAAGCAAAATCTGCACAACAAAATGATAACAACCTAGTGTGAATAGAAACTTCTGTTTCATAAACACAAATTTATCATTTAAAATGTTCTTTATTAGCTTAGAGTTTAAATAATTAGTAAATTCAGAAACCTTTGACATAAGTGGCATTTAAATCTACTCCGAATGTAGATGCGTTTAAGGCCTTGATGACACTCATCCTGACAGCCGACGTTGACAGGTTGACAGCAGAATCAGTGACCAGATCAAAGTCAACAATCACACTTCCACTGCGAACAGCTCTCACAACCAACATCATTTGCTGAGCCGCGATAAGCGACTGGTATTCCACTAGGAGGTTCTTCATAACCTTAAAAGAAACATGTACAATTAAAAAGGGTTATATTACTTATTTTTTTAATTTAAGTGATAGAAATCCTTACCTCAGTGGTGAAATTATTCACAAACTCTTTGTAAAGGCTGCTGGATTGATTAGAATAATCAGGCAAAAAGGCCATTCCTGGAATTCGAGTGGAACATTCATAGACATTTCCAGCTATAGGAGAGAAAAAATAACAAAAGAAAGTGATAAACAAATGTGATTCTTTACAAAACATTTTGTAGTTGTTTGATCAGGTATAGAAACCTGATTCTGAAAAAGTTGGGACAGCATGAAAGATCTGAATAAAAACAAGTTGTTTGAGCTGGTTAAAATTGTTTCTAATAAAATACTTAAATATTTGACATACTTGTGGCAACAACAACTGAAATGTTTTTCTTGATGTTGCAGGACAAGTACTCAATAGTGAGCGTGTACATGGTTGCTGGAGTCAGGTTTAAGAAAACAGCCTGGGTGACTGAGGTCTCATTCTGGATTGAGGATGACTGAGACACCAACTTCACTGTGTACTGCGTTAGTTGATCCAGGTTGATGCCAATCCAACTCACAGTAATAACCTGACTGGTTACATTTTCCACATTGATGGCATTTACTACAGCACCTGGTACCGGAAACAAAAGAACAAACATAAAAATGTTTTAGATCAACGAACGTAATATACCCTGTTGACTTTTACCAAATAATGTAGGAAGATGCTTTAAAATACATGGATAAAATCTTACCAGATCCTAGAACAGTGCAATTCATTGAAGTGGTGGCTGAAACATTATTTACTGGGACGGTTAGTGAAGTAGGTGAGATGGTAGCATCAATTGTAGGGACTGTCACTGTACTTTGGGGAGTTTTGGTATCATTTAAAGGTACTGTTATTGAAGGACCGTAAGTTGAAGTGACTGTCAGTCTTGGATTGGAAGTGATTACATCACTTGAAGTGGTGGTTTCAGCAGAGGTGATTCTAGATGAAGCAGAGGCAGTTATGCAATCACTTGAAGATACTGTCAATGTAGATGAGGGAGTGGTGACATAACTAGTAGAGACTGTCAATGTAGATGAGGGAGTGGTGACATCACTAGTAGAGACTGTCAATGTAGATGAGGGAGTGGTGACATCACTTGTAGAGACTGTCAATGTAGATGAGGGAGGGGTGACATCACTAGTAGAGACTGTCAATGTAGATGAGGGAGTGGTGACATCACTAGTAGAGACTGTCAATGTAGATGAGGGAGGGGTGACATCACTAGTAGAGACTGTCAATGTAGATGAGGGAGTGGTGACATCACTTGTAGAGACTGTCAATGTAGATGAGGGAGGGGTGACATCACTAGTAGAGACTGTCAATGTAGATGAGGGAGTGGTGACATCACTAGTAGAGACTGTCAATGTAGATGAGGGAGGGGTGACATCACTAGTAGAGACTGTCAATGTAGATGAGGGAGTGGTGACATCACTTGTAGAGACTGTCAATGTAGATGAGGGAGGGGTGACATCACTAGTAGAGACTGTCAATGTAGATGAGGGAGTGGTGACATCACTTGGAGTCACTGTAGAAGGAGCAGAGAGAGATATTACATCACTAATAAAATTAATTCTGATATATAAAATCAGGATAGCAAATACACTCATAGTACCGGTATCCCACAGGACCCAACACACAATCAGTATATGATGAATAAAGGCCTTCACAAAGCTCAGCAACTTGACAGATTAAAATGTAAAAGTGTAATAGTGGTCAATGCAGATATACAAAATTACCAAAATACATTTAAAAAATAATAATATATATATAGATATACACTATGATAGTGAGCTTTTCCAATTGGTATTTACTGTTACATAATGCCCCCATTTAATAATAGGTGTTCTTCTAATCAACAGAATGTAATTACGTATGCAGTCAGTACCAGGTCCAGCTGGTTTATTCACATAGAATCCTGACTTACATTGACATGAATATGAAGGTCCCTCTGTGACACAACTGGTATTTAGTGGGCATACATAACTTCCTCGTTGGCAAAGATCTGCATCTGTAATTAAATAATATAATAAGATAAAAGCAAAATCTGCACAACAAAATGATAACAACCTAGTGTGAATAGAAACTTCTGTTTCATAAACACAAATTTATCATTTAAAATGTTCTTTATTAGCTTAGAGTTTAAATAATTAGTAAATTCAGAAACCTTTGACATAAGTGGCATTTAAATCTACTCCGAATGTAGATGCGTTTAAGGCCTTGATGACACTCATCCTGACAGCCGACGTTGACAGGTTGACAGCAGAATCAGTGACCAGATCAAAGTCAACAATCACACTTCCACTGCGAACAGCTCTCACAACCAACATCATTTGCTGAGCCGCGATAAGCGACTGGTATTCCACTAGGAGGTTCTTCATAACCTTAAAAGAAACATGTACAATTAAAAAGGGTTATATAACTTATTTTTTAAATTTAAGTGATAGAAATCCTTACCTCAGTGGTGAAATTATTCACAAACTCTTTGTAAAGGCTGCTGGATTGGTTTAAATAATCAGGCAAAAAGTCAATTCCTGGAATTCGAGTGGAACATTCATAGACATTTCCAGCTATAGGAGAGAAAAAAACCCGGAAAATATTGATAAACAAATGTGATTCTTTACAAAACATTTTGTAGTTGTTTGATCAGGTATAGAACCCTGATTCTGAAAAAATTGGGACAGCATGAAAGATCTGAATAAAAACAAGTTGTTTGTTTGATAATTGTGTTTCTAATAAAATACTTAAATATTTGACATACTTGTGGCAACAACAACTGAAATGTTTTTCTTGATGTTGCAGGACAAGTACTCAATAGTGAGCGTGTACATGGTTGCTGGAGTCAGGTTTAAGAAAACAGCCTGGGTGACTGAGGTCTCATTCTGGATTGAGGATGACTGAGACACCAACTTCACTGTGTACTGCGTTAGTTGATCCAGGTTGATGCCAATCCAGCTCACAGTAATAACCTGACTGGTTACATTTTCCACATTGATGGCATTTACTACAGCACCTGGTACCGGAAACAAAAGAACAAACATAAAAATGTTTTAGATCAACGAACGTAATATACCCTGTTGACTTTTACCAAATAATGTAGGAAGATGCTTTAAAATACATGGATAAAATCTTACCAGATCCTAGAACAGTGCAATTCATTGAAGTGGTGGCTGAAACATTATTTACTGAGACGGTTAGTGAAGTAGGTGAGATGGTAGCATCACTTAAAGTGACTGCAGAAAGAGCTGCAGAAATCATAGTAACATTGCTAGGGGCTGTTGATGTAGTTGAGGGATTGTTGGCATCACTTGTAGGGACTGTCACTGTACTTTGGGGAGTTTTGGTATCATTTAAAGGTACTGTTATTGAAGGACCGTAAGTTGAAGTGACTGTCAGTCTTGGATTGGAAGTGATTACATCACTAGAAGTGGTGGTTTCAGCAGAGGTGATTCTAGATAAAGCAGAGGCAGTTATGCCATCACTTGAAGATACTGTCAATGTAGATGAGGGAGTGGTGACATAACTAGTAGAGACTGTCAATGTAGATGAGGGAGGGGTGACATCACTTGTAGAGACTGTCAATGTAGATGAGGGAGGGGTGACATCACTTGTAGAGACTGTCAATGTAGATGAGGGAGGGGTGACATCACTAGTAGAGACTGTCAATGTAGATGAGGGAGGGGTGACATCACTTGTAGAGACTGTCAATGTAGATGAGGGAGTGGTGACATCACTTGTAGAGACTGTCAATGTAGATGAGGGAGGGGTGACATCACTAGTAGAGACTGTCAATGTAGATGAGGGAGTGGTGACATCACTAGTAGAGACTGTCAATGTAGATGAGGGAGTGGTGACATCACTTGTAGAGACTGTCAATGTAGATGAGGGAGGGGTGACATCACTAGTAGAGACTGTCAATGTAGATGAGGGAGTGGTGACATCACTTGTAGAGACTGTCAATGTAGATGAGGGAGGGGTGACATAACTTGTAGAGACTGTCAATGTAGATGAGGGAGGGGTGACATCACTAGTAGAGACTGTCAATGTAGATGAGGGAGTGGTGACATCACTTGTAGAGACTGTCAATGTAGATGAGGGAGGGGTGACATCACTAGTAGAGACTGTCAATGTAGATGAGGGAGTGGTGACATCACTAGTAGAGACTGTCAATGTAGATGAGGGAGTGGTGACATCACTTGTAGAGACTGTCAATGTAGATGAGGGAGGGGTGACATCACTTGTAGAGACTGTCAATGTAGATGAGGGAGTGGTGACATCACTAGTAGAGACTGTCAATGTAGATGAGGGAGTGGTGACATCACTTGGAGTCACTGTAGAAGGAGCAGAGAGAGATATTACATCACTAATAAAATTAATTCTGATATATAAAATCAGGATAGCAAATACACTCATAGTACCGGTATCCCACAGGACCCAACACACAATCAGTATATGATGAATAAAGGCCTTCACAAAGCTCAGCAACTTGACAGATTAAAATGTAAAAGTGTAATAGTGGTCAATGCAGATATACAAAATTACCAAAATACATTTAAAAAATAATAATATATATATAGATATACACTATGATAGTGAGCTTTTCCAATTGGTATTTACTGTTACATAATGCCCCCATTTAATAATAGGTGTTCTTCTAATCAACAGAATGTAATTACGTATGCAGTCAGTACCAGGTCCAGCTGGTTTATTCACATAGAATCCTGACTTACATTGACATGAATATGAAGGTCCCTCTGTGACACAACTGGTATTTAGTGGGCATACATAACTTCCTCGTTGGCAAAGATCTGCATCTGTAATTAAATAATATAATAAGATAAAGCAAAATATGCACAACAAAAAGATAACAACCTAGTGTGAATAGAAACTTCTGTTTTATAAACACAAATTTATCATTTAAAATGTTCTTTATTAGGTTAGAGTTTAAATAATTAGTAAATTCAGAAACCTTTGACATAAGTGGAATTTAAATCTACTCCGAATGTAGATGCGTTTAAGGCCTTGATGACACTCATCCTGACAGCCGACGTTGACAGGTTGACAGCAGAATCAGTGACCAGATCAAAGTCAACAATCACACTTCCACTGCGAACAGCTCTCACAACCAACATCATTTGCTGAGCCGCGATAAGCGACTGGTATTCCACTAGGAGGTTCTTCATAACCTTAAAAGAAACATGTACAATTAAAAAGGGTTATATTACTTATTATGTAAATAGAAGTTATAGAAATCCTTACCTCAGTGGTGAAATTATTCACAAACTCTTTGTAAAGGCTGCTGGATTGGTTTAAATAATCAGGCAAAAAGTCAATTCCTGGAATTCGAGTGGAACATTCAAAGACGTTTCCAGCTATAGGAGAGAAAAAAACCCGGAAAATATTGATAAACAAATGTGATTATTTACAAACCATTTTGTAGTTGTTTGATCAGGTATAGAACCCTGATTCTCAAAAAATTGGGACAGCATGGAAGATGCGAATAAAAACAAGTTGTTTGTTTGATAAAATACTTAGATATTTGACATACTTGTGGCAACAACAATTGAAATGTTTTTCTTGATGTTGCAGGACAAGTACTCAATAGTGAGCGTGTACATGGTTGCTGGAGTCAGGTTTAAGAAAACAGCCTGGGTGACTGAGGTCTCATTCTGGATTGAGGATGACTGAGACACCAACTTCACTGTGTACTGCGTTAGTTGATCCAGGTTGATGCCAATCCAACTCACAGTAATAACCTGACTGGTTACATTTACCACATTGATGGCATTTACTACAGCACCTGGTACCGGAAACAAAAGACAACATGTAAATAAAATAAATTCACACATTTCAAACAAAATGGGCTACAATATAAAAACACAGTAACATCAATTAATACTTTGGTATTATGTTCTCTTTTTATCAATTTGCGTAATATGATGCTTTAAGATTTCAATAACAAAGTCTTACCACATTCTGCAACAGTGTTTTTCACTGAAGTGGTTGCTGCAGTTTCACTCAAAGAGGCTATTAATGATGTAGATAAATTGGTAGCATCACTTAAAGTTACTGTAGAAATAGCTGACGAACTAATAGCATCATTTGTAATGGCTGTTGGTGCAGTTGATAGATTGTTGGCATCACTTGACTTGACTATTAATGTGGCAGTTGATGTTATGGGCGATCTTGAAGTGATGGCTGTACTTGAGACTGTCACTGTATCAGTTGGTTTTTGATCATCTCCTAAAGAGTCTTTTGATTCCGTGGACCGTACATCACATGGAAAGTCAGTGGATTCCTTTGAGTGACCGGCTGCCATTTCTGTCATGTGGAGGACAACTGTAAAAGAAAGAAATACATATATATCATTAGATATTTCATTGTCAACAATATTGGTTGAAAAGAGTTCATAGTTCACCAATATTTAACACTACTATAAAAACATTTTTTTAATTTATATAATTTATTTATACTATACTATTTACTTAATAACTTTTCTTAGACAAGTATTCAAGTGCTTCTAATTCAGCTACAGTATGCGATTGTGCTTTCAAACATGCTGATGAATTTTGCTGTTATCAGACTACAGTATGAAATATAGGATGTTACACTGAGATATTAAAATATTTATTTAAAAAATCTTTCTGCACAAAATATTTTACACTTCTCATAGTGTTTTGATTTTGAATCAAAGTCAGTTAATAAATGAGGAAACATTTTTGTCAAGTAAATCATGGGCTATTTTATCCTTTGTTTCTAGGAAACCGTACCCAAAATGAATCATGCGACTAAATATTAACATACTTGGTAAAAGCGTATAGGACATCATTTTTATGGATTCCAAAACATGTACATATCCTCTGTGCTAATATTGTGAGTAAGGTGATTCACTATAGAATCATGCTAGTGTCCTAAGATGCATGCAGAAAGCATGTCATGTTTGCAGACAATGAGGTGAATTCCTTTCCTAAGTATAGAAAGCCAGTTGCCTGCCCTCCAGCCATTTAGGATGCGTCACAATCTGATGAAAAACGGGTGTCAGGCACTTAAGAAAATGAAATAAGTTAGCATATCCCTCCTATAATATACAATTATTTGAGAAAAAAAATGTCTTTTTTTTTACACTAGTGTCAGGCACATTCAAACTGGGTGTCTGCTTTCATTGTGTGAACATTATGAAATGGGTTTTTATCAAAAAGACGTGTTTATCATAATTTCAAAGACGCAGGATTATTTATTATGTAATTTCCGTTTTCGTCCAAATAGATTGTTTTGATTAATCATTGTGGGATTTCACCATTTTGCTTCTCTACCACAGATTGCTTTGTATGCTTACATCACAAAAACACCCCACTTACATTGACTTTGGAAATGTATTAAACCCTATTCACTGTCTCCCCATTTTGTGATGTTATAGACTTAATTTAGAATTGATTACATTTACCCGGAGTCTTGTACAGTGGATCAGGTTCCCAAAACAATCTGTCTGTATTTGCTCTGTTTATCCTTCACTCAACCCTGACCAGACTTTCAGTGCTGCAGGGATGAGGTTCCTTCTGATCGGTTCTCAGAAACTCTGAAGCTCTGTATGACTGTATGGGTGACCATTGGGTTATTGTCACCTCTGTATGAGGGGCCTTTGGGTTTTTGTCACCTCTGTATGAGTGGGCATTGGGTTCTTGTCACCTCTGTATGAGTGGGCATTGGGTTCTTGTCACCTCTGTATGAGTGGGCATTGGGTTCTTGTCACCTCTGTATGAGTGGGCATTGGGTTCTTGTCACCTCTGTATAAGTGGGCATTGGGTTCTTGTCACCTCTGTATGAGTGGGCATTGGGTTCCTGTCACCTCTGTATGAGTGGGCATTGGGTTCTTGTCACCTCTGTATGAGGGGCTTTTGGGTTTTTGTCACCTCTGTATGAGTGGGCATTGGGTTCTTGTCACCTCTGTATGAGTGGGCATTGGGTTCTTGTCACCTCTGTATGAGTGGGCATTGGGTTCTTGTCACCTCTATATGAGTGGGCATTGGGTTCTTGTCACCTCTGTATGAGTGGGCATTGGGTTCTTGTCACCTCTATATGAGTGGGCATTGGATTCTTGTCACCTCTGTATGAGTGGGCATTGGGTTCTTGTCACCTCTGTATGAGTGGGCATTGGGTTCTTGTCACCTCTGTATGAGTGGGCATTGGGTTCTTGTCACCTCTATATGAGTGGGCATTGGGTTCTTGTCACCTCTGTATGAGTGGGCATTGGGTTCTTGTCACCTCTGTATGAGTGGGCATTGGGTTCTTGTCACCTCTGTATGAGTGGGCATTGGGTTCTTGTCACCTCTGTATGAGTGGGCATTGGGTTCTTGTCACCTCTGTATGAGGGGCCTTTGGGTTTTTGTCACCTATGTATGAGTGGGCATTGGGTTCTTGTCACCTCTGTATGAGTGGGCATTGGGTTCTTGTCACCTCTGTATGAGTGGGCATTGGGTTCTTGTCACCTCTGTATGAGTGGGCATTGGGTTCTTGTCACCTCTGTATGAGTGAGCATTGGTTTCTTGTCACCTCTGTATGAGTGGGCATTGGGTTCTTGTCACCTCTATATGAGTGGGAATTGGGTTCTTGTCACCTCTGTATGAGTGGGCATTGGGTTCTTGTCACCTCTGTATGAGTGGGCATTGGGTTCTTGTCACCTCTGTATGAGTGGGCATTGGGTTCTTGTCACCTCTGTATGAGTGGGCATTGGGTTATTGTCACCTCTATATGAGTGGGCATTGGGTTCTTGTCACCTCTGTATGAGTGGGCATTGGGTTCTTGTCACCTCTGTATGAGTGGGCATTGGGTTCTTGTCACCTCTGTATGAGGGGCCTTTGGGTTTTTGTCACCTATGTATGAGTGGGCATTGGGTTCTTGTCACCTCTGTATGAGTGGGCATTGGGTTCTTGTCACCTCTGTATGAGTGGGCATTGGGTTCTTGTCACCTCTGTATGAGTGGGCATTGGGTTCTTGTCACCTCTGTATGAGTGGGCATTGGGTTCTTGTCACCTCTATATGAGTGGGCATTGGGTTCTTGTCACCTCTGTATGAGTGGGCATTGGGTTCTTGTCACCTCTGTATGAGTGGGCATTGGGTTCTTGTCACCTCTCTATGAGTGGGCATTGGGTTCTTGTCACCTCTGTATGAATGGGCATTGGGTTCTTGTCACCTCTATATGAGTGGGCATTGGGTTCTTGTCACCTCTGTATGAGTGGGCATTGGGTTCTTGTCACCTCTGTATGAGTGGGCATTGGGTTCTTGTCACCTCTGTATGAGTGGGCATTGGGTTCTTGTCACCTCTATATGAGTGGGCATTGGGTTCTTGTCACCTCTGTATGAGTGGGCATTGTATGAGTGGGCATTGGGTTCTTGTCACCTCTGTATGAGTGGGCATTGGGTTCTTGTCACCTCTGTATGAGTGGGCATTGGGTTCTTGTCACCTCTGTATGAGTGGGCATTGGGTTCTTGTCACCTCTGTATGAGTGGGCATTGGGTTCTTGTCACCTCTGTATGAGTGGGCATTGGGTTCTTGTCACCTCTGTATGAGTGGGCATTGGGTTCTTGTCACCTCTGTATGAGTGGGCATTGGGTTCTTGTCACCTCTGTATGAGTGGGCATTGGGTTCTTGTCACCTCTATATGAGTGGGCATTGGGTTCTTGTCACCTCTGTATGAGTGGGCATTGGGTTCTTGTCACCTCTGTATGAGTGGGCATTGGGTTCTTGTCACCTCTATATGAGTGGGCATTGGGTTCTTGTCACCTCTGTATGAGTGGGCATTGGGTTCTTGTCACCTCTGTATGAGTGGGCATTGGGTTCTTGTCACCTCTGTATGAGTGGGCATTGGGTTCTTGTCACCTCTGTATGAGTGGGCATTGGGTTCTTGTCACCTCTGTATGAGTGGGCATTGGGTTCTTGTCACCTCTATATGAGTGGGCATTGGGTTCTTGTCACCTCTGTATGAGTGAGCATTGGGTTCTTGTCACCTCTGTATGAGTGGGCATTGGGTTCTTGTCACCTCTATATGAGTGGGCATTGGGTTCTTGTCACCTCTGTATGAGTGGGCATTGGGTTCTTGTCACCTCTGTATGAGTGGGCATTGGGTTCTTGTCACCTCTCTATGAATGGGCATTGGGTTCTTGTCACCTCTGTATGAGTGGGCATTGGGTTCTTGTCACCTCTGTATGAGTGGGCATTGGGTTCTTGTCACCTCTATATGAGTGGGCATTGGGTTCTTGTCACCTCTGTATGAGTGGGCATTGGGTTCTTGTCACCTCTGTATGAGTGGGCATTGGGTTCTTGTCACCTCTGTATGAGTGGGCATTGGGTTCTTGTCACCTCTGTATGAGTGGGCATTGGGTTCTTGTCACCTCTGTATGAGTGGGCATTGGGTTCTTGTCACCTCTGTATGAGTGGGCATTGGGTTCTTGTCACCTCTATATGAGTGGGCATTGGGTTCTTGTCACCTCTGTATGAGTGGGCATTGGGTTCTTGTCACCTCTGTATGAGTGGGCATTGGGTTCTTGTCACCTCTATATGAGTGGGCATTGGGTTCTTGTCACCTCTGTATGAGTGGGCATTGGGTTCTTGTCACGTCTGTATGAGTGGGCATTGGGTTCTTGTCACCTCTGTATGAGTGGGCATTGGGTTCTTGTCACCTCTGTATGAGTGGGCATTGGGTTCTTGTCACCTCTGTATGAGTGGGCATTGGGTTCTTGTCACCTCTATATGAGTGGGCATTGGGTTCTTGTCACCTCTGTATGAGTGGGCATTGGGTTCTTGTCACCTCTGTATGAGTGGGCATTGGGTTCTTGTCACCTCTGTATGAGTGGGCATTGGGTTCTTGTCACCTCTATATGAGTGGGCATTGGGTTCTTGTCACCTCTATATGAGTGGGCATTGGGTTCTTGTCACCTCTGTATGAGTGGGCATTGGGTTCTTGTCACCTCTGTATGAGTGGGCATTGGGTTCTTGTCACCTCTGTATGAGTGGGCATTGGGTTCTTGTCACCTCTGTATGAGGCTTACAAGAGAAAGATTATTGATGCCCATTTTTCTGAGAAGGGTTACAAAGCAGGAATGAAACAGGCCTTTCACAAATGCAGAAATGTGCAAACTAGTATGAATCTACAGGGTAGGTCATGGCACCAAATGTATCCCAAGAGCGGACCACAAGAGGCACATTGTAGTCTTTCAGAACTCCATGGTAACATCAAGTGATCAATAACTTATTTTGGCAGATTACATTTCGAAGTGCATGGGTCAACTGTTAAAAAGCGACTGCACAATGTTACACCTCAAAAACAACATGGTATGACAGAAGAGGACTCTGATCTCAAAAAGAAATATCAAGACACAACTGTCATTTGCCAGACTACATCTGGGTACAGACCAAAACTACTGGAACAATGTGCACTAAAAAGATGAGTTTGTTTGGGCACAATGTCTGGCAAAAATGAAACGCTGCCTTTGAACCAACCGCCAACTGCTAAGCATTGAGGCAGTGTCATTTTGGTATGGGGCTGCTTTGCTGCATTGGGGCCTAGCCAACTTCTCTCAATTCAGTAACTTTAATCAAAATTGTGTGTGGTACTAAAGTATTCTTAAGGATAATGCGAGGCCATCAATCAAAACGTTGGAGCTGACTTAAACATGGACTACACAACAACACAAAGACACATAACACATTACACATAATCAAAGCTATAACAGAATTGCTAAAAATGAATAAATACATTGTGCATTATGGAATGGAATAATCTTAATCCTATGGAAATATTGTGAAGGGAAGACATTTAACAGCATTGTGTTACTGTTGTAGGCATTGAGGCAACAACAGATAGCTGGTTTAGTGAAACCTCAATGTTAGTTTGCAACTATTAACTTATGAACAGCAGCTAGAAAGCATGGATATAGTATTTGTATCTTGGTACGTGCTACTTTTAGTACTTTTAGTACCAGTCCATTTAATTTAATATGTTAATTATGTTAGCTTTTAAAACATTTCCTTAACACAGATCATTGATGCACTTCCTTGTAAAATGTCACAACCAAGACTTGCTTATAAAAAATGTCAACTTTCTTTAGATTATTCATCCATTGATTGAGATCTGGGTAATTCTGCTTGAATAAGGAAATGGACCAGGCAGTTTCAGGGCCCTTCCCTATATGTGCCAGCAAAAAACCTAAGCACTCTCTAAAGCAAAATAAATTGTAATAATGTCCTCCATAATTATTGTTTTACAGGAAAATTCACTTCCTCATTCTGAGAATCAAACAAAATAAAAATGTTCCTATACTACTATTTGTTGGAAAAGCCAAAATAGGAGTAAAAAACAACCTCAAACTTGTCTCTTTAACATAATGTTTGAAACATTTCAAGAGTATAATTTTGATCAGGGGAAGCTTGCCAACCAGCAGTATAAAAAAGAATGGGCTGATCAACCAGCTAGTCTATCAACATTAACATTGTATTCTCTGCTATCTCCACATAGTTCTGGTGTTGTAGTACACCTACAACAACTTTACAAAGAAGCATTTTTTAACATAATTAAAAACATTTTGGGGAAAAAACACATATTTTGGCCAATTACAGAAACATCGGTCAGTCAAAAAAAAGTAAAACCTTGTAAAATTCTTTCAAATCTTTCCATATACTGAGCTTGTTCCAGTACTCAATATGCAAATACCCATACGTTGTGCCAACAGACTATTTTCTTTGGACAAGCTATGAAAAATATATAGATATCTTTGTTAGATATTACACTATATTTCTCTTGATTCTCAGTCAGTCTAAAACGCTCTACATCTCTTATTACTACCATCACACCAACTTTAAATAATATTGTCACGTCTGGCTCACAGGCAGGTAGCAGGAAGCGGACACAGGCGCAGAGAATTCTATAATAAAGTCTTTATTTTACTCAGACTAACACCGAAAACACTTCGGGTCTCGCGAAAACAACAAACAGACGATCGTAACGATCAGAAACTCCGAACAGGAGAACACAGGAACGTACCTCTGTACGTACATCCAACACGTACAAACAATGATCCCACAATCACCAACAGAATGAGGCAGGGTTAAATACAGGGGCTAAATGCCCAACCAAACACAGGTGCGGAGAAGTCTCAGGTGCAGTGAATGTCCTTGATTGTCTCTCTGCTGACAGGGGGAAGTGCCAATACTGGCATAGAGAGGGACAGAGGGAGGGATAGACCTCAGGTCCTCACAGTACCCCCTCTATGCGCTGCACCTGCAGCGCCAAACATCCCACGGGCAGGGCAGAGAGAACCGGTCTCGGGCAGAAACAGGTCGGGAGGTCGCCCGGCGGATGCAGGTCGGGAGGTCGCCCGGCGGATGCAGGTCGGGAGGTCGCCCGGCGGATGCCGGTCGTGAGATCGACCCGGCGGATGCAGGTCAGGAGGTCGACCCGGGAGACCTGGGCACAGTCTTACGCCTGGGCACAGTCTTAGGCTGGAAACCAGGCTCAGGCAGGATCATGGGCTCGGGCAGGGTCACGGGCTCAGGGACTGGGGCAGACTCGGGGACTGGGACAGACACAGGCATGACAGTGGAACCGGGCATAGAGGCACAAACGAGAACGGGCACAGAGCCACGGACGGGAACAGAAGGAGAGACACGGACGGGAGCAGGACCAGAGACAAGGACGGGACCGGGATGAGAGACAAGGACGGGACCGGGATGAGAGACAAGGACGGACCGGGAACGAAGACAAGGACGGGACGGGGTGAAGGGACGAATGCGGGGGCGGAGCTAAAGGCGGAGGTCGAGCGAGGGACGGAGGTCGGAGCATGGACGGGCGGCGACGGGTACAAGGACGGGATCGAAGAGGGGGACTAGGACGGGATCGAAGAGGGGGACTAGGACGGGATCGGGGACAGTGAGTGGGACGGGAACGACGACAGTGGAAAGGACGGGATCGGGGACAGTGACAAGGACGGGACCGAGGACAGGTACACTGGAGACGGGGACGGGCTCGGAGACGGGGACGGGCTCGGGAGACGGGGACGGGCTCGGAGACGGGACGGGCTCGGAGACGGGAAGGGCTCGGAGACGGGGAAGGGCTCGGAGACGGGGAAGGGCTCGGAGACGGGAAAGGGCTCGGAGACGGGAAAGGGCTCGGAGACGGGAAAGGGCTCGGAGACGGGAAAGGGCTCGGAGACGGGGACAGGCTCACAGGGGGCGGAGACAGGCTCACAGGGGGCGGAGACAGGCTCACAGGGGGCGGAGACAGGCTCACAGGGGGCGGGGACAGGCTCACAGGGGGCGGAGACAGGCTCACAGGGGGCGGAGACAGGCTCACAGGGGGCGGAGACAGGCTCACAGGGGGCGGAGACAGGCTCACAGGGGCGGAGACAGGCTCACAGGGGCGGAGACAGGCTCACAGGGGGCGGAGACAGGCTCACAGGGGGCGGAGACAGGCTCACAGGGGGCGGAGACAGGCTCACAGGGGGCGGAGACAGGCTCACAGGGGGCGGAGACAGGCTCACAGGGGCGGAGACAGGCTCACAGGGGGCGGAGACAGGCTCACAGGGGGCGGAGACAGGCTCACAGGGGGCGGAGACAGGCTCACAGGGGGCGGAGACAGGCTCACAGGGGGCGGAGACAGGCTCACAGGGGGCGGAGACAGGCTCACAGGGGCGGAGACAGGCTCACAGGGGGCGGAGACAGGCTCACAGGGGGCGGAGACAGGCTCACAGGGGCGGAGACAGGCTCACAGGGGCGGAGACAGGCTCACAGGGGCGGAGACAGGCTCACCGGGGCGGAGACAGGCTCACCGGGGCGGAGACAGGCTCACCGGGGGCGGAGACAGGCTCACAAGGGGCGGCGACAGGCTCACAAGGGGCGGAGACAGGCTCACAGGGGGCGGAGACAGGCTCACAGGGGGCGGAGACAGGCTCACAGGGGCGGAGACAGGCTCACAGGGGGCGGAGACAGGCTCACAGGGGGCGGAGACAGGCTCACAGGGGGCGGAGACAGGCTCACAGGGGGCGGAGACAGGCTCAGGGTACCGGTCAGGACACCGGTCAGGACACCGGTCAGGACACCGGTCAGGACACCGGTCAGGACCCGGTCAGGATACCGGTCAGGATACCGGTCAGGATACCGGTCAGGATACCGGTCAGGCTCAGGATACCGGTCAGGATACCGGTCAGGATACCGGTCAGGATACCGGTCAGGATACCGGTCAGGATACCGGTCAGGATACAGTCAGAATACCGGTCAGGCTCAGGATACCGGTCAGGATACCGGTCAGGATACCGGTCAGGATACCGGTCAGGCCCAGAATACCGGTCAGGATACCGGTCAGGATACCGGTCAGGCCCAGGGTCGGCAGGAGACCCAGTTTCGGGAAATATTGTCACGTCTGGCTCACAGGCAGGTAGCAGGAAGCGGACACAGGCGCAGAGAATTCTATAATAAAGTCTTTATTTTACTCAGACTAACACCGAAAACACTTCGGGTCTCGCGAAAACAACAAACAGACGATCGTAACGATCAGAAACTCCGAACAGGAGAACACAGGAACGTACCTCTGTACGTACATCCAACACGTACAAACAATGATCCCACAATCACCAACAGAATGAGGCAGGGTTAAATACAGGGGCTAAATGCCCAACCAAACACAGGTGCGGAGAAGTCTCAGGTGCAGTGAATGTCCTTGATTGTCTCTCTGCTGACAGGGGAAGTGCCAATACTGGCATAGAGAGGGACAGAGGGAGGGATAGACCTCAGGTCCTCACAGTACCCCCCTCTATGCGCTGCACCTGCAGCGCCAAACATCCCACGGGCAGGGCAGAGAGAACCGGTCTCGGGCAGAAACAGGTCGGGAGGTCGCCCGGCGGATGCAGGTCGGGAGGTCGCCCGGCGGATGCAGGTCGGGAGGTCGCCCGGCGGATGCCGGTCGTGAGATCGACCCGGCGGATGCAGGTCAGGAGGTCGACCCGGGAGACCTGGGCACAGTCTTACGCCTGGGCACAGTCTTAGGCTGGAAACCAGGCTCAGGCAGGATCATGGGCTCGGGCAGGGTCACGGGCTCAGGGACTGGGGCAGACTCGGGGACTGGGACAGACACAGGCATGACAGTGGAACCGGGCATAGAGGCACAAACGAGAACGGGCACAGAGCCACGGACGGGAACAGAAGGAGAGACACGGACGGGAGCAGGACCAGAGACAAGGACGGGACCGGGATGAGAGACAAGGACGGGACCGGGATGAGAGACAAGGACGGGACCGGGAACGAAGACAAGGACGGGGACGGGTGAAGGGACGAATGCGGGGGCGGAGCTAAAGGCGGAGGTCGAGCGAGGGACGGAGGTCGGAGCATGGACGGGCGAAGCGACGGGTACAAGGACGGGATCAAGAGGGGGACTAGGACGGATCGAAGAGGGGGACTAGGACGGGATCGGGACAGTGAGTGGGACGGGAACGACGACAGTGGAAAGGACGGGATCGGGGACAGTGACAAGGACGGGACCGAGGACAGGTACACTGGAGACGGGGACGGGCTCGGAGACGGGGACGGGCTCGGAGACGGGACGGGCTCGGAGACGGGGACGGGCTCGGAGACGGGGAAGGGCTCGGAGACGGGGAAGGGCTCGGAGACGGGGAAGGGCTCGGAGACGGGAAAGGGCTCGGAGACGGGAAAGGGCTCGGAGACGGGAAAGGGCTCGGAGACGGGAAAGGGCTCGGAGACGGGGACAGGCTCACAGGGGGCGGAGACAGGCTCACAGGGGGCGGAGACAGGCTCACAGGGGGCGGAGACAGGCTCACAGGGGGCGGGACAGGCTCACAGGGGGCGGAGACAGGCTCACAGGGGCGGAGACAGGCTCACAGGGGCGGAGACAGGCTCACAGGGGGCGGAGACAGGCTCACAGGGGGCGGAGACAGGCTCACAGGGGCGGAGACAGGCTCACAGGGGGCGGAGACAGGCTCACAGGGGGCGGAGACAGGCTCACAGGGGCGGAGACAGGCTCACAGGGGGCGGAGACAGGCTCACAGGGGGCGGAGACAGGCTCACAGGGGGCGGAGACAGGCTCACAGGGGCGGAGACAGGCTCACAGGGGCGGAGACAGGCTCACAGGGGGCAGGCTCACAGAGACAGGCTCACAGGGGGCGGAGACAGGCTCACAGGGGCGGAGACAGGCTCACAGGGGGCGGAGACAGGCTCACAGGGGGCGGAGACAGGCTCACAGGGGCGGAGACAGGCTCACAGGGGCGGAGACAGGCTCACAGGGGGCGGAGACAGGCTCACAGGGGGCGGAGACAGGCTCACAGGGGGCGGAGACAGGCTCACCGGGGGCGGAGACAGGCTCACCGGGGCGGAGACAGGCTCACCGGGGCGGAGACAGGCTCACAAGGGGCGGCGACAGGCTCACAAGGGGCGGAGACAGGCTCACAGGGGGCGGAGACAGGCTCACAGGGGGCGGAGACAGGCTCACAGGGGGCGGAGACAGGCTCACAGGGGGCGGAGACAGGCTCACAGGGGCGGAGACAGGCTCACAGGGGCGGAGACAGGCTCACAGGGGCGGAGACAGGCTCAGGGTACCGGTCAGGACACCGGTCAGGACACCGGTCAGGACACCGGTCAGGACACCGGTCAGGACCCCGGTCAGGATACCGGTCAGGATACCGGTCAGGATACCGGTCAGGATACCGGTCAGGCTCAGGATACCGGTCAGGATACCGGTCAGGATACCGGTCAGGATACCGGTCAGGATACCGGTCAGGATACCGGTCAGGATACCGGTCAGAATACCGGTCAGGCTCAGGATACCGGTCAGGATACCGGTCAGGATACCGGTCAGGATACCGGTCAGGCCCAGAATACCGGTCAGGATACCGGTCAGGATACCGGTCAGGCCCAGGGTCGGCAGGAGACCCAGTTTCGGGAAGGACAGAAAGACCGAACAGGACCTCCATTCGGCCTCGGATCTGCGCCCCTCCCCCAAAAAATTCTGGGGAATGTCCAGAAAAGGCAATGGCTCTACCTTTGAGCGGGGGTGGGCAGGTGACGATACGGCAACTCGGCAGCCATCTTGGGCTGCGGGGTGTCAACCCTCCAGGGTTGTGGAGTGGCGGCCATCTTGGCCCGCGGGTTGCCAGGAAGAGCTCCGGGAGGTAATGCGGTGCTCAGCCGCCGGATGTAGGCATCCCTCCGGATGTACGCATCCCAGCCGAAGGCATCCTCCTCGGACTCTTCCTCCGACTCGTCCTCCCACTCTTCTTCCGACTCCTCGGACTCCGCTCCGTAATCACCCGGCACCCAGATGGGTGGTGGGGCGGATGATCGCGGAGGAAGCGGGGTCCTTCCCGTATCGCGCACCGGCGCAGATAAGCCGGTGCCTCCGCAGACTGTTCGCATCCCCGCAAACAGCTCTGCTTCCTCTGCTGCGTCCTTCTTGGTGGGATCATACTGTCACGTCTGGCTCACAGGCAGGTAGCAGGAAGCGGACACAGGCGCAGAGAATTCTATAATAAAGTCTTTATTTTACTCAGACTAACACCGAAAACACTTCGGGTCTCGCGAAAACAACAAACAGACGATCGTAACGATCAGAAACTCCGAACAGGAGAACACAGGAACGTACCTCTGTACGTACATCCAACACGTACAAACAATGATCCCACAATCACCAACAGAATGAGGCAGGGTTAAATACAGGGGCTAAATGCCCAACCAAACACAGGTGCGGAGAAGTCTCAGGTGCAGTGAATGTCCTTGATTGTCTCTCTGCTGACAGGGGAAGTGCCAATACTGGCATAGAGAGGGACAGAGGGAGGGATAGACCTCAGGTCCTCACAAATATATACTTACCTAAAGTAATGGCAACCTTGTTTAGCCAGGAGATTGTTAATTTTTTCATTTTCTCTTCTCTTCTCTTCTATCTTCTCAGTTAAATCCGATCCATAACCTAGCCCATCTAGCCACATGTGTGAGGCAGCAATGATTTCCACGTACACATATGAGAGACAAAGCACGTATGTCATATGTCAACATCTTCATGTTGTGTTTTTGAAACCACCCATTCTGCTGTCATTTTGAACCAGCACTTCCTCTGTACTTAAAAACATCGGAAATTTCAATGGGACTGAAGTCTAAATTGATATGAAATGCGGGAACTTTGTAAATAAATTGACTTTTATCTAAAACAAATGTTTTATTATGAAATTACTGGGAGAATATTTTGTATTTTTTGCATGATTCTCATTTGGCTGGCACAACCTGTGGTATGAATCAGTTAGGTATTACATTTACAAAGAGACCATACTTTTTAACAGGCACTTCATGTGGATAATGGCACAGTTGATAATTTTTAAAAAACATTAATGTACAAATTAAAGTACACTTCCTCAGGCATCCATCCATCCACGTACATATGTCAAGTTAGTTTCATTCCATTAAAAAGATTAAAGCTGTTTCCCTATAGTTGACATCATTGAACTTCCTCTGTGGAACTACTGTGACTGTACAGAAATGGTTGACTGCTTTTAAAAGAAGTTCTGTAAATTGGACTTTATATTATAAAAAATAATACATTGCTCTACACTGGAAGCCACTTAAATCTCAATTGATCTTTGATTTGTGGAGTTATTGATTTACATACTCCGACATTAGGACTTTCCAACCCTGTTCAGGAGAGCCGCTTTCCTATTTATTTCTTCTCCAATCCAACCTTGCATGTCAACATTTACAGGGATCTCGTGAAGTTGAATGTTGTACATTGTTAAGTGAATGTTGTACATTGAAAGTTAAGTTTTACCGGAGTCAAATGTTTGCTTACGCAAGCTTGGCCAATAAAGCTGATTCTAACGTATTGTCACGATTCACGAAATTGAGCAAAAGGGAATTCAAAGAAATACACAAAGAATTTGTCATATTTTTTGCGTTAACATATGCGGGGGGCCTTATGCTTCTGAAAACAACTTCACAATCATTGATAGTCTCAGGTTTGCACTAATGGACTGTCCTCTTCAATTCAGACCACAGGTTCCTCATGGTGAAATTGTTCCTCACGAAACTGGGGATCGTTCTGTTCTCACCATCCTCCTCAACATTCGCCGGAGCCCGTATGCCCAAGCATCCTATTCTGGGCATATTTTGCAATTACTGAGTCATATCAAATGTTTTGTGTTTCTGAAATTCTTGTGTCAAAATGAAAGTATAAAAAGTATAAAGACTCATCCTTCTGTTTGAGCCCAAAACATGAGTAATTGCTTGTGCTGTATATTATGCATTCAATTTGGCTCAACCTCATGGCAATATAAATAATACATATTTAAGATAATCGAACTTCCTTCAGGTACATACAGATTATATACAGGGGATTACCTCTTCCACTGACATATTAACAAACTGACATCTCTCCAACCACTCAACTAATTATTAATTTCCTGGATCACCATGAAGAAATGACAGATAAGAGAGGATTTATTGAAAAGAGTAAAACAGACATATGCTGCATTTGTTGAACAGTATTGCAGATAATCCCCATCCTGATAATCTGGGAAATGCTGCTCATTGACCTGCTTTAAGTTTTCATGCTCCATCAATTACAAACATGACCCAAGCACTGTGCACGCACACACACACACACGCACACGCACACACACACACACACACACACACACACACACACACACACACACACACACACACACACACACACACACACACACAGAGAAAATAACACATTGATGTAATTCATTAATTTAGGACATAAGTACAGAGTGAAATGAAGAAGCATAAATAGACGGCCACAGTGCACAGTTGATCTGACAACAATTTGAATAAATTGGACATTTGATCAAAGGCAAATAAATTGTTATATGGAAAGGTGACTCTGTTCTTTCAGTAGTAGGGATGCAGCTGAAGGATCCCAGCCAATTATTTTCCCTTTTTAAAGTCTTCATAGGAATATAGAAATATAAATATATTTTGTGTTTAGTGTAACCATATTGAACCCGTACAGCAGGTGGCGATGTGCTGCATGCACCTGTTAATATTATCGCTCCGCTGAAATACATCAGAAGAAGAAACGACTTTTAACCGACCATGTTAGGCTCCTCCCGCGGGTGAAATGCCGTGTTTTTAGAGGGACCCGATAAGGGCGACTGGATCAAAACATTGGAAGGAACGAGAATATTCTGACGTCTGTTGAAAATGACAACACAGTCCCTAAATGAGGTCAATTTGGTTATTTGAATCATTTTGCTTATTACTGTAATGTTAATAGTAAAAACGCTTAACACTTAATAGCTATCGTCGCTTTCCAACGTGGGAGACATTCTTGCTAGCTAACGCTACAAACTAGCTACTGTGCCGAGTTGTAATAGTAGTACTATTAGTACTAATATTAGTACTACTGCGTGATTACAATCAATACTGTGTTAGCTAGTGAGCTACTGTATCGGCTGCATGTAAAGTTACGTATTTTGCCCAGGCGCACCAAATTAGTTTCAATTGCAACCAAGGTAACGTTTTCGTGTTAAAAGTTAGGATGAAGTTGTGACCTACTGAGACTTCTGGTGGTGATGATGACGGAATGAATCCATAGTGGTTGCTATGTTTGCTGTGTGAGGTTAGTTAGTCAGAGCTAGCTAATCTGCTCTGCTGTCTGTGTTAGAAACAATAGTTTGACAATATAGCTTGCAGCAAGTGTTTTCACTCAAACTGGCTTGAGACTAGTACTGTGTCCAAAAGACATCTGAACATGGCGAAAAGAAGGGACCTGTCAAACCTGGTGGTGTCATGTGAATGGACGTCATGCACCTACAAAGGCCACAACATGGAGGAGCTCAGTGATCACATGTCACTGCACCTGAAAGATCACCTAGGAGACCGAGATGCCATGGAGGAACTAGGTGGGTGAGACTGGCAGATAATTGCACCCGTATTTTTTGCAATCGCTCTATTCTGTGACTTGGTGTCTGTGTAGAGAAAGTTGTTGCAGGTCTAATTGGATCAATGTGTACATACAAAACATGAAGAGCAGCATGCAAATGAAGAAGCATAACCTCTCTGGTCCCAAGTGTTGGCCTTCCGACCACATGTTCAACTCTCTCTACTGTGACGTGAATAGACTGTATTCAGTAGCCTGACATCCTGACATAAATCTTGTCTATAATATGCATGGAGGGGCTTATTATTTCACTGCTAACACAGTGGTTGTGTTACTAGCTCTGGCTTTACAACTAATGGTTTCTTTTGAAAGACAATGATTAGGCATTGTCCGTTTGACTTGATTGGTTGTCTCCATATGTGAAAAGATACCTTTGCATCAGCGGGCTGAATCAGTTAGTCAGAATTAGATGTTTTAGAAATACGTGTAATCTGTTTAAAGAATTTTGTCAGGACAGGCTCTCCTGAAATGATCCCTGTTGAACAGGGCAAAGCAACTAATATCTTACAAGAGCAGGAGTCTGCTGGTTTTCTGTTTTACTTCATCAGTAATATTACCCACCTAGGGTCCCAGGACTTAATTAGTGCCCTGTTAGAGGATTGCAATGACAGAAACTGAGTGGAACTGGCCTTGAGGGCGGCCTCCAGACTCGAGTCTGAAAGCATTGGTGCTATTGGTATTTTAGATACATTAGCCAGCATCCACGGGGTGTGGAAGTGTCCCTCCTATTCATATTCAATGTGGAAAAAAGCATTAATGAGCCAATCAGTGGTGAGCTGTGATCTACAGCAGAGTATTAATTATCACGGAGTGAATTAAATGTCTCAAATTCCCTATTTTTGCCAGCACTCCCTCAAGCATTCTATTTGCTCGGCCGAGGTGTCTCATCAATTTGCTTATTTTTAATAGGTCTTTACCCTGAGTCTCTCTGTTTCAGTATTCTCATCTGTTTCAGTATTCTCATCTGTTTCAGTATTCTCATCTGTTTCAGTATTCTCATCTGTTTCAGTATTCTCATCTGTTTCAGTATTCTCATCTGTTTCAGTATTCTCATCTGTTTCAGTATTCTCATCTGTTTCAGTATTCTCATCTGTTTCAGTATTCTCATCTGTTTCAGTATTCTCATCTGTTTCAGTATTCTCATCTGTTTCAGTATTCTCATCTGTTTCAGTATTCTCATCTGTTTCAGTATTCTCATCTGTTTCAGTATTCTCATCTGTTTCAGTATTCTCATCGTATTCTCATCTGTTTCAGTATTCTCATCTGTTTCAGTATTCTCATCTGTTTCAGTATTCTCATTTGTTTCAGTATTCTCATTTGTTTCAGTATTCTCATCTGTTTCAGTATTATGATTGTACATTTATGTAAATGCCTACTGTATTGGCAGGCTACATTTCAACATGACAATAATGACTCACATCTTTGTGTTGTTTACTGAAATACATATTTACTGATAAATACTGATGAACCAAAACTCAAGTAATGATTCTAGTCCATTCCAGACATGTTTTAGACTCATAAACATGTGGTTTAAACAAAGTACATTAGTACCTACTAATGACTAGTTTCGATTAGACAGAGAACAGTCTAGAGAGATCCAGTATTGCCAACTTCTCTATGTTGCTTGTACACTGATTGAAGTAGACAAACCAGTTGTCTTGTACCGGTTTGGTATGTTGGGAGCCAACCACGTAATGACAGGTGTTTGATGTAACGGGTCAGTCACATTGGTTCCAGGGCGCGGCATACTGTTGATCCTATACACAGAGATGGTGTGTCTGTGTCCTTCCTCATCCCATCAGGATGAGTATATGATGTTTATTTATACAATTGGTTTCGCGCTGGCCCTATAAATAATTTCCCCTGTTGTGTGATGCATCCAGATGACTACGCGTGTCTTTGGGAGGGCTGTGAGTTCCTGTCCATGGGCAGTCCCAGGGAGCTGGAAATCCACGCCCACTTCCACACGTTCCACAGCAAACTGAAATTCATTGGCGCGCAGCTGCTGAAGTCCCACCCCAACTTCCCCAGCTGTACCCAGGACCTCCACAGCAACAACCTCGTCCCTGAGGTTTCAGAAGGACTCGTGTGCCAGTGGGAGCACTGTGATGTAAGCCATTAAACCCACTATCCTGCAGTAGGGCCGTGGTTAACACATTGATTTTCTCGATCCCACTAGCATCTGTCTTATTGTCCACAGCCGCCCTAGGTGGCACTTCACACGGGATCGCTCATTTGTATCTTTTTTATTTCGCCACAGAGTACATTCAACAACCCAGAGTGGTTCTATCGCCACGTGGACATGCACGCCCACTGTACTGGACTATCCCCTCTCCCTGACCAGCAGCAGGCTATCTTCTGCAACTGGAGAGGTGAACGGTCGCAATCACATAAGATCAGCGCATCCACTAATGCTGTTTGTTATGTACACGAAACTTGAGTCATGAAAGTGCGTTGGAAACAACACTTTGTATAGTTGTGTGATCACAATGAGACACCAGTTACTCCCAGGTTATCATACACCTTTTATGTTGAAAGGTATTCTGTCATCAAATGTGGAAACAAGTAAGCTTAGAATAACTCATGTTCCCTTGCTTTCAATTGTTGTGCCAATATGCCTTTTCATTGAGAACCCTGACTAATGTTTAGCATTTTTTTGTCCATAAAGGTTACATTTCATTTTCTTAGAAGCACAGTGTAGACATTGTTAATTTTGTAAACGACTAGTATCTGGAAACAGCAGATTATTTATGGAGTATGTACGTAGTGTTATAAAGGCCCGTTCTCAGCAACCTCCACTACTGTGTTTCAATGGTACATTGTGTTTGCTAATCAACGTTTATCGATTTCAAAAGGCTGATTTGATCATTAGAGAATGTAGTAAATTTAGTCCTATGCCTATAGGGAAATTAGGCACTGTTATAAATCGTATAATCTGTTTTGTCAGACCGATAAAACAACGCTGAGCTTTCATTTGAGAAAGTGTTTTTAGTTTAGCATATCGAATTGGTCTCACAGTCATTCTGTTATCACAATTGCGATGTAGTTCTTCACCCTGGTATTGTGTTTTTCCTATTGTCTGTGGGTGGGTCTGATTGGATGTTTTTGTGCTACAGGTTGTAAGCAGTTCTTTAAGATCAAGTACCGTCTACGGGAGCACCTACGCAGCCACACTCAGGAGCGCCTGGTGGCCTGCCCAACCTGCGGCTGCATGTTCTCCAGCAACACCAAGTTCTTTGACCACATTCACAGGCAGGCCGAGCCGGAGGGTGAGTTGGCTCAGCTGTGCCTGATCAAAATATATAGGTAGAGATGATATTGGCATGGACACATTTCAATTGGGAATGGGTCCTTCCTCTACATGCCTGTCAACCTCTTCTTCCCACTGTCCTGTCATTACCATAATATTATCTAATACTTTCTGATACTTAGAGTCCCTGGTGTGTGAGCATTGTGACAAAGGCTTTGCCAATGAGAGATTGTTGAGAGACCACGTACGACAGCATGGTGAGTACCTTGTTCTCCACCTTCTCACTGTGAGTCACATGGTGAGCTGAGGCACCTTGAAGTCCTGAATGTATTCGCTAAATGGATTCGTATGAATGTATAGCTTTAGTATGGCGCTGTTTTAGGATATCCAAAAATGGGCACATTTCTCCAAGGAAATGAAAGTTTTGGCAGTGTGTAGTCCAAAATCCAACTTTATTTAATCTTTAACCTTGATTTAATCTTTAAACCTGATTACATTTTTTGCCCTGATTTAATCTTGTTCTCCTAGTACATTTTGTGGTGTATTTTTTGGGTCATTTGCTGTCGTCTCCATTTAGTTTCACTGTAAACTAATGATGTGCGCTGCCCTCTCCTCTGCCTCCCAGTGAACCATATCAAGTGTCCTCTGTGTGACATGACGTGCACCTCCCTTGCCACGCTGAAGATCCACATCAAGTTCCGCCACTGTGACGAGCGGCCGTTTCCCTGTGACTTCTGCGAGAGCAGGTGCTGTTCAGCTGACCCTCTGTGGCGGTGGTGGTGGTGGAACTGTTGTTCGTCTGGTTTCTGTCTGCACTTGCTTTCACGCCCTGTGGTTTATGTGTCTTTCAGCTTTAAGAACCAGCACGACCTGAGGAAGCACATGGAGACCCATAATGAGGGCGTGGCCTACCACTGCTCGGTGGAGGGATGCGAATACTCGTCCAGAATGGCCCACACCATGAACCAGCACTACAAGAGAGTACATAAGGTATTACACAATACGGCCCACACCATGAACCAGCACTACAAGAGAGTACATAAGGTATTACACAATACGGCCCACACCATGAACCAGCACTACAAGAGAGTACACAAGGTATTACACACCATGAACCAGCACTACAAGAGAGTACACAAGGTATTACACAATACGGCCCACACCATGAACCAGCACTACAAGAGAGTACACAAGGTATTACACAATACGGCCCACACCATGAACCAGCACTACAAGAGAGTACACAAGGTATTACACACCATGAACCAGCACTACAAGAGAGTACACAAGGTATTACACACCATGAACCAGCACTACAAGAGAGTACACAATGACTGGGAATACTAGAGGCTACAGATGCAGGACCAGCGTTAACGTGCGTCTCCTTCCTGCAAACAAAAGCCTGTTGTGATCGCGTGTTGTGTGTTTGATTCCTGCATACTTCTCCTGTGTAGGGTGGAATGGTCTCAAAATACAAGTGTCATCTCTGTGACAAAACCTTCGCCTGGTGTTACACGCTCACTCTGCATCTCCGCAAGAAACACCACCTTAAATGGCCCTCTGGACACTCCCGTTTCAGGTATGAGCCACACGCGGTCCCTCAGTTGATATGAGATGGTCGGTTTAACCAGAGGTGTCGGTTATTGATTTGTTTTTGGCTCGCTCCGCAGGTACAGGGAGGATGAAGATGGCTACCTGAGGCTGAACATGGTACGTTACGAGACTGTGGAGGTGACTCAGGAGATCATGAAGAACATGGCTAAGAAGAGGACACTCCGCAAGAGCTCTGGGTCGAGACCTACCACCCGCTCGTCCACCCGCTCATCCACCCGCTCCTTCAGGACTCACGGCTCACCAGCTGGCTCCTCCTCCCCCTCGTCCTCCTCCTCTTTCTCATCTTCCTCTGAGCTTTCCTCGGCGGAGGAGACGTCAGCTCAGCCCAGCCCCAGGGGCAACGACTCGCCGGTGTATTGCGTCATGAGTAATGTGCCTGATATGGGGGACGACGCTGACGCCATCCCGGATGACTCTGACTCATGTGGGCCCTCGGGGGCTGTAAGGGCCCTGACTGAGGTGGCCAGGGGCCTGGGGATGGATGTGGTCTGATCACAGACACTGTATTCCCGGTCACTCTTGACAATGCCGCTACTATGGTCTCCAGCCCTGCTCCTGTAGACTACAATCGCATCCCTGGAAAACAACGCAGCTTTCGATATTTAACACACTGAAGTTGTTTTTTTGTTAGTTGAACAGTATTAGTTTGGTGCGTTATCAGAATGTGATTCCATTGATGGCAGTATTGAAGCAACCTCAGGGAAAATGTCTTGAATGTATTTATTTTTGTTAAACTGTCCGTTCTGTCATGAATAGGTTTACTTTATGACCACAAGACATTCTCAACGAATTAACACTGATGCTTTTACCCAGTTTCTTTCTGTTCATTTTTGTATGCCAATTTTTGTAACTTCACAAACTCATTACATTTTATGTAGTCGTTCGCTGGATTAAACTTAGTGTGACAGTCCATTGTTTATCAATTCATTGGTGTGTTAAGGATAGTGAATACATTTTCAACACGTAGTTGTTTGTCCTTAATCTGTGTCACACAGGCAGTAATCCCAATCAGGGAACTTTTCTTAGCAATACCCCACTGAGCTACAGTTCTACGGCAAGTAAAAGCATACATAATTATGTATTTTAAGAACAATTTTTTTGTATTCTTTAGGAGATTGTCCTGTGTGAAAAATCAGACGGGCAGAGAGAAGCAGACCAGAGGGGGAAGTGTTAATAAGGAACCAGGAAGGGGAGTTTGGTTCAGCAGGCTATTTTGGTGGCTCTGTGAGAAGCCCACTTTAGGTACATTTGACCTGGGATATTTGCTGGTCAGGAGCCTGTGATGGAGAAGATGGCCGTCCAGGGTGGCCAAACGGAGTCTGTGATGGTAGTAGTCCTCTCTGAGTATTCTCCGGTGCTCCCTCTCCATGAGGTAAGAATTCTCTTGCTGCTTTGACGCCATTGAGGGGTAACAGGAGGGGAAGCAGTGATGAGGCTGCCTGTATGGTGAGTCTGCGCCCTCCACCAGACTGGCCCTTACCGAACCATACAGAGGAGTAGCCCTGGTGACCAGCTCTCTGTGGGAAGAGAATGGGCGGTCCTTGGCCAGGTATGCGTTCCAAAGTGGATCTCTTCGGGGGTCCTGGGAGAGCATAGGTTTAGGGTACCCCTCAGCTTCTGGGTATGGGATGGGAGCTGTAATACAAGCGCTGACCTGAGCCAGATCACAAGTGCATTTGAATGGGTAGAGCTGTGGAACCGTAGGTTGTACTGGCATGGAGGATAGTGTGGATGTTGTAGATGGGACCATGGGTTGTACTGGCATGGAGGATAGTGTGGGTGTTGTAGATGGGACCATGGGTTGTACTGGCATGGAGGATAGTGTGGGTGTTGTAGATGGGACCATGGGTTGTACTGGCATGGAGGATAGTGTGGATGTTGTAGATGGGACCATGGGTTGTACTGGCATGGAGGATAGTGTAGATGTTGTAGAGGGGACCATGGGTTTCTTTGTGGGCTCTTGGGGTACAGGGCACTTGTTTAACACTGCCTGGTCACCCTCTCTCTCCCCTTTTTTAATCTTTTTGGCCTTCATGTAGTTCTCGGTCTCAAGGTCATGCCTGATTTCACATGACTCCCAGCTACGGATGCCCTCTGATCGCTGAGCAGGTTTTTCAGTTGTCGTTTGAGGAGCTGGCTTGTCTCGATTAGGTGAAAGTGTACGAGTCTCTGCAGCATTGTGTCCTTGATGCTGCACTGAGTACTGTTCCATCTCCATCTTTTCTCTGGGTAGGTGCCGAGTGGATTGGGGTGTCATCTGCTGACTTCTCCACAACTTGGGAGTTTCTCTTACACCCAGTGGATTTACAATTTCCTGACAGATCACAGGATTGTCTGTTTATAAGTGGATAAGGTGAAAGGACGAAGTAAAAAAGCAAGTCAGTTTCGAGACATTTCCCTCTTGTGATTCTATTATCTGCTTCCACACTGAAGGGACCTTTAGGTGCTACTCACTTAGTGCTGGTTTTGATGGTCTACCATAGGTTGTGATGCTAGTTGGTCCCACACATCCAAATGAGTAATTTCTACTGTATGATTCTGGAGCAGGAGAGAAATAGAAAAGGCTACGTTGAAACATTTTCTGCTACCAAATACTGATTGAGCGTATGCTAACCTCTGACGCACCGGGGATTTGATAAAATAAATAAAAGGTGAAATAAATCCTTCTGTCTACTATTTTTCTGACATCACATTCTTAAAATAAATCGAAATGGTGATCTTAACTGACCTAAGACGGGTAAAATTTACCAGGATTAAAATGAGAAAATGAGTGCACATTTATTTGGCTAATGTGTATGTGAACTTCTGACTTCAATTGTATTTATTGTTTTTTTTTCCCCTCCAGATGACACTGGCACTGGATTACCAGCTCTAGACTGGTTCCTGCCCTCACCTGGGTAAAAGAGAGAGGTGGAGGACTGAATGAGGTCCCGTTGATTGTGAATAACTTGAATCAGATCAGAACCTGCTGGCTTATCCTGACAATCTGTCTTGATACTGAAGTCAAAAGCTTGTGTATTCACTTGCGTCTTCTGGTGAGAAATGGATAGAGATCAGACAGGGAAAATATCTGCTAATGTGGTTTAGATCCAAATAACGATTGGGTTTTATTCACATTAGACTGTGGATGTTCCAGACATTTACTTACTTTCACCCTCAGCTTATGGTGGTAGATCTGCCAGGCAATGCAAACATGCATTGAGTCCCACCTTCCTAACCTCTGAAAACAAGCATTTCAACTGGTCAAAATGCAAACTGTAAAAATGTTTTTTTGGAATGAGATTATGCTGGCAATATTTAAATTATCAAAAGGGTACTTACTCTTGAATCCATCTGTGGCTGCTTATGTGATCCAGGGGCAGAGTCATTTGATATCTGACAAGAACAAGTATATTGCTGATCGAACATGTACGTAACATAACCTAAATACTGTGTTTAACATAACAGTATAATTGAATTGGTAGATATAATGTAATCACAGGTCATGAAATAAAATGAAAGCAAAGTATCGTTTTAATGCATTTTTCCCTCAAAATCTGGGTAATGCCAATAACCCCTCACTATACCACAGACAATATATTTAGGGCATACCTTTGGCCGGAAGGCCCCCTGCAGAGAGCCGAAGGGTCCTTGGTGGAGGAAAAACGTGGCGGTCATCGGCGCAAACCCAGGCATCAACTGGGGACGGAGAAACTGGAGAGTAAAAAAAAGTTCTCAAGATCAACATTATGGAGGAAGGTTGTTTTTCTTTCATGTAGACGAGAGATTGATAAGGAACTTACATTGTCTCTGTAGGTAGGAGGAACCAAAACCAAAACCTAATCGTCATGAAGTACTTCTTCGTACATTTGTGTTTGGTTAAGCAGGTGTGTCTGTGTTAGGCCCTCTGGCAGGTGTACAGATTGTGCACTCAGACACAATGTAGTGTCATGTCTAAAAACAGCCCTTTTTGTTGTATATTGATCACATACATTTGTTCTCAATTAGCCTACCTGGTTAATCATCCCTGGACGGCATGATCCTGACACAAGCTGTTTTAAACAGAGCTATACATGACAAGTTGTAACTTTATTTTTTTAACCTGAAGGGAATTTGACAACAGCTTAGAAACAAGGTGCACGTGTCTGAACAGACCAGTTCCAACGACTACACTGTAAAAAAGGTTGTGTTGCATTATTAGAATAATCCAATTGAGGACTCTGGTTCTAGAGATCGATTTTAATTAGGAAGCATCCTTGCTGAGGACGCGTGACCAAGATAACGCTGTTAGTGAATGTTGATACACCACAGTTAAGCATATTAGGTAGACAGACTACTAATCAGGGTGTGTTGGCTACAAGGAGATAAAGGACCACCCGCGTAACCTGCAATTGATCAAGAACAGAAAAAACAGCAGTTCAGCTCTTGTTGGTTTCTACTTGAACAAAAATGTTCCTTATGTTGTTTATATGTCTGCCATAATAGAGCAGGTATGTGCGCACTTTATTCCTTAACTTCCTGGCTGTTTGTGTCAGTCATCACGCTGCTTTAACCACTGTAACCCCCCCCCAGGGTCTAAGAGATCCAATGTCTGATTTGTCCATATTCAGAAATACGATATTTGTTGGTTAACCACTACTTTTCTCTAGGTGTCATTATTGTCAACATACACTTGTGAAGGAGCTTTTGTCTACAAAAAAAACGGATGCCAACCAATTGAATGCATGAATGTGTAAAGTGTTTTCTGAGACATCCTTATGGGTATTTTACGATCTCAGTTGGCAGGAAACTATTCATAAATAAATTGCCAGCGCTCCCTGGGAGTCTCATATTACAGAACCAGTTAAACTCACACACGGTTCTCAGCTCACTGAATAAAAGTCACATCGTCTAAATTCAAAAGTATCAAACAAACAACAACAAATGAAATCGGCTAATAATACGATGCCTTAACCAACACCATATTATTATGGATGACGTTTTACTCTATATCAAATCATGGAAAACTGTGTTATTCCGTGTCTCGCAAATCATAATGAATTTGTAAATCAAACCAATCGTTATTTACCTTTTTTCCAAGACCACGGCTTCAAAACCATAAATACATACCTATTTCTCGATGTATTTCTCCATATGCTAATGAACGACCAGATGGTCAGGTACACTTTGCAGTGTATGGTATCCAATGTTTATGATGAGCCTGGCAGAGCAGAACTGCAGTCAAAATGGCATGGTCCATTCAATATCCAGCTGGACTGTGGTTCTGAGACAACACGTCAGTCTGTTTGTAGGGTCTATAGTGCCTGGTGACACCCCGGTCTCTCTCCTTTATCTCTCCTCTCCTGTTCGTTCGCCTACACACGACAGCCCAAAAGTGGTAATTGCCCACATGGAAAAAACCTATATGAGGATATATGTGCATATATGTAACCTATATGTTACCTATATGCACATATATGCTGCATATATGCACATATATGATAATATATATGCTGCATATATGCACATATATGATAATATATATGCTGCATATATGCGCATATATGACACATATATGCACATATATGATAATATATGCTGCATATATGCGCATATATGCCACATATCGTCAAAATTGAGGTGCATATATGTGCATATATCCCTTACGGAAAAAAGTATATTAAAGTATACTATGTATACTACAAAATGGATAGTACACTTTTAGTTCACTTTTGATATACTTTTAAGAAGTATGCTTAGAAAAAAGTATATTCAAGTATACTATAAGTATACTACAAAATGGGTAGTACACTTTTAGTTTACTTATGATATACTTTCAAAAAGTACATTTAGAAAATAGTTAACTTACTTGAACTTTTAAGTACACTACCAAATCGAAAAACGTTTTTACACATTTCTTCTGGAGATGTACGTTTTCTTTTATTATACAGCAAAAACAGTCTAAATATTTTTTAAGTAGATTACAAGTAATTTTTTTAGATCCATCTTGTATATTCTAATACTCATGTCTATGAAATGCATTGCACATTAAATATTTTTTGTTACTGAAGCTGAAATCATAATTACTGCCAAACATTTTGAAGCCCTATATTCATATACTATACTAATAATAATCAATTGGAGTATTAATAAAAATGTCTATGAACTAATGCCGCCTTTGCTGTATGTATTTTGAGGAACATTTATAAGTCTGATATGAATGAAAGCACCGGACAGACAGGACATTAACATATATTTGAACATATTTTACATGCATTAACTGAGAAAAATGTCCAATGAAGCATCAGAAGAAGGCGGATGTAGGCGGAGCTGATTAGCGACGTCACTTCCTGTTCCTTGCGCGCGAGCAAAATATCATATGTTGAACCGGAGATATTGCAGCATGTTTCAGTCGCCATAAACTACGCTTTAAACTCGAGCAACCAGGTGTAAGGATTCCAAAAAGGACAAAGTACAGATGGAATGAACAGGTGAGTTTGAGCTAAATTCTAACTTTATCTATGCCTATATGAGATAACAGCTAACTAGCTACTTGGCTATGGTTAATTCTCACATCAACATTAGCTAGATAGCTATTTACGTCTGAGCATGTAAGAAGACAACACGTAACTAGCCCTTGTTAACAATTACTTATCTTTTATCTGCATCTTTTGTTTTTCAGGTAACTGGTAGCTATAGTTACTAATTAGGCAAGGTTGCTAGGTAGCTTGTTTGTAAGAGGCAGGGAACAAAAAATGAACATGTACTTTATCCTAATAAGCCATGTAGCTACTAGTTTGCTGATAATTTTTTTTCTCTTGATGCTGTGTGTTATAAATTGTAACACGCTGGGTGTTTATAAGATGTTGCATTTAACGGCTATAGTATAAATTAAACGATGTACATTACCCTTTCTCATTTCTTCAGGCTTCAGAGGAAGTTAATGCCAATGCAGAATACTCTGTATCTGATCCCAACAGCAAAGAGGGAGACATACCCAATCTCAGTAATGAAGAGGATGATGACATACACAATCCCAACAGCATGGAGGACAATGTACCCGATCCCAGCAGTGAAGAGGAAGACGTAACTGATCCCAGCAGTGAAGAGGAAGACGTACACAATACGAACAGTGAATGGGGCGACAATTCATCTGCCTTGGTATGTTTCACTCAAGTGTGTATTTGGAATCCTAATTTAATATTGCGCAATTTCACAAATTCCGATAAAAGGTTAAATATATTAATCATGTTTGCTTGTTGTCTTGTGTTTTTTTTATAGGGCATGCTAGGGAGAAATTTGAAGAAATAACAGTGCAAGATGTCCAGAGGATCTTGCACAAGAAGTGCAACAATGAATGCTTCAGACAAGTAAAGGCAGAAAAGATGTGAGCATGCATTTCATGTACAAAAATGAAGCATATTGGTAAATAAAATAACCATGTTTATTTTAACATTTAGAGTTCAAAATAGTTCTACAATGTATATATCAACATTTTAAGTGTTCATAGCTGGTGTATCCCCCTTTAATGTAGCTTTGACAATATTATCTCATGAAAATATTTATGAAAACACACACATTGTGTGTCTTGCCTCAAGATTTATTTTGGTATTTTGAATATGTACTGTATTTCCTTTATTTTAAAGATGTTAATTACACTTGAAGACAAAAGTATATTCTAAAGTTTCAAGTGGAACTCCTACCAGACACATGGCACTGATTGTTAGAGTATTGTTTAAGGTTCACTTGACAAACATGGCTTGTACAGTTATACTATGTGTTTAAATCTATTAGTAAATCATAGTAAATTAACATTTATTAGGTTTACTTCTTGAAGTACTTACATGAGTTGAAAGCGCACTTGAAAGTATTCAAATGAGTACTTCTAGAAGTGTAGTTCATGAACGGAAAGTGCACTACACAGGTTACTTTAAAGTATTTAAAAGTATACTTAAAATAAACTAAGTGTACTCTAAAGTGTACTAAATAAACTAAAAAGTGGGCCAATTTAGTCTACTTAGTATAAAAATAGTATATAAATAAGTACTTTAGTACCTTAATAATAGTATACTTTTTAAACTTAAGTATACTCACAAAAATGAACTTAAAGTATACTTTTGTTTCGTAAGGATACAAGCCATATAGGTCTCCTGTATTGCTTCTTTATATCCACAAATAAGACCTATATGTACATACAAGATGTCTCCAATCGCAGCTGTACTATAAGCACTTTGGGTTCCTGATGAAGTCTGTTGAAGTATTGCGCTCTTACTCGTTGTATTACGGTAACAGATTTGTTTTGGTGTTTGTGTATTAAGTGTAATACGTCTTTGACGTAGTGACTTAGTCGACTGCAGCAGCTGAAGATCTGTGAGCACGTTTGAGTTGTTCCGAATGATTCTGAAAATAAAGATAGCCTGTTTATTTCCAATTCACGCATTTACCGTTGAGCGCAACATAAGTTCAACAGTGTCTTAGTATGTTTGTCTACATTGAAGAAGTGGCCGGCAGCCAGCCGTGGGCAGATAGGCACATCTATAATTCGAAGCTCACGCAGCTGAGAGGATTAACAAGTTAAATCGTTTTTTTAATGTTCAGTTTTTTGTCTTGTTTTTGTTCTATTTGATTGTTCTTAAGTAAATAAATAATGTACATTTCTACATTTTGGGCTTTTATTTATGTTGCATAGTAGCTATGGATTTCAATAATTTAACATATAGGTGCATATATGTTAGGTGCATATAGGTGCATATATGTTAGGTGCATATAGGTGCATATATGCACCTAACATATAGGTGCATATATGCACATATAGGTGCATATATGCACATATATGTACATATAATATAGGAAAACGGCCAATTTTATATATGTCACATATATTAAAAACATATATCAAAACCTATATTAAAACATATATGTTTATATAGGTTCTTTCCATGTGGGTGGGGATAATGGGGATGTGAGTTTTCTAAATGGAGACGTAGAACAGAACATTTAATCCTTTAAACCCAAATAAACACAACTAACATACGTTACACCAGAGACCTGATTTGCCCCTAGCTGGAATGCCCAACTTAATACACAATACATATTGACTCTACATTATTAATATACTATGTATGAATACTAGCTTATGGGGTGAAAACAGGACAATTCTAAATCACATTTCCTGTGACATTTGATAAAGGTCAATTCAATTAACAAGCTTAACTTTAAGAATTTGAAATACAGATAATTAATTAAGAGCGGTCTAATCTTCTACTGCCTATTAAGTGAGTAACCTTTATCTCAATAGCATTCAACAAGCTTAAAGCTTTAGGAGCACTTCTTGGCATTGAACACACTGACAGGCTGTACACAGAAGACCCTGAGAACAAATAAAATATTTGAATGGGCTGAACATATTTGTAATCTGAACACTCTTTCCTTTGTTTTTATAAACATTGTTTTTTACTGTCAATTTTTTTTATTTTTTCGCCTAGTTCACAATTATTAGTGTGCTTTAAAAAGAAGTGTCTGCATTTAGTCAGCTTTATTTTAATGTTTTATTTTATAACTGCTCTCAAAACAGATTAGCGCTGAAAAAGATTTGATGTTATTGCTCAAAGGACAGGCTGTGTAAACGCAACCAAATATAGTGTCTTCAGACCTGTATGTCCTCTGGCTCTGGTTATCACTGTTACTTACCTAGAGGAAAAGACAATTAACTCTCACTAGTGGCTGTAATGGTAATCTCATTAAGTCTCCTAAACTCCTATGATTTGCTTTGGTGCTCCTAACAAGCTAAAGGACAGCGGGAGTGTGAACAACAGGTAGAATTATCGGTTGTAAGTGTTGCCAGTATTTCATTTGTTCTAAGCATTGATATGTTTCTGAGTTTACACAAGCAGCACAATCCAATATTTAGACGAAGCAGATCAGCTATTTTTGCTCATGGTGAACTAGCAGTAAATGCAACCTGAAACAAAGGGATTAATCCCCTTCATTGACACTTTCTTGGGGCTGTAAATGAGCAGTAAAAGATAGACTGAAGGGCTTTTGACTAATATTTAGTCAAACCATACACACCATGTTCAACACATTACCACAAGAAACTCTACATCACTCTCAGCAGGTATTTGGTTGTGGGCTAACCACACATTAATATTAAGATGTCTATTTTTATTATTGACTCATGCTAGTGACTAACCACATAAAATAAGGAATGCGATTGTACCCATAATAAAAGAGTTAGGGTTTCCCTAATCCGTTCTTAAAATGCACATTTTAGTTTTTGCCCTAGAATTACACAGCTTAAATTCATGAATCTAGACACACATTGTGCAGTTGTTTCCTTGTAGTACAGCTGTGTGATTCGAGTGTGTTCAAATCCTGTTCGCAGCAGCACATCAGGTATTGATTCATGTAAGGTTGTCTTCTTCTCGCCTCATCGCTCTGTAGAGTCCTTGTGGTAATTTATTCACAAGCTCAGTTCTAGTTGTTATATGCATTTTATAACCAACCTAAAAAAAAATGCAGTCCTCAGCTTCACAACACACATTTGTATGTTATTTAACCAGGTAGGCCGATTGAGAACAAATTCTCATGTGTAACGGCGACCTGGCCAAGATGAGGCAGATAAAGTTTGGGCTACAGGAAATGTGTACTTTTAACAGCCAAGTCTGTGACACTTCCAGCTAGATGAGTTTAGCTTATATGTTGGTAACACGGCTACACAGTCTACTCCAAACATGTTATTAGAAAGAACATTCTGGTTAAAGAAGCAGTGTGATAAGCTGAACAGCGGTGCTTTTTAATGGGTGTTTGAGGGGCTGGGCAATTTAAATTGGCTGATCATTTCACCTGATATGATTGTCTAGGCGAGCCTACAGCACTACACGCAGAAAGTGGTCTAACATTAAAAAAAAAAATATATCCCTTTAGGTTAGATTCCAGGTAAGCCCCCTCCGAGGTAAGGATCAGTCCACATCTCCTTAAGCCTAGAGGTCACAGAACCATGGCATGTCCTATGAAATTGATTAACAAAATCAGGAGGGAATCTGCAGAAAGTAAGTTGTCTGTTGAGTTTCTATTTTTTTAACAACATACTGTCAAACAGTGTAACTGGAATTAAAGTTGCACCATAATTGCACAGTTTGATAGTTCTGGCACAATGCCCACTTACATATGGTCCTACCAGGTATCTTTCCAATGTCATCTCATTAGCCAGAACATATGGCAGTTATTGGATGAGGCTCTGGGATAAGATGTTCTCCTCAGTTAGCTAATTCCACTCTTACTGACCTGCCAAATCCCTTTAGCTGGGGTAGGGGTTAAATTGGGGTAACCCCCAAACTACTGGTCTATTGACAATCTAACGGGACCAGCCGCTAAAAACACAGCTCTTTGACTTGCATAATAAAACCAAGTAGCTAAAGATGGCAGAGATGTTAGACCGGCATTTAAGAACGCTTTACGTACGTTTGTGCATAAATTAACAGAAAATATACACATTTCCTTGCTTGGTAAGGGAGAATTTATATGAACTGTTGTCACTTCCATTCACCTAGAAATCATTTAATTCTAGCAAAGAATGCTTCCACCACAGGCAAAGGAAATGATAGGTAGACGCACTTTATTCCTAAAACAGAAGCTGCACCATCTGTAGCGGCACATTTATATGTACACATATATATATTTACACACACACACGCACGCACACACACACAATTATCTAAATCTGTCATATAAAATATATAATCTGGCAATCTGTACCTCATATGCTGTTTATCTGAACGCATTGAATGACTGTGCAACAGACCGCCACTATGACTGAGCTGTAAGTCCTGTCCACTCAAAGGGAGGGAGGCCGACGTCCAGGCTACTTCATCTGTACATCATGGCAATAAAAAGGAAAATTACCCTTTGAAAAAATAATACTCTAAAAGCGGCCTACAGCAGAAAGTTACAATACATCTTAAACCAATTCCTTTAAAAGTGAGATGGCAATACACACCCTCTGTAATTTGTAATATATAAAAGATATTAAGAAATAAAAATTACACATTTAAAAACGTACAATAAATAATATATATGCAGGCATTTCATTAGGATAAAATTTTACCGAAAGATTCATCATTAAAAAGACTTAATTTATTTTTCCTTTATGAAAAGTCCCTTATCATCCAAAATGGTTAAACAGACACTTGGCAATTGATTGATAGGAACCCTCCAGTGTTGCCATGGACACGCTGGCTGGATTGTGATCCCTTATGAGCCGCCCCCTTCCTGAAAACACTCCGAGTGTCCAACAGCAAAAAAGGAAAACCCCTACAATTCATTCCATGACGTGAAGTCCACTAGATTCCTCCGGTCAGATCCCGTGTTCACAGCAAGTTCATGATGAAGTTGTACATCTGGTTGAGCACCACAAAGTGAACAGGCAGACAGGAGCGCCGGTCCTGAGTTGCAGGATCACACGTCAGCCAGGAGAGGGCGTTGTACTGCTCCAAAACAAACCTGTCGCAGGGACAGAACATACCAGAATGTATCACTACCAGGGGTCTAATGGTAACCAAACCAATGATTAAGGCATCACTTCAGTTCATAGGCTGAGGTCTTGCTAAAGACAATGGCCAATGGTAACTCATCACACACAGCCTCTCTCAGTGCCTTTGCTATTTATGCACTTGAGTAATGCTCAGAAAGGGAATGCGTTAAAGCAAAGGTCATAACCTGGCCTAAGCTTTAAGAGGTGTTTACGACCATGGTCTGAAATACGACACCCCACCTATTGAACCATTGTGTTCATGTGGTTGCACAAGGCTGCGTTTCCTATGAGGCAGTGTACCTGAGCACATCAGAAGTGTGGTTTGAATCCAGAGGGTGAGAGTGTTTGCTGTGGAGTAGCTCGTCTGATTGGACTGAGGACACATGGAGGTGGAGGGAGGCCTGTGGAGACGGATGACACACAACAGGTCAGACAGAACAACACCTAAACATCAGACCGGTCGTATTAAGAAAAGGGTCAAAGGACTGGGCTCAAAGGGGAAAGCAGACATATACTGCTATAAGACTTCGAGAGGAGAGGTGAGAGCGAGGTTGTTAAACAGGACTGGTAAAAATAATCAAACAATAAGTGGTTCAAAGGCTTCCTAAGAACCTTGACGTTCCTGGAAAAACATGTGTTTTTCCACCAAAGGTTTCTTCCAAGAATCTCACAGGATGAGGGGTGCATCAAGGAACACTTAACTGGTATCAGTTCTATTATTTTGGAAACAAACTGTCCACCTAAACATTTAGATGTTTAAATGACAGCCGATGCATGACCCCAACGGAAATATTAACAGTTGTGCAAGTCGAAAAATTGTCAAAATCTACCCAAGGGGACCCGAGATGGTCACAGAGAGGTTTGTACTAGCAATATTCCACTTTTCCAGTGCGCGTACCTTGAGAAACAGTGGGCACTGGTTCTGTGCCTGGGGGCAGGCTGACCAGAACCAGTCAGGTAGTGGGCCAGCCTTCGCCGTAGAGATGAAGTATCCGAGAGCCATGGGCTGCTGCAGGATGTTCAGAGCCTCTTCGTGGGACTCCATACGATCTGTGCTTTGGCCCTGATATCACAAAGAGGAAACAATCAATATCTGTGTTGTTGGGAAAATGTTGCAGGCGTTTATGGACAGAAGGAACTGCGCGATTCTGGGGTCGACAAGCGGCCGATATTGCTTCCTTCCTCTGCACAACGCCAATGACAGTTGTAAGTGACGCTCGGAGCTTAATCCGTGGTGTAGAATAGACACGGAGAGGTGTTTACCTTGCCGCCGTCTCCCCCCTGGTGGTAGTGTCCACCGGGGGAGTGAACAGGGGAGGTCGTGGGGGAGTTGGGCAGAATGTTAATGAGGTCGGGGTCCACCATGTCGTTATCAAACAGGTCAAATAAGCCCATCCCTTCTGAACCATCTGCGGAGAGAGAAAGACACAAGGTCATTAGAGATCAGGAGCACCAGGACCACTAACATAGAAATACATCAACATCTGCTCATCAAGTGAGTGAGAGTGAGTGTGTGTTGTACAGACCGGGGTTGATGGGGTTGAAGGCGATGTCTATGTTCTGTTCAGTGGTGGCGTTGTTGACCTGCACCATGGCCGAGGTGGGAAACACCAGGATGTGGGTGCACGAAGTGTCCTGCGGAGTGCTCAGCTGGGACGTCTGCATGTTCAGAGTGGTGCTTCGGCCAAACACCGAGCCTGTCGACACAGAGTCTACAAACGGCAGATCGGAGGGGTTAGCGCTCAACAACTCAGGAATCTAGACCGGGACAGCAGCGCTGCCGTGTCCGATTCCCTCGCGTTTTAACTTCTGTATTACCTGGCATAATGACAAAAGAGCCCTGAGGCTCCATGGCAACCAGACAGGCGCTGAGGATGCTGGGGGTGTCTGCAGCTGAGATGCCACACATCCTGCAGGTCTCCTTGAGGCGCTTGCTGAGAGACTGCAGGCTCCTCCTACTCAGCAGAATACTCCAATCTGATAGGACAGGAAGGTGTCATCAAACAGGTCAACACACCCTTCAGAATTCCCTGCATATATACACACACACATATATACACACACATATAGGAGCTCGGGGATATATATATACATGGGATATATATATATCCCACTTAGTTTGGACAAGGTAGAAATACCTCTTAACTCCCCGTGCCCCATTCTCCCCAGGCGGCCAATCACCACCCTCCAGGGCAGTGATGTCACCTGCACCAAGCCTACACACCACTCCCACAACTTCTGCAGGCCCAGTCGTCTGGCCGAACCAGTTTTCCTCCGGGCCCTGTGCAGAAGACACGACGGTCACCGCCTGTTTGTTTTTTACGCTGCGAACATCCGCCATGTGACTAGTCGCACGCGTCACTGACCTGTTGGGCATGTCAATGCTGATGATGCACGTCTCCAGTAGCTCTCCCGATTGGTCAGTGCAGGAGGCCAGAAGCCAGCGTTGGTCATGTGACAGGCAGTAGCCAACGAACAGCACGTTGTACTTCTGAGCGGCTTCGCCGAACGTCTCCCCGAGCTCCGTCTGCTTGTCCTTGATGGGTGCCAGGATGAAGGGCGGCGTGTACAGACGCAGACACTCGGGCCGCTGCACGGGGAGAGGCAAAGACCACCGAGACGTCAGCGTTCACGTTGTGAAAACAGTGGGAGAGAAATGCGGGCGGGGGGGGGGGCGGTGTCTACCTCGGCGCTCCTCAGTGCCATGTCGATGGCCAGGCCGGGGCCAAAGCCCGTCAGAGCTTTGATGTTGGTGTTGTTGGGGAGGGGCCGTCTGCACTGGGTGAACACAGAGAAGGCCAGGGACTTCAGGTGCTGACCGTACAGGTGGCGCTCCTCAGCCTGCACCGGCTGCAACAGGTACTTGCAAGGGACGATCTGACCAAACACAACAAGGCATATTGTTAGAATAACTAGACTTGGACTCGTATAAAGCATTGTGACACTTCGCAATAGACAAGCAGCCACATTGTACTGCGTTCCAGAGAACTGTCGAGCCAATGTACTGAAGAACTCTGTGTGAATCATATGCGGTCTGGCTTTAGCTGTCATTACCTGCAGAGACACGGAGTTTCTGATGTGAGGCGGCAGGAACTGGAGCATCTCGACGTAGCAGCGCAGCAGACCCAGCGTCCACACGCTGGAGGGCGTGTCCTTCTCCGTGTCCTCGTAGCTGAAGGGGTCCACGATGTAGACCACTATGGCTGGGGGGAACGTCACGGCGTGGGACTCGCCATCCGTAGGGACGCCTACCTTGTCTCGTTCCAAAGTGCTGTGGGGAAAGACACACGAGAGTCACACAAACAAGATTTCCTAGGCCACACGTGATGGGAGAGGTTACACAGGAAGTGTACGTGAGGAGTGACGTACGTCTCAACTGGCTCCGCGCTGGCTTGAGGCTGGTTGGCTGTGGGGGCGTTCTCCCCAGCGCTCCCCGCGGTCTGAGCACCAAACTGGGGCCCGTTCTGGGAAACGCCCCCCTGCAGACCTGACGTCCCAAAAGGGGTGTAGGCGCTGGGTTTGGCTGATGGTATCCCTGCACCCGCCATCCCTCCCACTGCCTGGGGGACTGAGGTGGTGGTCGTGGTGCTGGTGGAGGAGGGTGGGGTGCTGTTGGTGTTTGCAGGATGGGTAGTGCTGCTGGTAGTGTTGGAGCTCTGGGGACCTGAGGGGGGGGCAGTGGTGCTGGGGGTCTGGGCGGAGGCCACAGTGGGGCTGCGCTGGTTTAATAAAGTGCTGTCCAAAGACTGGCCAGCCAGATATGGAGCTGAGGGAGGAGACAACAGAAGAACATTGAACATTTCGGACAATGTGGGACCAATGAGAAAGAACAAATCAATAACAAAAATATATTTGAGAGCTTTAAAACGAGCCAAATCCAACAGATGGATGAGGATTTATTTGTTGAGAAGACAACCGTACCCAGGTCATGGCGACACACTTGGGCGTAGAGCTTGAGTTTGTTGAAAGCGTCAGTGTTGCCGTTGCTGTTGGCCATCTTGAGGAACCAGTCACTGAGAGGCTGCTCTGCCAAGCTCCTGCCCTCTGCTGTACCCACCAGCACTATGCCATCTGCATGAGTCTCACAGATCGGTCTGTGCTGGCCCAGTCGACAGGCCTGCAAAAAAAGCACGGCAAATACACCAGTTACAGTGTGTGTGTGTGTGGGGGTGTGTGTGGGTGTGTGTGGGTGTGTGTGGGGGTGTGTGTGGGGGTGTGTGGGGGGTGTGTGGGGGTGTGTGTGGGGGTGTGTGTGGGGGTGTGTGGGGGTGTGTGTGGGGGTGTGTGGGGGTGTGTGTGGGGGTGGGGGTGTGTGTCGGTGTGTGTGTGTGTGTGTGTGTGTGTGGGTGTGTGGGGGGTGTGTGTGGGGGGTGTGTGGGGGTGTGTGTGGGGGTGTGTGTGGGGGGTGTGTGGGGGTGTGTGTGGGGGTGTGTGTGGGGTGTGTGTGGGGGTGTGTGTGGGGGTGTGTGTGGGGGTGTGTGTGGGTGTGTGTGGGGGTGTGTGTGGGGGTGTGTGTGGGGGTGTGTGTGGGGGTGTGTGTGGGGGTGTGTGTGGGGGTGTGTGTGGGGGTGTGTGTGGGGCTGTGTGTGGGGGTGTGTGTGGGGGTGGGGGTGTGTGGGGGTGGGGGTGTGTGTCGGTGGGGTGTGTGTGTCGGTGGGGGTGTGTGTCGGTGGGGGTGTGTGTCGGTGGGGGTGTGTGTCGGTGGGGGTGTGTGTCGGTGGGGGTGTGTGTCGGTGGGGGTGTGTGTCGGTGGGGGTGTGTGTCGGTGGGGGTGTGTGTCGGTGGGGGTGTGTGTGTCGGTGGGGGTGTGTGTGTCGGTGGGGGTGTGTGTGTCGGTGTGTGTGTGTGGGTGTGTGTGTGTCGGTGTGTGTGTGTGGGTGTGTGTGGGGGTGTGTGTGGGGGTGTGTGTGGGGGTGTGTGTCGGTGTGTGTGTCGGTGTGTGTGTCGGTGTGTGTGGGGGTGTGTGTCGGTGTGTGTGTGTCGGTGTGTGGGTGTGCGGGTGTGTGTGGACCCACGCCCATGCATCAGTGTGCGGTCCCTCTCCGCTTACCTCATACACAGCTGTAAGGTCCTTAAAGAAGCTCTTAGCTCCACGGAGCAGGGCCTCGCTCTCAGGACAAACAACCACATATCCCACGTCCCTGTGGGAGCCAAAAGGATCCAGCAGCAGTTTCTCCCAGTATGGCAGGCCAAAGGGCGACAGCACCACAAAGTCATACTCAAAACCCACCAGGACAGTAGGGATGGGCAGGGGCTCTGGAGACTCATCTGTGCCTACAGGTTCAGACAGGAGGAACAGTCAGACTCTTGGCCAACTTTGGTTGAGGAAACATCCCCATATAAATCGTCAAACTACATGATCGTAACTAGGTCAGGGCAGTAAACCTAGACAGTTAAAGCCAGGGTCCAAAACCTTTTCTATGCACAATACAAGCTATATATTATATTTCATTTGTTACATTTAGTTCTAACACAAATTCTCTGAATATACGGCCCAGTATCAGATCACGATATCAGCAGAGTGGCACAACGGTCATTAACAGGCTTCACCATAAGATCCCCGGCCGGCCATCTTGTGGAACTGCTGCCAGGTGAGTGGTCCCTGGACTCCCCAGGACCGTACGCTCCTCTTCTTCTGGATGGCATCCTGGAGTACAGGCTGGAGGGAGAGCAGCACCCGCAGGACGTCCTGGGAGAAGAGCCTGCTCACATCTGCAACTGGGGAGAGTGGGAGGGATAAGAGTCACACATACAAACATACGTCCGAATAATGAAGAAGTCACAGGAAGAAGGAATGTGTACAACAAGGGGAATGGTTTATTATCCTTTAGGCACTTACCTTTGCGCTTCGGCCAGTTGTGTAGACAAGTACTCTTAACAAGTGCCTCGTCCACCTTGCCTCCTGACATGTTGTCCATGAACTGTCGGCCGTGCTCCAGAGCCATGTAGCAGTCGTTATAGCAGTCCCTCTCTTCCACACGGAGGGAAGAATGCAAAGGGGCAGAGGACAGAGCCTTGCAGTACTCCATCCCAGCCATCGGCGAGAAGGGGTTGGTACACTGGTCCTGCAGCAACAAGATGAGCTCGTCTGGGGGCCTCTCCTGGGGGTTGCCTGTCCTGTGTTGCGAGGAAGCATGCAGCTCCTCAAAACGCCTCTCAGAGTCTCGGCCAGCATCAGATTCCCGTCCCACCACATCAAGCTCGTCTTCCAGGAAGAGCCCCGCTGAGCTGCCGTAGCGCCGGTTGACAACGGCACTGAAGCCACAGGTGCAGGGGTACTGAGCCTCCCCATTGTCGTTCAGGTACACCCCCACGTCAGCCCCCCGGATGTTCATGTTACACACGCACACGCAACAGCTGTCAAAGTTGCAGTCCTTAAAGAGGTTCATGATCGACTCCGACAAGATGAGGGTGACGTAGAGGCTGTGGGCCTCAGGGATGGAGGGCACGGTGGCTGGCTCCACCGAGCTGAGAGGTCTACAGGTGGAGGGGGTGGAGGCAGGTGAGTAAAGTTCGGAGTTGTCGTATTTCAGCGAGCCCTGGACGCTGGCGGGCCCCCTCGGTGTGCGTGGGGTTCGGGGAGTACGTGGAGTGGGGGCTGAGAAGCGAGGGGTGGCTGGGGACGGCAGAATGCCCGCACCGCTGTTGCTGGGCGGGGCGCTGTTGGACATAAAGGGTGTGTGGGTCTGAGGTGTATAGCTCTGGTAGTCGTGTTCCACACTGGGGATGTTGCTGAGACATGGAGATAAAAACCGAAACACAATTAACTACTGGTACAAAAAGACCTTAAACAAGGCCCCAAACAAAAATGGTTATGAGTGAAGTGGACGATTCGGATTGGTTACCCGTCTTTGGTGAGAAGGCCCATGGGTGGCACGGGGGCCATGAGCTCCAGTTTGCCCAGGGTCCAGCTGGGGGTGTACGTACAGTCTTCAGGCAACTTGATGGGCATCATACACTGACTTGGTAGGGTCTTCAGCGGAGCAAACATGGAGCATCCCGTAAACGCCTTGCATGCCTCCGTCTTGTACACAAATGAAAAGTCCTGGACGGGGAGAGGAAACTAATCTGTAAAACTTTGGCAAGTCAAAGCTTAAGTCCTGACAGTTGCTTGGCTAGACCCTCCACACTGGGCTGTACTGGCCAGTTACCTTGATCTCAGAGGGCTTGGGGCTGCAGAAACCTTCTTCTACCTCCATCTTGTAGTGGCTGCTGAGATGGTTACCATCTAGCATAGTCAGGCCCGCTCCCGCCTCCAAGCCGCCGTAGTCCTTCCCCCCCGTGTTCATCGGGGAGTAGCCCATGATGTGCTGCTCCAGAGAAGGCGGCGTGGGAAACATCTTGTGCAGGTCTGCAGAGCCTGGGGAAAGACAAGACGACGTAGGAGGAATCAGTCCACCGACTGCCACAATCATGTGGAATACAGCGATGATGTAGAGACGGTTTGGAATGCGGACAAGGAAAACATACTTATGCAGGACAGAGGGTCCAAATTTGCTGGTTTATGTTCCTTACTGCCAAACTTGTCTTCGGCTCCATGAAGTCCTGCTCTCCTGGATCCAGGCTGAGGGTGACAGTTGTTGCATGTACAAAACTTAGAAAAGTCTCAAAGAGAATATTTTAAGAAACACAACACAACATCCTGTCAGCAGAGTATTGTAAACAAAGCATCAGGATACAGACATAAACAAAGGGACATGAAACCCAAACTATGTCACCCCCCCATGCAGCTGAGAACTATACTGACAGCTAGCTCATCCTCATCGGAGTTGAAAAGGTTGTCCAGGTCGTTGATGGACACAGCTAGGTCTGTCTCATGGATCAGGCTGGTAGAGGCTACTGGCTTACTGCCAGCTCCACCCTGACCATCTGGAAACACAAAGACGGAGGAGGCGCGGCCTTTCAGTAACCACACCCTAGCTGACAAAATATTTAACATTCCACCAGTAAAGCTTTAAGGTAAAACGTTCTCAAAAACATGAACAGGAAACGCTCACCATCTGTTGAGGTGCCACTACCATCATCACCCTAACCAAAAGAAAACAAAATAATCTTCGCATTAGATCACCACATTACCGTATTCTGTAGCTAAAAAGAGTAGAATGAAATCTATGGGATAATTCGGTGGAAAGTCGTATTCCCCGTTACAGAAGTACCCACCCTGTGTCTCTTGCCGGGCTCTCTCTCTGAGCCTGGTTTGTCCTTCTTGTCAGTGAAAGAGAACTCCTCGTCTCCTTCCACAAAGGCATAGGGGTCTGGTTCCTCCTGGTCCTCGTCAGCCATGGCGGACATCAAGTGGCTGTTCCGCCGTTGGGTATAGGTCCTCACTAGCTCCTGAGACACCTTCAGATGCCTGCCAGAGCCTGACATCAAACTGCAAGGGTACACAATGTTCCTTACAATGTTGGTGATGTGTCAAACTAGGAAAATCTGCAAATCACCATGCGAGTAAAAGAACACACAGAGGGAGAAACCAAATGCCGGTCCTAGCCACTCAATGTGCTGCTTGTAGTTCGGCTTATTGTTAACTCTGGACTAAGAGAGGGATAATTGTACTCACTCTGTGACAGAGACAACATTCTCCTGCCAAACTCCTCCCCCTGAATCATCCCGAAGTTTGTCAACAGGCAGCAGTGGGGTCAAAAACTCGGCGTTCTTCTTGCGTGGCAGGTTGAAGTACTTCCAGGGGTTGTGTGCCGAGTCCTCATTGGGGTTTATGGCTGAACCCACATAGACCGTTGGTTCCAAGGGCTCAGGGTAGGCAGGGGCGAAAGGCAGGTGCTCCATGTGAGTCTCGCTCGAAGAAGTCTTTTGGGGAAGCAGACACGGCTCAGAGGAGGTGGGGTAGAAGTGTTGGTGGTGAGGCGTCGAGGAGCTCTTCATGGCCCCGGGGTCTTCCTCCCCACCCTCGCACGGGTGCGGACTTAGGGGCGGCGGCTGAGGAGAGCCGGCGAGGTCTTGTGGGGGCCCGTGGGTGTGCAATGTGGGGGCTTTGGAGGGGGCCGTGTCCACGAGGTGCAGACTGGGGTAAGGGCTTTCGTCTTGGGTTCTCATGCACTGCCTCTGGTTCTGGGGCTCCATGGCTAGCTCCTCAAACACATAGCTGCGGTGGTGGAACGGTGTCTGGGGCCTCTTCTGCTGTTTCTCCCCCTTCTCAAGCTTCTCAGCCAACTTGTGTTTAGGGGGCGGCTGAGGGGACGGGCCCACTAATGGCGGATGTCCTGAGGTGCTGCCTGATCGTTGCTTCGGGTTTTTATGCCTTGATAAAGAAGGAAATTAATGACTCGAACAGCAATTCACTGAATCATCAAAGCTGTCTCTGACTTAACCAGAGCCCCGCCATATGAAGTCATTCGTACTATGATAGTACTTCTCTTTAATTGAAGAAATACAAATTACTTATTAGTGGCATATTAGTCAGTGCATATTTGATTACCATTTCATTAAAGTTAGTCACCATCTCATCACTGCTTACATTAGCAACTAGACGTGCACGAGTCATAAAATGTTCTCAGTGGTTCCCTATCTACGCATCTAGGCAAGTAGATGGCTAGGCTGTAGATGCAGATTACAGGGGAAAAGGCTGACAAATGCTCTTTGTTCAAAACATATTGTTGAGCTGTCTGACATAATGACAGTAGTATGCACAGTACGCACAGAAGTAGAGCTGTGAATCGCTAGCAGAGACCTTCAGGTTTGCTCTTGTATTATTTTGTCTATGCTGAACATTGGGTCCAGTAAACCGCCTGTTCATATTCCAGTGTGTTATCGATTATGGTCATTTTGGTAGTTCATAACCAACTTCAATGCACAGAACCAGAACTCCCTATATCCTAGTCCAATCATGCCACAATTAGTCTTTCGAATAGATTTGGCCTGTTCAGAAAATAGCATTTTGATCTCCGCAACAAAAACAGACTGAAACTAACCCAACTAGTTTAATCCACTTTGCTTGAACGTTGAATGCATTTAAAAAATAAATAAACAATTCGCCAACAACTGCATAGCACTAGGAAAACAGTTGGGCCAAAAATACCCACCTTGAACAGTTACAGCTCGTCCTATGTGATGAATCCACAAAATCCCACACTTCTGCTTTGTCCCCCTCCTCCTCCTCACAGCTGCCGTTGGTCAAAGTGGCAAACTTTCTCCTGAAAAAGAAGCAGACACAGAGCTTAGGACTCAGCCTGTCCATCCATCAACAGAACAGCAGAAGGTTATAAACGTGGGGTGAGGTAGTGTACACACTTGCTCTGTGCCCGGTTGGTATTGCACTCCTGCCACACACTCTCTACCACCTGTGCAGCCAGCCTGCGTGGGATCTTGCCACTGTGGATACGGCTGCTGTTTGAACTGAAGCCGTCCACAATCGAGCAAAGCTTTAACCACCTCTGGGCTGCCTGAGAATCTACAGGGGAAAAGACAGAGGCATCAGTGTACACATTTACTTAGCAAAATTATTAAATATGACATTTAGGCACGCGCGACTCATGACAAAGAACCTCATAGACTTTTACACTAGCCGTGTTTGTAGTCCTAATTAACTAGAGGTGACGCTACCTGTGTGGGCCTCCTCTGGAGACGTAGGAGGGGTGAGGGTGACAGAGGACATGGCAGGGTCTCTGTGGGCCACCGGGCCCTGCTGGTTCCCACACAGGGCAGCCAGGGGGTTGACGGAACCCTGGGGCGCTACGGCAGGGATGTCCGACTGGGGAACCAACACTAGACAGGCAGGGTACACCATCCGCACTCCCGCTAGAACAGACCGGCACAACCCATTTGGTCAGTGACAATATCCAACAGAACCGAAAAAACGGAATCAACAAACCATCATCATTACAACAACGTCCACATGAAAGGGAATCGGCATACAACTGTAACGACAAACCCAATCGTACCAACAAGGACCTCAACGGCCGCTAGCGAGTCATCCTCCCAGTCAGAGTCCTCCATCTTATCCTTGGGGCGGTCCTTGGAACTGGGGCTGATGGGATAAAACTGCTGCCACTCCTCAATGAGCTTTTGGGTGGGGTGGTCGGACATCTTGAAGGACTGACCGGTGACCGTTCCGTTCAGACCGTACGGACTCAAGATGACTGTGAAAGGAGAGCGGAACCGAGGTCAGAGCTGGACTCTAAAGTGCGACCAAATAGTTTAGAGTATCCTCTCACAATCCATGAGTCAGCTTTAGTTGGGGAATGTATGCACACGTGTAGTAATGAAATCATTGCAGCACAGGAAGGTGCAGCTTTTTGTGTTTGTAAACAGTCCATAAACCCTAAAGGACCAGGGGGAGAAAATGCAGCCAGTTCGCACTGGGCCATATCCGCTTCTTCACAAAAAGCTGCGTGTTCAGCCCAATTAAATATTAATTCAATCAATGTTTAGTGAAATACGGTAATGATTCATTAGCGGGCCATTCTCAATATCGCAATATCACAGCATAACATAAGACTATCTGGTTAGACCAAAAAATGCCACGTAGTCAAAATTGGAACACGAGACATACTATATGTTGTTGAGATCATGACGAAAAATCTGTAAAATTAATGTTTCCAATAGAGAGTACCACAACGTTCAATTCTCAGACATGGCACGACTGGATATGTAACATATTAGAGCTCTCACACTGTTATTAAACCAATGTCAAACTACTAACATCAAAGTGCAAAAGGATTGACGTGCATTTTCTCATAAAACCGACTGGAAATTTGCAAATGATTGGTACGCAAATGCCCACGGACGGTTAGTGATCAGGACGTACCTTGCAAGGGACTGGCGCTCTGCTGGGCCAAGCTCAGGTGCTCCTCACTCAGACGCTGTACAGGCTGATGCTGGGCAATCTCCACACTGGTGCACACATGACTATCCCCATGCAGGAAGAAGGTGAACGCACACGACAGATGCTCACTGCAAAGAGGATGGAAAAAACGCAAAGAGTCAGAATCCGGAGCATGTAACGTAACATGTGAAAAAACGTACAATTCCATATCTAGAAAGAAAAAAATGATTTTCGAAAATAATATTTATATAATTGCCTATGATAGTGTGTGTTCAGTAACCACCGCAATTGATGAGCCAACAACGATGCAGTCCGAGAGTGAATCACAACCAACAGCAGAGCAAGGACAATAATCCAGAAAGCATTGGCATCAACCATACAAAACACTTAAGGGACAAACGAATCTCTTTAATTATAAGAAGTCCACACTGAAAAAAATTGCTCATCTGGGTTTTGTTGATATAATAATGGTAGTGTCGTTTATAACATTAACATGGTTTATTAATTTTTATTTGATGTCATCCAATTCAAAGTGACATTTGTCAGTGACCAAAAATGTGAATTTATTCCCACGTAACTATCTGGAACACGGGTAGATTTTAGGAACTTGTGGTGTACATAGGAAGGCTTAGCAATACTGTATTGTGGGACATATTTGAGAGGTAGACAAAGCTATTGCCAGTGTGCCAGGAGAGTGTCATGGTCAATTGAGGTGGGTGGTACAGAAGGCGTTTCAAAACCTTAACATCGCTGCAGCCCCATATTAAACAACTTCCCTGACATTTTTGTTTTACTTGTCACACTAAAATACACTGAGGCACAGTGAGGTAAAATATGTAGTCAATACATACAGCTCAACAACATTTCATGGGAATTTCAGAACTGTAAGGACTTTATCCTGTGTCACAGATGGGTTGTCATCTCTTTAGCTATAGTGTACTTTCAGATGATCAGATACGAGCTCTCACTGTCCTTAACACATTAACCATCCTACACATATCATGCGGCAATATAAACGAACATCTGAACATATTGGAACGTCTGAATCTGTAGCCCTCAGATTATTGCAGACATACATGGATTATATAAGGGTTGATGACAAAAAACGACCATAGTAGGCAACAAAATGTTGAACAAGGCCAAACCGTTCCTGCAGAAATGTTTGGTGTAAACTATGGTGCAGGCAAAAGGTAGTAACATTTTTAAGACAGCCTTGTTTTACAGAAAGTGACTAATATTAGTTGCCAGAAGATAGTGGTACACAGAACGGATTAGTTCTCTATCCTCATAATGCCAAGAGACTGAAGGAAGAATCAGTTTGATCCATTTATCTATAGTGTGAAGACTCCTTAAAGTTAATGCTCCCAGGGATAACATTTAAAATAAAATATTCAATGCCATTCTAGAAAATCATTTAGACCATTTTCATGCCACCCATGTTCCTGTTAGAAATAAACACAAAAACGTTTAGCTGTGTTGAGGCTGCCTATCTGGAACCTTCCACGTCATTTAAAGGAATATTTTATTCAAACCCTCAGAAGACTCATTTCAGAATGTGTTCGTTTTTCTACATATAATATGGGGGCTTATAGTTAAATTATATGGAAGATCCACGATGAGACACTGGAAGTAAAAAAAAAAAAGACCAGAAACTGGAACTTAAAGAATGGATTACTGATTTATTTATTTAGTTATGGTAAAACAGCGTGTAGTTATTGTACTATGACACGATATGCTGTCTGCTACATGCTGCTCACTCAATCAGGGAGTCTAGACCTAAATCCGTACTGGCTAAACAGACTACACTGTCTGGACTGGACTAAAGCAACGAGAAGAGCCAATTAGATAACTCTTCGATTTGAACCCAGGACTCCCAATGACAGAGTTAAGTGCAGTGGAGAGACTTCACCGCTGTGCCATTCAGGGGCCCATTTATCAACATCTCAAATGACATGACTGCATAGAAGCTAGTGTTGGCTACATAAACAGACTTTAGTGTTTGCATGCAGATCAGTCCATACAATCACTTTATTCAGGAGAGACTTGTGAAAGTCTGTCAGCAGGTATAGGCTAGGCCACCTGCAACGCCAGAATTTAAGACAAAACACCCAGTTACTAAAATTATGCATTAATCCTTTGTTATACTGTCAGATATTGGTTCAGACCAGTATATTTTAATTGGCACTGGCCTGCCCCTGGCAAATTGACCTTATTGTAAAGCCCAGGTATTGTCGATTGTTTGGTGTGTATTGGAATTAAACGTATTGTATGACCAATAACCATGAATAAGAAATGAAGTGCTATGCCAGGAGGCATCAAAGGAACAGATCACTAGTAAGACAATCTAGTAATTTCCTAAAAGATATTATAGGAAAACGACATAAAACAAACATACTTTAAAATACAAATATAGTTGATGCCACTAGGGCATCACGTAACTTGGCTCACACACTCGGCACAAAACGGAAAAATAATTAATCACAGTATGTTTACTCTGACAAACCAAAAGCTGATCAAAACGATCGGCTGGTTTAGTCCTAGACTCCCTTCTGTGGCCTTTACAGGTTCCCTAATAATATCAGTCTGCTAATGTCAGTTTAGTATTTATTTGGAATATTAAAAAATGCAGAGATCCAATAACGTGTGTTAGCAGAGGAGAACAAGCCTACAATCTCCTGCATTCATAAAATATTCAATGGCTAATTAAAGTGTCCAGACATCCAAGAAGAAATCCAACAGGATTATTAATACAAAGAAAAACCTAAAAGCACATTTTAATAACTACAAAATGTTTAACGTTGTACTGTGAAGTGCTCGAAGAGGATTTAAATGCCAACTAAATCATATGGGAATGCAAATATAATGCAAGGCTCCAACCAACTAAATCATATGTGAATGCAAATATAATGCGAGGCTCCAACCAACTAAATCATATGTGAATGCAAATATAATGCGAGGCTCCAACCAACTAAATCATATGTGAATGCAAATATAATGTGAGGCTCCAACCAACTAAATCCAACTAAAAAACAGAGTGGGGTAGAGCACAAAATGTGCATTAAAAGTGATATGTAAGATAAAACAGAAAAGAAACTCTTTCCCCGGAGACTGAGAATGCAGTTCTGATCAGAGAATGCAGGATGTGATCAGAGGGTCAGCAAAAACTGTCTGTGAAAAACTACAGAGGAATATTACAGTTACAGTGCCAGGTACAGTGCATAAATCCCCGATCACAAAGACAAACGCACATGTGAAGGTGTAATATATGCACTAATCTATAGGGTGGCCTCATACGCTGTGGGCGGTCTGATGGGAGAGGTCTCTTCAAAGGTTATAAGAACGCTCTCCTCCACAGGGCAGATGGGGGGAGGTTGTCACTGAATGTTTTAATGAGTACTAAAATTATTTGAGAAACATACGCTATGGTCTTCACCATCACCAGACCAATTAATCAATTCTGTTTGATTTTTTTACTGACATTACAGACCACCACCGTCAAAAACAAAACACCAAATGAGACAACACTTATTACAAGAATGGTGCTCCATCACTGCAGTAGAGTTTCATCAAACTCATACAATCTGTCATTAAAGCAGTTCTAGGGGTAGCTCAACACCACACAGAGACGGTTAATGTTAGTTTTAAATCATTATCTGTGTGTAATTAGCAATATATTGTTTACAGAAAGGCACTAACAGGGTTAAAACACCCATTTAATTCAGCCGTGCTAGGTTTTAGGGGATTTAAAACAATAAGAACAATTTCCAGACGGGTTAAATGTTTGCTCAACGTTCCTACACCTTTTTGGTACGGCCACAAAGCTCTAATCCCTAGGATATCAAACAATAAGTATATATTTTTAACATGAATATGTTTTTTGGGGGCGAGGAACACTCCATCCTAATATAAAAATTCTGAAGAAAAAAAAACAGAGCAGCCGTAACGGGGAGCATACTGGCCAGTCGGTGACACTAACCTCTTATTGATGGGCTTCTCGTCCTTCTCATAAGGCTTCACAAACCACTTTCCAACGCGGACGAAGCTGCGGTTCATGAGGCAGCGTTCTAGCAGGTTATGAACGGCTTTGAACAGGAGCGTGCGGCACTCATAAGACAAGCCGCTCTCCCATTCGCCGTCCTCTTCACCTGAGCCAGAAAGAGGAAGACAAAAACATTCAAATTAGTCTGATACCTACTATTTTCAAATGCTTAGTTTTTCCCGGTATAAACTTAGTATCAGCAATCTGAATGAACGCCACTCATGTTGGGCCAGTCTGAAGATATCAATATCTTCTATTAGAGTTATAAAAGATTATGAATTGTGTGGTCATTAACCTCATTGAGATTAATTAGGAGAACTTTAAAAAATAGATGTAACATCAAAATTATACTCAAGCAACCAGAGTTGGCAAGACTGATTATTTAAGAGTTGGTATTGGTTTAAGCTCTAGATCAAGAAATCAAATATTAAGAGTAGGAAATAAATCTAAAGGAGACAGAATAATACATTTCAACAACAGAGGTGTGCACAACGGCATCTTTAAATGCACAACATGTCAAAACCTTTGGAGCAGATGGAAGCCAAAGGGGGTCCTACCTGATACTAGTTAAGTGGACCTAATCTAGACACTAGTTAAGTGGACCTAATCTAGACACTAGTTAAGTGGACCTAATCTAGACACTAGTTAAGTGGACCTAATCTAGACACTAGTTAAGTGGACCTAATCTAGACACTAGTTAAGTGGACCTAATCTAGACACTAGTTAAGTGGACCTAATCTAGACACTAGTTAAGTGGACCTAATCTAGACACTAGTTAAGTGGACCTAATCTAGACACTAGTTAAGTGGACCTAATCTAGACACTAGTTAAGTGGACCTAATATAGACACTAGTTAAGTGGACCTAATATAGACACTAGTTAAGTGGACCTAATATAGACACTAGTTAAGTGGACATAATATAGACACTAGTTAAGTGGACCTAATATAGATACTAGTTAAGTGGACCTAATATAGATACTAGTTAAGTGGACCTAATATAGTGGCCGATGGGGGCAAATATTGGAACAGGAGAGCTATGAATTCACTCAGTATCATTCCAAGGAGGAAACTGCAGAAGTCGATTTGGATCTTAAATTCAAGTAGTTCAGGCACATTGTGCAAACCTGATTACAAGTATAATATATTTGCTTTGGCGCATATCGAAGTATCAAAGCATAGGGGTAAATACAGGGTTTCTGAGCATTGCCCTGAGAGCAGCTGACTAATCTAACAAAGGCTGCAACGTCAAAGAAAAAAACAGATGGGAGATTTTATGACTTATGCGCAGACCTATAATCATGACGTACGAACTCTATCAACAACATGGCGAAAGATAATTATTGTAAACCTAGAACAGAAAAGGAAAGTGATAGTTTGTATTGTTATAAAAGAGAAGTCATAGAAAGGAAATTTAGGTAAGATTGTTTAAGTATAAAGTAACAGAAAGTAGTTGCACCTTTCATGAACGCATTCAAAAGAGTATGCAAAAAATAAACACCATGACTCAAAAAGGGAACCAATATATAACATAACAGCACATTTTGGCAAACATTTGAGTATGACATGTCTTCTGCAAAAAATTGGCAAAAATTATTAGCACACCTACCATTAATATTTTTAAGCCTCACTCAGAGTAGACAACAGCAATTGGCATTTTTCTGTGAATTCTGACGCCGTTTGCACACAATGGGATTATAGATGCTATGCAGCACATATCAAGATCATTGATCGTCTTACTTGGGGATCGCCCTCTTCAATTCAGACTACAGGTCATGACCACAAATGGAAGTCTGTAGACTGAGGAGGCCGTTCATTTTCAAACATTGGTTTTGTTTGCTTTTGATGCCACAAAAACCTGGTACTTGAATTCATAATGCGGTCGATCTTAACCAGAACCCCTGGACCATTTGTAGCAAAACAGCCCAAATGACCCACCACCATATTTTACTTTGGGAATAAAGTGCTTTTTCTGGCTGTCAACTTGTCACTAAACATGCAAAGATTTAGTTATGCAAATCGTTATTTTGTGCAACCATTCCAAAGACGTGTTTGAAAGGAATTAATAATTTTGTAGTTGTATTATTGCATTGACTGTGGTTAGTAGCATTTTAACTGTTTGTATTGCAGTTTACCTACCGGTACCTATATATGGTCTGTGTCAGTAGAAATAACAATCTCTCCATTTAGATGACAGATCTTTGTTAGTTTTTTAGGGATGACAAAGGCATTTACATGCACGCAACCACATATTTATAACCCATGAAAACAGGAACAGGTGAAAGGCAGCTATACAGTTCCTGGACACTGAGATCAACTAAAAAGCGTAACTTTAGTTTAGCCTTAAATATTCTGAAACATGTCTGGCAGAACAGATTGTACTACTCAATTAAATGCTTATGATTGAGGAAACTGCATTGAAATGAAGAAATAAAGCAACGCCTTACGTTTGAACCCAATATATGATGTGTTTTATGTAATTATTTTGATTCAATGTTTTTTTTTTTTTAACTCATCGTTCTCATAAGCAATATGTTAAACATACAACCCAAAGAGAGGTTTTGAAGAAATAGTTTGATAATCACTAAAGTTCCTGGCTGCATCTTTTGTCTTGACTAATTGGCCAGGAGTTTGGTCAAGATCTGGGCTCACGTGCGTGTAAACAAATGAGAACAAAAATGTCCATTCAAAGTGACCAGAACGTCCATGGGCCACATCACCCCTCATTGTCCAAGGTACCGGAATACTGCTTATCATTGCTCATATATGGTGCCATTTACTCTGAACATGAGAGATAACAAGTTCATTAGACCTTTATATTCACATGCTCTTAGTCACACCAGTGAACAAACTTATGACGATGAATGCATGAAACGGTATATTCGTTTACAAATAATCTTTAGTAAATGTGTCCCCAGACACTTAAAAGAATGAGCAAAACAGGTACTTACAAACACAAGTAATAATCTAAGCTTATATGGCATTTTTTCATCATCTGTAAGATATTGCATGAGTAATTACAGTGAATCATCCAAAAATACTCATTTTGAAATTATACATTTCTCAAAAAATAGGTATTCAGTACTTTGAGCAAGCTCACATGGGAATGATAACGGCACTTTTATACACAGCTTTTTATATTAGAAAAAACATCAGAAAGGACCTTCTGCCATTCCTCCATACAGATCCTGGATATGCTTTGACTTTTGCTTCTAGACCGCATTAATCATAGTGAAACAGATTTCATAATCCATTAATTTTATTTGGTGATTACAATACTTTGGGTTATTGTCTTGCTGGAAGAGTTGGGTTTAGCAAAGTTTCCAGTTCCTGTCCACGATGCTGCAAATCCGACCTACAACACGTAACGTGTTTTAATCTGCCACCGTGCATACAGGACCTGACAACGCGGATGAGAGTAACATCTTTAAAGCAAGTCGATCCTAGTTACTTTATTTTACACCCAAGCATGTCTAAATATCTTAATTAAGGATAATAATACTTGAACTATATCCTATCAGATTTTTTTATGATAAAAACAGATAAACAATGTGGGATGAAGGGGTTAGGGTACCACCTTTGCCTAATTTTGAGGCAGTCAAAAAGTGTTACTCAACTATTGGCCAGCTAAGCAGAATTGAGGGAAAACATTAACAGTGTATTATTATATTTAAAACGCAACTGCCTGACAAAAGTAGCCTACGCAGCTGACACACCTCAGAGATGCTGACATTTACCAATTCAAGATTAAATGACTCAAATGAACACACTTAGTAGTTGACAACATCTAGGTCGACATTAAGGTTGGGCGGATTTACAGCATTTTATTTGTCTATTGTGGCTATTAAAACGCTAATCACAAATAGTCATTTATTTTTTGAAGAGGCTGATGTCCGGGCAGGCAATTAGCCTCAGCTTGAACAATACAGATAAAGACTCCTGATTGTCTGAGGGAACAGGTAGGCTGTATTAAAATAAATTACTTTTTGCGTGGAAAGTACAACATGCATGTATATAGTGTAATAAACTAAAATGTTCTTGTGCGCGGGAGCGGGGTTGAATCACAATGTCTGCCCAACGTCGTGACGGCTGTCAGCCATTGGCGATGGACGATGGCATCGTCTATTGGTCCAACTCTAGTCGACATTACCCTAGTATTTATGACAGAGCAACCCCGAAACACAACTTTGCTTGCATTCAAGCAGCCCTCTGCAGTAGCCTAATCGGGCTAAAGAAATTACAAGAACAATGGGTGTGTTTGTGTGCTCCATGGTCGAGAAGTGGATTTCAGCACCTTCCAAAGTGCTTAAGCAACATTACAAATGCCCATCGCCTAACTTTCAACCACAAAACAGAACCCCAATTCTCGAGGAAAACAATCTTTGCGCCATGATAACATATTGCACTTTATTTTGTATACATGCCGGATGAGTGCTCTCATATTCTGTCTGGATTAGTGTGGTATCATTTGTGAAATAAAATAAGTAACCTTTAGACAAATGTTTGCACACGGTACCCCAAACGTGATACATACTGTACCCTGGAATAATTTTTCCATTGCGTATGCTAATAAACGATAACAATTTGTAAATGGCAACAGCTTGTCTTCTCCGACCTGGGCCCCCGTGTGTATTGATGTATTTATTCTGCTAAACAAAACTGTGAACATGTAACAGCTGCTGACGCCAACATTGCTTTTTAAGATGTATATGATTGAATTTTGAGCGAGCCTTCCAGTTTGAAACATTGACACTTTTACGATAATCAACTAAGCATCCTTCATCAGGACCTAGAAAGTCACAGTAAGTTAGAATCTAATGCGTAACTGGATCAAAAGGTTTGGCTTTTAGTTCAACATAGCAGAGTATAAAATTGAAAACCACTGATGAGGTCAACCGATTAATCTGACAGGCCAATTAATCTGGGCCAATTAGTAGTTTGAAAGGCTTATAGTGGTCAAAGCCATTTTTTTGGTGGGGGGAAGCAGCAAATACATCAGATTTAAAAAGAATATTGCATAAAACTCCACTCTGTGACCACCTGCTGAGTGGTGGTGGATATTACCCAGTAAGCTCTGTAGCAGTTCCATTTATTGAAGCAGACTGCCATTGCCAGCAGCACTGAACACTGAACTGCTAGTCCCGAGCACAGAAGATTAAGAAGCAACCTATGCTAACGTTGTCATAACAATCAAGACACAGCAGACAGTAGGTATTCATCAAGTATGAAGAAAATTGCTATTGATCAATAAGCACTATTTAGTATAGACAGTGTAGGTGAATTCAATAATACTTTAGTAGAATTCACACTAGATATTAACTTGGATACCTGTGCCCTGCCTTTTTTGCACCAATACCGATGACTGGTCATTAATTAGAAAACGCAAGACGCACAAGCTATTTCATTCATGTAATACATCACTTAATGGTACATTATATTAATTAAATTATAAGTGCTGATGGCTCAATTAGTAAAATAAAAACAAAAGCACATTATTTTTTAGGCAAATAATCAGTTTCAGCCTTGAAAACAAATAATCGATTAACCTCTACTACATGCAGGACTGTCATGATTAAGGCGTTCAACGTGGCACAAAGAAGATATCTGGGGCAAAAAGTAGGGTCAGCGTTATACTTTCAGATGAAAATCCAATTAATCGAAAACTGCATATTTTAGCTACAAAAATATATTCGGTACTCGAATGTAGTTTTAAAGTAACTACCGCTGCAAATAACAACTATTTTTAGAATTGATCTACCAACTATTATTCCAATTAATATGTTTTTTTAAATATGTATTACACATTTTTTATAAATGCGTTTTCACCTCTGTTTCGGACAGTCGTGGCATTAACCCTAACAGCATGCACAACCAAACAATACATCATAAAACATACAGCATCATGCCAAACGGAGCGCTATGGAGACTATGAATAGCTGCATATAATAAAACATACACAGGCCCTTGATGTAGTATTCTTTCCTTTTTAAGATATTTTTTCAGGCCTTTTTAGTTGTATTAGGTCAGTAAAGAGATGGACAAATTCGCCTTTTGTTGCTGAAAGAGCAGTGGAGTTGATTTGAGTCCCTGCAGTAGCGGTAAAAGTCCACCGGGAGCAGCGGCTCCCTGGAGGAGGGGCCCAGACCACTGACACAGTTTAGTATTCAGAAAAACTTAGGTGTAAGAATGTGCAACAACAGACATACCGGTATACAATATCTTGCTGTGTTCTGTAAATGCAGAGGTACATTATCTTGGTTGTAAATTCTGTTGAACTTCTTACTAAGTATGCAGTAAAGTCACACTTACTGCCTCCTCAAGTGAAATCACTGCATGGTTTTAGACCCAATTAATCCATGCATTCATAAACAACTAGTTTCTTTAGGTAGCAAGTTTGACGTCAAACATGTTAGTAAATGCAGACAGTAACACAACTTTAATAGAAAACAAATGTGATGGCCATACGTAATCTTAGAAAGTAAAAAACAATATACCACAATTTACACTTTTCATGGATGCTAGTCAAATAATGTCACGCTGTGTTTGAAATCCAATAAAATTCAAGCCACATGAATAAATTCTGAATTTATGTTTTTTTTTGTGTATAAATCTATGCAATATAAAACAGAAACCATTTTCTAAAGCATTTGAGAACATCTGAGTTTAACCCCGGATTACAGAAAGCCAACGCAACCCCTGAGTATATAGATATGGATTCGCCACTACACTGCGCCCCTTAACTGAGTCTTTACGTTCCCATGACAGTGACAGCATCTCTTCCAAAACGCCTCGACTGAGTTCACCCAAACTGCAATGCGATGTGAACTACAACCATCTCCTCCTATGGCAGAGGCAAGCTCTTACTTGACAGCTCATGGTGGATGAGCTCGGCGAAGCTGGGGTCGTCCCCCCACCAGAAGAGCCAGAGCTCACGTCGGCCTGGGGTGTGGTGGCGCCGCCACACGCTCAGCACATCGGCCGCCATGCACCGGCTGAAGCTGCACAAGATGGGGTCCTCCTCCGTCACCGGGAACAGGATGGGCGAGGAGGTAGGCCCCTGCCAAACAAAACGGCGCCATTTTATCCCAGTCAGGTCAGCCTGTGGAGAGAAAAAAGACAGAGGGTCAGCTGAGCCAGCGGATGCAAGTCAACAGAATGCCAAGCAGTGCAGTAGTGTGTAACTCAAGCAGGAACTTTAACAACTGCTCAATCCATTCTTTGGGAAACACCACCAAATCCAAACAGCATACAAAACAATGGCTCCCAACGTTTCAAGTCATCAGCCTTTACTACAGACCAACGGATGAGAAACACCTTTCAAAACAAAGTCTTCAGTGCAAGTTGGATGATCCATAATGAACATCTTCGAAATGCAACACATCAGAATATGTTTGACCAGCCAGTTGACATGTCTAATTGCATATACATCAGTTAATATAATGTATTTATGCACAAATCATGTAACCCTGTTAACGCAATTGTATTCCATAACAGGGAGTAGTACAACACAAGGCTGTTATAAGGAAGTGCGCAAAACTTGTTTTCGACAACAGAGTTGCACTTCAGCTGACAGCATCGGCAAACGGGCATACTCACTGAAGAAGAAAGAAAACACTGAAACACTAGATCTAGTCACTGGCTGACTCATGATATTGATGGCCTATAAAGTTAGCCCTAACTAACGAGCTACTGTAACCAGCCAGGCATTTAAGTTGTAAACAAATCGCGAGTGACACTATGGCGATAATGTAGTGGTGAACTACTGTAGCCAAATAGATTTGATACAGTCAAACACTCGATAACTTTCAGTTGAGGGACGCAGATCCATATAGAAATCGCACAACAACAACAAAACAGCCTACAACAAACAACCTGAACTACAATACAATAGCTAGGAAACGTTAGCTACCATCAGTCAAATTAGCCAGTTTGAACGACATGATAGCTTACCGAGCAACTGTTTACTATACGTGTGTATTTGTGCTAAAATCTGACATATTACAATTGCCGTGAACTAACATATCACCACTATATTACCGTGTAGCTAGCTAGCTAACATGCTTCCTCACTTTCTAAATGTAATTAGCTAACACAGAACTAGAGCAGGCCTCGGTTTGACGCCTCAGCTGTACTCTCTGGTAGTAGTTTGCTTACTGGCTTTAGCCAAAATGGCTCTCTGGCCTCACGGGTTCAACTGAACCAACGTTAGCATATGTAGCATAATGCTAACAGCGACAGCATCACTTACCAGGCAGAATAGGTTGGAGTGGCAGTCCTCCAGACTGGCCCCGTTTGGTACCGAACTCATCCTCACAGCGTGGCTGGACAATCCATTGGCTAATCGAGATTAGCGATTTGTAACGAAGTCAACGACGAGTTAATTTGAATATCGAGTATTTCGTCAACTACCCCATAAAGCTAAGATGCTAACGGCAAGTTCTTTATACAACCGGTTGATGGCTAGCCACTGCGCTAGCCTCTAATGCTAGCCAAGCTAACGACTAGCCAGCTAACACATTCATCAACCCCGCTTCGAGACCCTTTTCCGTACTTTACTCTAAAATAATCCGCCTAATATAACACGAATATTGACTGTACACGAACCAGACCACAACCCGACCACAAAAGAATGTAATCCAACAACACAATTTCAGAGCGAAGAAACTCTCCCCTCCCCCTGAGCTCAGCTAGTTAGCATTCGGAAACTAGCCAGCCAACATACCCCAAGTCAGACTAAATAAAACAGTTTTCTACACCACCCCCGTCTATTTCCTATAGTCGTCGGAATCCGATAAAACTATTCAAACTTTCACTAAAACCGATAAAATACTCGTGTATCATAATACGATTCTCCATTAAGGGGGAGCTGCCCTAAGCATTTGCGTCTACTGATTCTCGGGTCCTGCAGCAGGTTTCCATTTGAATTCATGGATTGAATTCTTTAATGGCGGCCAGGAGGACAACTCTGCCTCCTAACTCCCATTGGCCAGGAGGACAACTCTGCCTCCTAACTCCCATTGGCCAGGAAGACAACTCTGCCTCCTAACTCCCATTGGCCAGGAGGACAACTCTGCCTCCTAACTCCCATTGGCCAGGAGGACAATTCTGCCTCCTAACTCCCATTGGCCAATGTGTGGTTATAAGGGGCGTCATACTGTAACTGATGACTATAAAACATTATGTATAAAGAAACCCCATGCTCATGTGTTTTGATACATTGCCCATTCTACTATTAATAACATACATTGGCAATTTGTTTATTAATTTACTGTGCAACCGAGTTATGGGTGCTGCTATAGATATATTTACAAACTTTGAATGATCTGTACATGTGAAAGTTGCGAGGTGGAGCCGCTGTGGATCTGACTTGTTGGTCCAGCAGATCGTGCATATGGTCAATCGAATTGAGATCTGCGGAATTTGAAGGCCAGGGCAACAACTTGGACTCTTCATCATGTTCCTCAAACCAACAACAAACATGGTGTGCAGTGTGGCAGGGTGCAGTATCCTGCTGAAGGATTCCACTGCCACCAGGGAATACCATTGCCATAAAGAGGTGTATCTGATCTGCAATGATGTTTCGTGGTGTGACGTGTGTCAAACCCTGGGTTAAATCTTCATTTTATTGAAATTTGATATTGAAATTTAAACCATTGTTACTCAAAATAAATTACGTTTCTTTAATCCTCTCCAATTTTTACACGAAGAACCTGAAGTTTAGGAACTTCATTTTCTGGACAGATGACAGCCTTAATCACAGTCCCAAAGGGTGGTGGGAATGTCAAGATCCGGGGCTGCGGACAACACCACAATCCGGGCCTCATTTAAATCCCAGAAATAAGTGACCTACCTGGCCACATGTATTGCCAGGAACACAACTTCTCTTTCAACGTCTGCAAGACTAAGGAAATTATTGTTGGCTTTAGGAAACAGCAGGTCATGCCGTCATACACATTGATGTAGCTTAAGTGGAAAGAGACTACAACTTCCAATTCCCTTGCGTTTTATCAAAGATGAACTTTCCTCATCCAGACAAGCAGACATGGTGGTTAAACCTGCCTAAAAGCACCTATACTTCCTGAGGAAACTCACAAAGCTTGGCATGTCTTAAAAAACTCTCAAACATTTTAAACTCTCCCCTCAAGCTGCGGTAACTGCTCAGTACAGCATGTCTTATCGTAAGACCCTCCAGAGTGTGGTTAAGTCAGCAAAACGTATCATTGGTTGCCGTGCAAGGCATATACCCTACGCAATGCATAGACAGGGCCCAACATCTGGAAAGTCACTCTACCCACTTTGCCAAGCATCCAACCTAAGGGACACCAACTAACCACAAGTTCCCTGAAAGTAACCCATGGTTGACTGGGCAACACATCTGCACTGCTTTGGCAAAGGATTCAGATGCTTTGTTTATTTTATGTTTTACAAATTTTGTAGTGTAACTGACAAACTTTTCTACGGATTCATTATCAATTTTATCCGGGGCTATAGTCTACACACAATACACCATAAATACGAAGCAAAAGACAAGCTATTTGAAGTCTGGGCAAAATTATTAAAAACAATATATATTAGAATAAAAAAATATGTTAGGTAGATATGTATACAGACCTTTTTTTTAGAATTTGATGCGCCATTGGCAGAAATCACAGCTTTAAATCTTGGTCTCTTGCTTGCAGATCCATTAAAGCATATTGCATCAGTAAACTACAATTGTCAGATTTCAACAGATGATGAAAATGGGGTTCAAGGCCAATGTTCAATTGGGACACTGAAGAACATTCACAGGCTTGTTCTAATGTAACTCGAGAGGTCTAACCTGTGCGTCTCAGGTTATTGTTGTGCTGAAGAAGAAATCTTCATTCCAGTCTGAGGTCCTGCTCCTTTCATCCCTCCCCTCCACCCTGATCAGTCTTCCAATCCCAGCCAATAAGAAGCGTCCCCACCACCACTCTCATAGGGATGGTAGTAGCCAGGTGAAGAGCAGAGATGATTGGGCGGTTCCAGGAACTCCATGAAAAGTCTTAATGGTTCCAAACTCCAAAACCACAATGATGGAGCCTTGTGCTCCTTGATAATGTAACAGCTGGAACAATTTTATTAATGATCTTCCCTACATCAAAAGCCTTGATTCAATATCTGGGGTCAAGATCCTTGAATTCATAACTTGACACCTGCTCGGATATGCACTCTGCGCACAAACAGGCATGGGTCTTTAAATCATGTCCACTCAATTGAATTTGCAAGAGTTAGACACTAATCAGTATTATCAAGGGGGACCATAGGACACATGGTTCTTTTGAGCTACATCTTATGGAGTATCATGGCAAAGGGTTTAAATACTTAAATTTTGGCATCATTTTGAGTAAATCGGCACACATTCCTAAACACAAACGATTGTTATTTTCATGAGGTATTGAGTGTAGATTGATGGCAATTTGTAGTGCAGACTATAAAACCATTAGAATGTGAAGAAAATGACGAGGGTTTGAATTCTTCCTGAAGTCACAGTAATCTAGGAAAAGATCAAACCAGTTTTAGGTCTAGGACTTAATCAGTAGACAAACTTTGTCAAATTTAATACGGCAACTGTTACTTCCCCCCAAAATATACACAGTCCAAAAGTTAAATGGTAATTTTGGCTAAATGCATATTTATTTTTACTGGTGTAAGATACTTAAGTTTTTATAAATTCTCTAATAATGTGAGAACAAAAACAGTGGCCATTAAATTCTGAGTGTCTCAATAAAGATGGAATAAGACAATTATTTTAAATTCCCACGTGTGAAACAGACAATATATAAAGGACCAATTATAATGGCACTTATAATTAAAAAGTAAAAAGTAAACATTGCCGTTTTTATTCAGTCTCATGAATTGGTACATCGTTGATATATGGAACAGTAGATGCATCCCTCCAGTAAAACACTTAAGACATAAAGCTATGTTCAAAACTTTAGCTTATTGATACCCCACCCAGTCACATCCATTTAATTAACAATAATGATTACCATTTCATTCTGAGGCAGGTAGCTCCCAGAAATACTGTTTTAATCTCCCAAGTGCCGAATGGAAGCAATGAATACCTCATCTGCATTCAAGCATCTAACACGAAGCACTTCAGACGAAGTAATTTCAGAGTCATTTCATGTTAGTGCGAAATGTGCAGGGTCACATTCGATACGTTTTATCATAATCCTTGTATTCGTGTGTAGACTCGAGTAATAAAAAAAGATAAAAGATCCAAAGTGACGCACCGCTTCCTGCTAGTGCAGTCCTGCAAGGGGTCAGGGTGCACAGGTCAAGGAGACCTGAGGGAGTGCCTACAGGAGTCTGCTGAGTTCTGCTGCAGCCCACTGGAGGTTACAGCCAGGATGGAGACTGCAGGTAGTCAGGGTATTTGTGCAGAAGTCACGTGTACATGTCCATTGTCTCTAGCGCCCTTATCTTTAAAAAACAAAAAATATCAACAAAGGAAAAAATCCTCTGGTCATAGATTCATACGTAGATGCTCAGGTCGCTTGGCCATAACAGGGTAAACCTGCTGTTTGAACTGGGACAGGTTGGACCCAGTAGGTTGGCGAATAGGCAAGGGTGCGGAGGCCTCCGAGCTGATCTGCACGTCCATCTGTTCTTGGGTTGACACCTCCATCACTTGTTCCTGTGGCGACTGGAGACATTGAGAGGATCCACAAGGCATCAAGGGGCCCCGGGGCCACAGCTCACTGGCAGATGACTTGAGAGGGCTAAAAACAAAGAGGGGGCATGAGTATTATGTGGTTCTGCAGATAACCAAGAACATTGTTATACAACAACTGTAAAGAGAGAAGAGTACGAAAGCGAGGGTATGGGAGCGAGAGAACGTTACCCCTGCACCCTAGCTGGTTCAATGTTAAACACAAACAGTCAGGGCAATGGCAAGCCCAAAGCGGTCCTAAGTGTGGTTAATCTTTTCAAAACTTGACACAGGGTAGGGTAGGCGAGTACATTTCGAGAGCAGTTGAAAATTGTTCTTTGCAAGAGTAGTTCGTTTTTATACTTTAGTACTTTTATACTTATAATATGTAAAATACAATACCATTTATTTATCAACATAAATATTGTCTTTTGCTTATTTCTTTCTAACATGTTCTATATAAATAACAATAGAAATTGAAACGCTTGGACTTATTTTTTATTCACAAAACTACCAGATAAAGGTATCGTTGGGTACCGGTACAGAAACGGTTCAAAGGTTAACGATGTCTGATCCTAATTGTAACAGCAATTCAATTTCACATGAAGCTACTTCTCGTTGGTTTGTTCAATAATAAGCATGCATGCCATTGTAAAATAGCGCTTGCGAATATCTTGTTTAATCGAATGGTCCGATTCAGTCGATCTGCCCAGCTCACCTGCATAGAACTTCTGTCACTACCAGGAGACACAGCAATCCAAAGCACTTTATCAGAAAATCAAGCTGAACATGATGGTCTAGGTTGAGGCTTGAATGACCAGCTAGATGTCTAGTGGCTATGCTGCCTTATGGCCAATCTGATGCAAGCACGGTTCTCCTTAGCCTCATTGCGCTCCAGTGACTCAGATGGCCTAGCATGCTAAACAGCTAATAGCGGTTGTTGGGTTGGTGAGTATGACCGTACCCGCGTTGACCCACTTGACTTGGTGTGGAGAAAAACAGACTGACAGAGATGCCTGAGGAAGGCTAGCAGTAACCTTCAACACTCCCAAATGCATTAGGTATTGTTTTGATCGCGAATGGCAGTTGATACAATTCATTATCATATCGCAAAAAGAGTATTGAAGTACGAACTCTGGGAGTAATAATTCTATTGCTATACAAGGTTTGTAGGAACAAATTAAGTGGTTAAGAGGACGGTATACCTGACTGGGGTTCTTGGGCTTCCCAAACCGCGTCTGGGTGAGCGGATTTTTGACTCAAAAGAGAACCTTTCCTTGACGTTCTCCAATACTGATGGAGCCACGTACGTGAAGCCCTACAGAAACAATTAGAGGTTACAGAATTGCGAAGACAGAATATACAGAAAAAATAACTATTATAAGTCACAAAGTTGCTTGGAAAGAAAACCATTCTACTCAGATAGATACAGAGTCCAAACTGAGGTTCTTCTACCAAAAAGGGTTTTGTATAAATATGCGCACCATTAAAAAAAATATATCAGTTGATCTTACCAGAAAAGCTTGGTTCGCACTTTCACTAAGTGTGGAATCGTCGGGGCTGTCTACTGGTGTTTGGTCAGTGAATTTTGAGTCAAACTGGCTCACGTCTTCGGCAGATTTCTACAGACACAAGATGATAAGTATGTAACAGAGTCTAACATCTGTGCAAGTGGGAAAGATTAAGTGGGAAATAAGAGATGCAATTCTGCTGCTAACCAAAAAAGGCTTGAACGGAGGCTCCACTTTCCTGGCCAGAAGCTCCTCCCAGTTAATGTGTCGGAAGAAGGGATGAGCCTAAGCAAAGACAAATAAGAAAAAAAACTATTACATTTCAAAACCTTATTGTATACTACGAGGTAAACAATAAAAGGATTGCTGCATTTAAAAGAAAAATAATTTATTTTAATTTTTTTTTTTAAAAACATAGTAAGGGATATAATCAAAAGACGTCTGGAACAAGCTGCTAATTTGCCCAAAGGTGGGCACACGTGCATCTTGTCCCCACTCAGCTCCTACTTGAGGTTCTGCGCAATGCTATTGCCCAGGATGCAAAAGGACTCCAGTGTGTTGACTGGGGGAGCCACCCAGGATGATTGGACGAATGACTGCTGGGATTCACCCAAAGTCCACACTCTACAACTATTGTCTTCTGAGCATTGAGCTCCAAGTTGTTCAGATTGCTCCATGCCAGCAGATGGTCAATCTCGACCCTGTAGATCACAGGTGTCAAACCGGTTCCATGGAAGGCCTAGTGTCTACAGGTCTTTGCTCTCACCTTGTTCTTGATTGATTAATTAGGTCATTAATTGGTAAGGTTCTACCCTCTACTGGTTGTTTAGGTCTGAACTGGGAACTAATTTAAATGAAAACCCAAAAACCTGCATACACTAGGCCCCACGAGGAACCGGTTTGACTCATCTCCACCAGAATTAAGCCCAATGAGGGTAGTGTCATCCATTTCAAAAGTTTAGAGTGCTGACTGGAGGTGCAGTTGTTGGTGCATAGGGAGGAAAATAGAGAGGACAGAACGCAACCTTGAGGGGAGCCAGTGCTGACGATTACAGGCCATTTGTGGGTAATACACTGTCTGTCCAGAGGTAAAGTTACGGTGCATTAAAAGCTTGTAGACTGATAGTATGATAGTGACGAAAAACAATCTATTAGAATTACAATGTTTGGAATGTGTTCAGAAGCACAGTTTGTGCCAGAGTATCAATAAAATTAACAGGAAGAGCCAGGGTAAAAAAAATCCCAATATTTGGTCTGTTTTCTCACGATTTCTTTAAAAAGAAATACAATGAAACTGGCTAGTTTTTGTAGGGATGCCAGCATTTTTAAAAAGCGTTTTCAAAGTAGTATTTTATGTATTGTTTGAAGATCTACGTTTGAAAAAAATTTGAAGGTTTTATTTGCTATTCATTTTTTCTGATTTTATTCAAGGGTACCAATACTTCTTATTAAGACTAAGTTTGGAGCATCTGCTATCAATTCTTAAAATCATTTTATAAATCTATGCCTTTTCTCTTTACTGGTGTTAAATGAGCGATTAAGTAGAATCCAGCCACGGGGGCAGACAATGTTGCATATATTATAGTGGCATTGATGAAGCAGCTTCGCGTTGGCCATTTCACGCGCTAACCCCAAACTTGTAGGGATTGCGTACTTGCTTGTTCAGATGAGGCGCATTGGAAACTTTCCCCCCCTCATGGCACTTCGACCAGCCATGTGTTCATTAAAGAGAAGTAGAAAGCGACTGGAATGACTAATCATTTAAACTCTTTAAAGACTTACAAATAGGCAGAATCTGTTGACAATAGAAGTATTTTGAAGTTGAATCTGTATAGGCTCATATGTATATCATTTGTCAACCAGTGAGGCCAGTACAACAGACTACTCTTATATGCACATTGCAATGGTACGAAACTAGCCTAGATGTTGCCCCTCGCTCTAGTTTTACATAAATGACAAAACCGGGCTGTGTCACTATCACAAACTGTTTCAATGATTTCTTGTTCTTACCTGCACTTCTGCAGAATCTCCAGCTGCTGCTCCAAGTCTTGACGAGGCATTTCTCTTCAGCAGCTGAACACGAGGGGAAAGTATTAATACATACGCAATCACAATACGTGAAATCAAGATAAAATACAACTATAGTCACCCTTTTCAGAAGATCCCTGGCTTCTTGTGTGAGGTAGGGTGGGAGGTTCAGCTTGCATTTCAAAATTTTGTCTATGGTTTTCTTCCTGTTTTCACCCGTGAACGGTGGCTATGTTTGGAAAAACACCAAAGTAAGAATCTTCGGTCAACGGAATTTGAGAACAACAGAAGTTGTATTAGCACAGAAGTAGGATGCGTTGATTAGTTCCACACTCACTGCTCCAGTCAGCATGTCGTACATGAGTGCACCAAGGCTCCACCAGTCCACCGCTCTGTTGTGTCCACTTCTCATTAGGATTTCAGGTGCCCTAAAACAACAACATCCATGTGTTATATATTTTTAGAAATTCACTGTACATTGTCAAACAGGTCTCTAAAGGTGTGACTTACATGTATTCTATGGTTCCGCAGAAAGTATGGGTGACCGTGCCGTCGTGGATTGATTCTTTGCAGAGTCCAAAGTCTGTCAGCTTCACATGGCCTGGACAAAAATAGAATATAATACAAAATACAATTGAGTTCAACTTAATTTTAGATGGAAATACAGAACAGTTCATAAATTACAACTTTGGAAGGATTTCAACGTCATATCAACATTTATGCATATTATTGTACAGCTCATGTAGAATCAAACATTGTTTTACTCATTTTGTATCGCCTTGAATCCTTAACAAACTGGATAATCACCTTGGTTATTAAGCATGATGTTTTCAGGCTTTAGGTCTCTGTAGATAATGCCTTTTTGGTGAAGATGACCCAGGGCCATCGAGATTTCTGCCAGGTAAAAGCTAAAACATAAAATGCAAAGATAAAGATTACTGAAGAGTCTCCTATTCTCCTAAGAATTTAATCATTAATGGATAAATCTCCTCCCGACTTGTTATAGCAAATCTAAACCGTGTATAACCAATGATCTTCAAAATCACACTGAAAATTAATTAGCCACCAATTATTTTTTAGGTTTTGTGGCTTTACATGATTTCAGGATAAATACTATTGTTTCAGTAAGTTCCCTATTTTGGGTAGTGAACTGCAAAAGACACTTGAATCTGACCACCAAATTTCAAAAGAACTAAGTTGACTAAACTATGGAAACACACATCAGGGGATTGTAAAAAAAGAAAATAATTCAAATGCCTTGGGGCATTTATGTAAAGGTAAAGATAATTATTTCTAATTGAAATTTAGCACATCTAAGACCTTGTCTAAACCAGGCCACCCTTTAAAACGGAACTAAAGCATATATCAGAAAGACTCCAAAAATCCATTGTCATCAGTTTTGACTGATCACCCATTCACATTAAAATAATAAAAAACATAGATAGCAAATGTATCTTAACTGTTGGGTTGGGTTGCAAGACAAATTTGAGGTACAGCTTGCCCCCACATAATATGTTCCTTAGCAAGTCAATTAACCAAAAGCATTTATTAGCAGCACCCGTCAGCTACTTAGCATCTCAATTCTTATAGCAGCAGTAAGGGGATGCTGGTTCACACAGCTTCATTTTGGCTGTACTTTTTAAAAAAAAAATGAATCATGGCACTGTGTAATATGTAAAGCATTGACCACATTTTTAGATCTGCTAAGGAACAGATTAATGTTATTATGTGCTGATAAAAACATAATTCAGAGATTACGTACTTACTTTTACACAAGACTGTATTTGTAAAGACATGCTGTGATGCCATTTCTGTCATTCTTCTTTAAAAGGCAAAAAACATGGCCCTTGTTCATCTCTACTCACCAGGCTGTGTCTTCCATAAAAATGCCCTCTCTTTCCAATTGCATAAACAGCTCTCCGCCTGAAAACAGCAGGTATTTAACATTATCAAATCAAGAACCATTTTGTCTCTATGAAGGAAAATCAAATTGCTCTTCAGAAACTACATTAAATGACCTGAAATGATTACTGACATTGCCCGAATATCACATACCCTAGCGTGCATTCTTCTTGGTAACTCTATAGGCGCAGACAGGAATGGTGGTTGAAAATTTGTTGGGACTAATAAATGCATTATAGGCAAAATTATATTGTACTTGAATCCAAGGCTAGGCGCCTCCTGAGTGATGGGCTAAGTGATATCAAAGTACAGAGCTACGTTCACACAGGAACATTTTGAATTGGGCCACTATCAACCGTGACCTAGGATGCGCTTTGAATGTATGGTGAAATTTATTTTGGCAAACCGACCTTGGTCCTTAGGTGTAGCCGCTTGTGCGACTCTGAGTTTACTCACCGCTGAGGTACTCCAGGATGAGGTACAGCTTGCCCCCACATAATATGTTCCTTAGCAAGTCAATTAACCAAAAGCATTTATTAGCAGCACCCGTCAGCTACTTAGCATCTCAATTCTTATAGCAGCAGTAAGGGGATGCTGGTTCACACAGCTTCATTTTGGCTGTACTTTTTAAAAAAAAAATGAATCATGGCACTGTGTAATATGTAAAGCATTGACCACATTTTTAGATCTGCTAAGGAACAGATTAATGTTATTATGTGCTGATAAAAACATAATTCAGAGATTACGTACTTACTTTTACACAAGACTGTATTTGTAAAGACATGCTGTGATGCCATTTCTGTCATTCTTCTTTAAAAGGCAAAAAACATGGCCCTTGTTCATCTCTACTCACCAGGCTGTGTCTTCCATAAAAATGCCCTCTCTTTCCAATTGCATAAACAGCTCTCCGCCTGAAAACAGCAGGTATTTAACATTATCAAATCAAGAACCATTTTGTCTCTATGAAGGAAAATCAAATTGCTCTTCAGAAACTACATTAAATGACCTGAAATGATTACTGACATTGCCCGAATATCACATACCCTAGCGTGCATTCTTCTTGGTAACTCTATAGGCGCAGACAGGAATGGTGGTTGAAAATTTGTTGGGACTAATAAATGCATTATAGGCAAAATTATATTGTACTTGAATCCAAGGCTAGGCGCCTCCTGAGTGATGGGCTAAGTGATATCAAAGTACAGAGCTACGTTCACACAGGAACATTTTGAATTGGGCCACTATCAACCGTGACCTAGGATGCGCTTTGAATGTATGGTGAAATTTATTTTGGCAAACCGACCTTGGTCCTTAGGTGTAGCCGCTTGTGCGACTCTGAGTTTACTCACCGCTGAGGTACTCCAGGATGAGGTACAGCTTGCCACCCGTTTGGAAGGCGTAGATAAGATCCACAATAAAAGGATGCTTCACTTCCTCCAGGATATTCCTTTCCGCCTTGGTGTGGGCTGTGTCCTTAGCGTTGCGCACAATCATAGCCTGCAAGGTCCCCAAACATTAGATTCATTAGTCGCATTTCTAGCACAGCTATTCTGATATTTGGCATTTCTGTATATTATTGTAGCTCAGCGTAAAAGGAAAAAACAGCGTTGATTGGGTGCAGCAGTCTCATATGGTCCTTTTCACAGATAAAACAAAAGCATTCTCTAAGGTGTAAAACATAATGGACGGAGACAGCTTCTTAACGGCAAAAACTGAAGCATAGTCACAAAGATGACAAACTACTAATCAGTCCATGCTCAACCAAAGGCATGTCTATTTCTCATATTTTGTAAGTGTAGGAGACTTAATATATTTATTGACACAAAATGTACATTGTTTTTTAATGATTTCTTATTTGAAGTTTTTGGTATGGTAAATTAGTTGATGAGTATAATACATTTGATTAGTCTTGTATTACTTTATAATTATGTGTTTTGAATACTTGTTGAATGAAATTCATGTGTAATTATGTTTTAAATATTTTTTATATATCGACACAATGCTTAATATACTTATTTAAAGCATTGTGTATATAAAAAAAATGTAGTGAAGTTGGACTAACTGGTCAAGATGATTGATATCCTGTCGTAGACCATAAGCACATTTGAAAAGTTGATTCTCAGAATCTTGTTCTGTTCATAAAATACCAAGTTCCAAAATTCATAGCAAACGTAGATCTGGCATTCCTAAAAAAAGGGAATTAATGTATAGAAGATGAAATACACACTTACAACAGTAATTTATTTGAATCACCAACATTGGGCACACCCATGTGGAGTTCAGTGCCTGTCTGTAGTAAATACAGGTCAGTGCAGAAACTTGCTCTTTTGTTTGCATGGTGCCACTAAATAACTAAAACTGATGTCACCGGTAAACAACACCTTCACATTTATCTCTCATCTAACAGACCAACAAACAACATTAACGCAAATAAACAAAAGCAAGGACATTCTCCACCTTCGGAGTCCCGTGGCAATAACAAACTTTAAAACATATTCGCTAAGCAATAGACCTAAGAATTAATGCATACTCAACGTCACAGAAACTCTGGTCATTATGTAAAGGACGATGCTGTTTGATACAAACACAGCAAAGTAACGCAGTCTTTTAAAAAGAGCGTACGGCACTGCTACAGATCTGAAATAATTTCCATAGCCAGTTCTCAGCAAAGATCTACTGCCATTATTTATCCATGTCATAAAAGACTAGGCTATACCTTTAAGTTATATCCAGCTACAGATGACAAAAAAATGAAAACTTTAACAAACATTTAATAAATGAAATGATCTTCACTAACGTTTGTTGATCTAGGATGGACAACACTCTATTTGGTAATAATGTTCAGAAAGGAGGCTGAATAACTGTATCTAATGTCCAGAAAGGAGACTCAAAAACAGTATTTGTATCAACATTACACAGTATAATGCAGGTCACAGATCAAGAGTTAAAGCCACTGGCATGGATTCAATAAGCAAGGGTCAAGTAATTTTCTGTTTGAAGAACCGCTACAAGTCACACGTAAAAGCAGTAGGGCCTACATTTCACCGTAGATTACAAGTAGCCACAGATCAACTAAACACAATTTCTGTACCTTCTTTAAAACCTTCATGGCAAATATTTTTCCAGATGCTGCTCCAGCAACTTTCCGAACTTGAAAAACCTAAAAAAAAACAAGGATCATTAAAAAACCGAAATGTTCATAAAAGTATAACTAGAAAAAATAGAATGTCAATATTTGCATGACTCTTATGGGACGGGTGCCTTGCCTTGCCATAGCCGCCCTTTCCCAGCACCCGAAGTAGCTGAAAACATTCTGGCCTTATGTTTTCTGTTCCTTGGTTGACGTTGTCCTCAGATATCTCAATCTTCTCACAGTCCTCCATATTACTGTACAAAGACGTATTGCAATACATTTGCAAAACAATTCAATTAGATATTCCTCAACAGAACAATTTTTAAAAAGCAACTAAACCTACATTCATGCATAAATACATTAAAATACAAGACTTACAATTCGAAGCCACTGCATTGGTCCATGAAATCATTAATCTGAGTCTAGGACAGAGGATGTAGAACAGCACTGTAAAAACATGTCACTGCAGACCTCGTTTCAACATTAAAAAATCTAAAGGGATGAATTACAGAACATATTCAACCTTAGGCACAATGGAGGACACTGGTGGAAAACAATACAACAAACTAGCAAATACAAAAAAACAGTCATGTCAAAAACAGGATTCAGTGTTTAGTTTAAATAACAAAGACCTGGTTAATGAACCCTGAGCACACATTTTTATTTACACATCCTTGATAAAGCCATCATGTAATGTTCATTTTCAACAGGTGAGGTAGGTTTACAAAGTTAATTGGGGCAAAATGACTTACATGTAATATTCATTATTGGCCAATTCTCACCATGAGTCAAACAATTAATGAAATAATAGGAGTATAACACCGGTGCTTTTTGTAAAGTTTGAACATAAGTCCATGGATACTATTCATACGGTTCATAACGTAACTGTGTATAATAGCTGCAGCTATCCAATTATAGACCTGTCATAGTTAGAAGTATCGAGCATGTCCACCGGCTACACGACTTGTCCAAATTGGGATCATCTGTCGGCGTCCATGTGTGTGTGTGTGTGTGTGGATCCCGGTCTATATTGTCCCCCATGTGTGTGGATCCCAGTCTATATTGTCCCCCATGTGTGTGGATCCCAGTCTATATTGTTACCTGTGTGTGTGTATCCCAGTCTATATTGTTCCCCATTTGTGTGTGTACCGTACCCCAGTCTATATTGTTCCAATCCATACCGCACCACCGCCCACACAAAATAAACGCACGCTCGAATTATTAATTAATTATTAATAATTAAAGTTAATAATATAGCCAAACCATTAATTACGTATACACAAACACCTTAACAGAAAAAAAACGGAACTATGTATAACTGAACCGGCGAGAACAGCAGTGACAGCTCACGACTGCTGCCACTACTACTACTATAACAGGGCTCATTTGAAGGTTCCCCACCTGCCCAGTTGTGTCAGTTTAAAAACACAGGCCGCTAAACACATTGGCAACTGACTGTGGGCCTGTGGTTGTGCTAAGCTAACTGAATAGCGTGTGTGTGTGTGTGTGTTAGCATGGTGACGGTGCCGCCGTTGCATCGAATAGGTGTGCAAACCAAACACACACTGGACAAAACCGAGCGATTTACCTCTTCGAGTTCGTCGTCCGAGACAATTTCGTCCGGCTGATCCAAATCTATGTCGAACACACCCGCCATTACTACCTTGGTTTCGGTTGCTTGCTTGCCGTGAGAATAGGTCGGTTGCTCTGCCCGCCTCATGGACAAACACACACCGCCGCCATAACCGGCTACTACACGGCGCATGCGCACCACAAACACGCACACACAGCCAATAGCGCATGCGTGGTCGTTTTGTTGCAGGAAGCGCGACGACATTTCCCGGCATACCCAAACACACCATTGACATAATAAATATTATGTCTATGAAACACACTACCAAACAATGTCTGTCGTCACAGTGCAACTGGGACAATGTGGTAACCAAGTGGGCCAGGAGTTTTTCGAGGTGATCAGCAACGATGCGAATGATCGGCAACGGAAAGCCTACGGTGAATGCAGCACTGAGCAGTTCTTCAATGAAACTACAAATGGAGGTAGGGCAACTAAAAAACGTGACGCTGCTGGTCTCCCTCTTTCAACTGTAATCCACTATGTACATTATTTACAATTGTATCTGTTCCTTGGCACAGACCTCGTCGCAAGGGCAGTGCTTGTTGACATGGAAACAAAAGTCATCTCGCAGAGTGTCGCAAAAGCGGCCAAATCTGGGAAATGGCGATATGGGGAACATTCACACTTCAGCCAGAAGCAAGGTTCAGGGAACAACTGGGCCAATGGGTGAGAGACTATTTTCAAGATGTATAATTACTTTTGGAGAGACTGACAACCTGTCACTTGGAGTTGTTTTGTTTGTGCTCAGGTGCTGTAACATTTAGATTAGGAAAAACGTCATACTCCATTAAACAGTACTTTATATACTTTAATATTAGAAACTAGATTCTTGACATTGAAATTTTTCTTATTGTAAACTACTTTTCAAATTTATATAACATATTCTATATGTACTCATTACATATGCCAACGAGGCATGGTCTCTTGTCGGACTGTTTGTGTTGTGTGTTTTGCCCTGTTTGTACTGTTCGTGTACGTTTTATGTGTGTTCTAAATGCTTTGGTGAATAAACCTGATTCTGAATAGGACAACATTGGTTTTATTTTATTTGTGTGTAGATACTGCGTCCATGGACCACGTCATGAAGAGTTAGTGGTGGATCTAGTGAGGAAAGAGGTGGAGCGCTGTGATCGGCTGGCAGGCATTATAGCCATGATGAGTGTGGCAGGGGGCACCGGATCAGGAGTGGGCACGTACGCTACTCAATGTCTTCGGGACACCTACCCAAACTCCTTCATCCTAAACCACCTGACATGGCCTTATGGCACTGGAGAGGTAAGCGGATTCAGCATTTGGAAAATGTGGAGTTATTTTAGATGCTCTCTAAAAAGGTACAGTTTAAAAGAGTTTTCTTTAAATAGGCAGGATCTTTGCTGTTAACGTTTTGTAGGGAAGCTGGTACAATTGTTAGGTTGCAAGGACAAACGGGAACAACAAGGTGTTGTCTAGGGTCATACTCTATAAACGGGGACACCGTAAAGGTGTAAACAATAATGTAGAGAGATTCTGTCTTACCTTTATAAAATAACCTAGCAGAACTACATGTCAAAAAGGTTTTTGTCTCGGGAGCATAACTAATTGTAGCACAATAGAAGAATGGTCGCGCTGTCTTAAATAGTCTCATGACTGTAACTGCCCTCAGTGGGAAAATGCTCACCTTCCATGGCTACCTTAATGAATGCATTGGTTGGGTGACCATGTTTTGTTGATTGCTTAATTGTTTTTCATTTAAGGTAATTGTACAGAATTACAACTCCGTGCTCACGCTGTCACACCTCTACCAGCTCTCGGATGCCATACTTGTTCACGAAAACGACACGGTGCACAAGATCTGTGCCAAGCTCATGAATATAAAACAAATATCATTCAGTGACATCAACAAAGTCATCGCCCACCAGCTAGGAAGTGTTCTTCAGCCTGCGCTCACCGGCGACTCCAATGGAGTCTACAACAAAAACCCAATAGGTGAGCACAGAGCACCACAAATGTTCTACATAACCACAGATGAGGTAATACTTCTAGGACAAACGAACCAATGTGTCGGAAGCTGGTGAAATTGCATAATACCCACTTGTGACTGTGTTTCCAGGTGAATTGATGAGCAGCCTGGTTTGTCACCCGGAGTACAAGCTTCTTAGTGTTTGCAATATTCCACAGGTGTCCAGCTCGTCAATGGTGTACAGCACGTTCACCTGGTTGGGCCTTCTTAAACACCTACGCCAGATGCTCATTTCCAATGCCAAGATGGAGGAAGGTGAGTGTTCTTGTTGTTAGAGGCTTTTTCTCGGTCGGTTTTATTCAACTCTCCCACACTAATCAGGTTCTTTTAAAACATTTTTAGAAGTTAATTGAAAAGAGGAATAGAGAAGGATAGATCTAAAGAAGACCAACTTCTCTACACAGACTTCCCTTCCGCCCAAGGCTATAAGCCAATCAGCATTCACATTGAAACCACCCAGTTTATAAGCAATCCGGGGGGGAGGGGTGGTTTGGCCAATATACCAGAATTAAAATCTGTTTTTATGCACAATGCAGCATGGAGTTCCCGGGTCAGTCTTTAGCTGTGGTATATTGGCAATATCTAAAATCCCTGAGGTGCCTTATTGTGCCTATAAAACAGTTAGCAATGCAATTAGTGATCCCATACTCATAAAGTGACGTGTTCTCATACTGATAGTATACGGTCTCATATACCACAATTACATCCAATAAGAATTCAAACCATTTAGATTAGAATTGTTAAAGAGTTTACAGAACTATACTTAACGTTATACTAACGTTCCAAGTGATGGAGGATAGAACAGACTTTAACCAATTAGAGAAAGGCTCTTTTCCTGTAAACATTGAGTTACTGGTCTAACACCAGGGGGCAGTATTGGCTAAATAATATCTAACCTAAATTGTAATCTGACCAAAGGCAAACAGAGGTGGTTCTGAATCTTCGGGCTATGGGCCAGAGGATCGCTCTTCTCAAATTGAAAAGTAATCTGCCATTAAGCTAATATCTAGAATAGGCAAATAATAAGATGTAGCTCTGTTCCAAAATAAATGCTCACCCAGTAGCCTACTAAAGTTCTTCATCCAGGGGTGAATTTTAATGCTCCGAGGACTATTATTATTATTTTTTAGGCATTGACTGGCAGGTGCGAGCCCCCTGTCATCAGTCTGGATGGTTAGAGAGGACCAAGAGTCACAGAAGAAATGGTTTCAACACCTCCCTAGCCAACTTGCTCATACTGCGTGGAAAGGATGTGTACAATGCAGAGATCGGTAAGTGATCCGCACATTTATCTAACGGAATTTAAATACTAACATAAACACATACATACTTTACATATCTTTGTGACATTTTACAAGAAATCAATTACCCTTTAGACAGCACAATAAAGTATTGTTATCGTTTATTGGGTCTTGCATTTCAGTCACTACAATACAAATGTATTTTGGTCCGTGTCACACGTTTGGTTGCTACATAATTGTCTCACTTCATAGTTCTGATTTCTTCAATATTATTTTACAACTTGGAAAATACTAAAACAATACCTTGCACAGAGGGGTGTCCAAACATTTGACCGGTAACATATTTATATGTACACACACATGCATATGTAGGTAACGTATATTTATCTATAAACACACATGCATATGTAGGTAACATATATTTATCTATTCACACACACACATGCATATGTAGGTAACGTGTATTTATCTATACACACATGCATATGTAGGTAACATTTATCTATACACACATGCACATGCAGGTAACATATATTTATCTATACACACACATGCATATGTAGGTTACGTATATTTATCTATACACACACACACACGCATATGTAGGTAACATATATTTATCTATACACACACATGCACATGTAGGTGGATTCCAGGATCCGACCCTATATACGTCCTGGCTTCCAGCTGTTGAGGCATTCAGCATGTGGAAAACCCCGGTCCCCTTTAACAAGTATGAGAAGTCTGCCACACTGGTCAGCAATAGCCAGGCTCTGCTGCAGCCTCTGGACTACATGGTGGGAAAAGCCTGGAATATGTTTGCCTCCAGGTACAGTGAGAAACATCATGTAAATGCATGCATGGATGTTCTCCAATTTGAACATTGCCCACAACAAATCCTCATTGTAAAAAAACATTTTGACTTACATCTTCATAATATGAAATATTAGTGGTGGACAAACCGATCTACTGTTCTGAACTGCCAAACCATGATTCCAGTGTCTGATGTTGTTACTTCTTCCACAGGGCCTACGTTCATCAGTACACAAAGTTTGGAATCTCTGAGGAAGATTTCTTGGATAGCTTTACATCTCTTGAACAAGTTATCTCTAGCTATAGTCAACTTTGATGCTGCTTCGGCCAGCGCTGAACTGTTTATTCCATTTGACTAGAGCTGGTATTCAGTCTGTGTAATGGGCAAGAGTCGGAATTCATATCAAATGAATGGCATTGTGTATAGCAATGAAAATGTATTTTTTTCTATTATTTGTCAAATGTGGTAAGAACTATTAACAAAATAAAATATTTTATTAAATACAGTTTCAAATTTTGAAAGCTACAATTAACACAATTTATGCTCTAAACATTTCTACACAGAAGTGACAAAGCAAAAAAAATAAACTAATATGCACAAACTTCCAAGTTTGGAGGCTTTTATCCAAGAGACAATAAAAACCCTCTGCAGATGGTAATACCCGGAACGTCAGGCAGCTTACAGAACGTTGTTGCCATGTGATTCATATAGCCAACACCAGTCTGATAAGCTATCTGATGAATGGGAGAAGACGTTACATACCTGCAACCACGTCTGAACGAGCCAGATTCAGTAGATAGCACAACCATTTCAGTGTCTGTTAAAAATATACTGTGACAACATACAAATTTGAAATTGCAACATATTATATTTGTCATCACCGGTAGGTTTTGCATACAATTTTTCTTTACAAATCACCAAATAGCATTACGTTTTTAGAAAACCATTAAAACTTGAACCTTACCTGTTGGTTGTTTTCTAAAAGAGGCAAGCATTCATTTTATTATGGCATTGTAATTGACAATGACAAAGCATCATTAACTTAAAATAAAAGTGATACAATTACACTGGGCAACATTAGAAGAATGCAAACAATGGTTTAGGCACAATTAGTTGTTTTGTACAATGAGTAAATAACTATGAAAAAAAACTCAGACAAGGAAACCAGAATGAATTAGACATTTTTTTATATTCTGATCACAGATTCAGTAAATGTACAGAATAAAAATGACACTAATAACTTACAAATTATATTACTTCCTTTTTGTTCTGTTTTGCGTCAAGTTAGTCTAGACCATTAAAAATACATGTGCATACATACCGTCAAGATTATTTACAGGATGTGCAAACCTCCTTCAATAACGCGTTGATCCAGCTTGATATTGCTATTTTCAATGCCAAACATGAACTTTCTATAAAGAAACATGACATGGTCCATTTCTGATCAACAGGACAAAACGCAAGAAAGTTCTACCCTGAAAACATCCATAGCATCATCAAATCAACATACACAAATTAAGAACAAATCTAGCAATTAAGAATTGTGTTCAATGGAAGTTGAACCCTCCACCTTGCATAAGGCATTACAGCTGGTATAATTACCAGCCAAACAGCTGACATCCAGCTGCTGCTTAGCTGCTCAGAAAGGGTTAATCATATCCTAACATTATACCATTAATCCACACACTACACACATATGACGGCAAACTACACAACTGTAAGGACAAACAAAATTAACAGCACACACCCGTAAGCACACACAGAACAGGGCCAGTTTTTGCCTTCTGAATTGAAGAGGATGAGGTTAGTTTGAGAGACTCAGCCACTCTCAATCAGCACAGTCAGTTAGTCTCTTATCACTTGGTTTTCTCCTCGGAGTGCCTATGTTGCTGCCTCTGTTGTAGTCGCTTGGCGTAGCTCTGAGCCATGGAGTTGATGATGGAGAAGATAAAGTAACAGACCATGACCAGGACCACCTTCTCAAACACCCACGACAGCCAGTTCTCACTCTGCCCGGAGAAACATTCATAGAGGAACGTTACTCCTGGCAGTAAAACTAATGTTTCATGCATTATCTTGTCAATCGATAAAACCCAATGCATTTTCGTGACTAGCAGAAACCGCAGGATGGTGTTAGTCTTACCGCAGGGGTACCTTCTCCAGTGTGGTGGTGGAGTTTACTTCTCTGGGCCTCCAGGTACTCGCTAAAGGGCTTCTGTATGGCAGGACCAACCCTCGGCAAAGACCTGACATTGTTTCAGGGCAAGGGGAGAGATAGGATTGGGGGAAAAAAGAGACAGACAGGCTGTAATACGGAACACTTACCGTACAGAAATATCCCATAATGATAGAATTAGGCTTCGTAGTGGGAACCCTTAGTTTGCAGAAAAAGAGAGCTGTCCATGTTCTGGATGTAGAGTATCATTTGAAGCGTTTCCAGTTACAGAAGAAATCAGTCTTTGAGATGACCTTTCTGCTGAAGGTTTACACTGTCGATGTCGTGCTTAAGAGCCGCAGAGCCAAGTGAAGTGAGCTGGTCCTCGGTCTTATTTATCCTTGAGGTTCCTATAGGAAACCAGGAAGTGACTCGACATGCGGTCATCAAAGTTCTGGGAGGAAAGCGATCAAACTAGGCGTGTTCACGAATGACTCGTCAAATATTGATGTGAGAGCAAAGGATTACCTCACTGTGTGTGGGTCACTCATTGCTAATTCATCAGGGCTCTATAACGCAATGATTCTCAACAGTTCTTTTGCTCAAGACTGAAATGCAAGTTAAATATCCAATTTGCTTCCTAATATTTACACTGCACATTATTTTACCGAATTTCATTGGGACATATTATCAATTAATATTATCAATTAATATAGCAATAATACCATACAGACCCTTTGACCACTGTCAATAAATCCAGAATATTGCAGGCAAGCTCTCATACATATAGCACTATGCATTCAAAATAGTGCGATTGAGGAAAGTTTGCATATAATTAAATTACTGCTGGTATATGTTCATTGCCATTTTTAAGCACGTTCTAACTGGTATTACTTAAATTGATATAAAAAATATGGAATAATATTTTCTTTTTTACACCACAACCCATCCACAGGTAGAGCCATGTTTTACATTATAGTTGCAGACAATTTCAGTAGAAGAGAACCCCCCCCCCCCCATCTTTTACTGCGACATACAACTTGATGCACTTCAATAACTCAACAGTAATCTGTAGGTTACAAAACCAAAACCATTTATACATTTTACCCAAGGCCATCAATGAATAAAATAACAGTGTTTCACAAATGTTTATATGTTCTATTTATATTAGCTTGGTGATGGGCTCTCCATGGTTACAATCTGTTTGATTTTATTCAGATGATGATAAAAGTTGAAACACATAAAAGTTTGGAATGAAATAAACTGATTTGTGGGAAATGAATTGGATAATTGTAATTGCTAATCTTAAATGGGCTAGCCCACCCTTATGCTAGCCTGACTCACTATGCCACAGACACACTATGATTCAACAGCCAAGCAGTAGTAACACATCACAGCTTTTCCCGATCGGTCAACCATTCACTCCAATAATGTCAAGCAAGGTTTCTTTATTCAGGCATTTTTTGTTCACCTCTGAATAAGATGAAACTATAAACTGAACAATGAATATGATCATTTTTCATGGTAAAAAAAATCTGAAGTAAAGGCAAATCTAGTAGTGTTGGATAAGTAATTAATATGGACACTTTATTTTCTACATCTGGCAACTGTTTTGTTTCCCTGTCAGCACAATTTAAGTGCTGTGAAACCTATACTGCATTTAATCACTATCGAAAACATTCCATGGGATAGGACCCCACACGACTAACGGATCTATGTGTATGACACATGCCATGGGATAGGACCCCACACGACTAACGGATCTATGTGTATGACACATTCCATGGGATAGGACCCCACACGACTAACGGATCTATGTGTATGACACATTCCATGTGATAGGACCCCACACGACTAACGGATCTATGTGTATGACACATTCCATGTGATAGGACCCCACACGACTAACGGATCTATGTGTATGACACATTCCATGGTAAAGGACCCCAGGCGACTAACGGATCTATGTGTATGACACAATCCATGGGAAAGGAGCCCAGACGACTAACGGATCTATGTGTATGACACATTCCATGTTATAGGACCCCACACGACTAACGGATCTATGTGTATGACACATTCCATGGGATAGGACCCCACACGACTAACGGATCTATGTGTATGACACATTCCATGTGATAGGACCCCCACACGACTAACGGATCTATGTGTATGACACATTACATGGGAAAAGACCCCACACGACTAAATGTGTATGACACATTCCATGTGATAGGACCCCAGACGACTAACGGATCTATGTGTATGACACATTCCATGTGATAGGACCCCACACGACTAACGGATCTATGTGTATGACACATTCCATGTGATAGGACCCCAGACGACTAACGGATCTATGTGTATGACACATTCCATGGGATAGGACCCCTCTTTTATCTACAGGAGATCCCCTTAAAGCATGTTCCAACAGTGTCTCCCCCCCCGCTCCTGTTTTTGTAAAAAGCTGATTTGGGACAAGAACATTTTACCATTGTGAAATTCATAGACAGACATATAAAAATTCTACAGATAAAAACTATGGTTATCATCCACGATATTGAAATTATAGTTTGGCACAAGTGTTGATAGTTTGTGTTACAAACACACGCCAATCACCGGAACGGATTACAAAATAACCTACAATTCCAAACCCTTCTCACCCATTGCTTTCAACAACTTCCCGTCTGAACTTTTGTCCGATCAGTGTATGTGTTAACTGTCACCTGGTTTTCATCCACACCCCTTTTTTTTAAACATTTGCCGTGGCCAATTTGTACGGAGGAACATTTTCACCTGTACTGCTGTAATGCCCGTTCGCATTCTATAAATTATTTTATTTGCTCAGGCATGCTCAAATGCTCTTCCTCCTAATATCACTGTCATACAATTTGTGCGCACTAATTGACCCACCTGCCCGATACACTTTAACACTACTATGCAGTTGTTATTACCATTTCAATGCTGCTCAACTGACCTACTTGTACATCATCCTGTATTATCTGTATATTGACTCTCCACTTGACCCTGTATTGCCATGTAGAATCCCACTTCTATTTGCACTCTTCTATCCTGTGTATCTCGTCTCCAACGCCTATCTGGGGTCGGGTCGCGGGGGCAGCAGCTCTACCAGGGGACCACAAACCTTCCTTTCACTGGCCAAATTAACCAGCTCTGACTGGGGGATCCCAAGGCGTTCCCAGGCCAGTGTGGAGAAATAGTCTCATGTGTATTTATAGTGTAAATGAATGTTGTGGATGATGATGGTGGTGGTCGATGTAGCCACTATCAGTTGGCGCGTTTATATCATTCCTAATATGTATAAGCTGTTAGTGTATTTTCATTATACCAATAAACTAAAGTTCCATGAATAACTTTATCACCATCGTTTCCTATCCACAGGAACTTTTACTCTTCTCTAGTATTTCTTCCCATGCTAAAATAAAAGGATGTCATAGGAATATGTACCCATGCAAATACACAGACATACACTCACCCGATAAGGGACACCATCTGCTCCACTATGTGCTTGCTGAACGTTATGATAACAAAGAGTTTCTGCGGAGACAAAGACAAATGAATCGACTGATTAGTCATACCCCCTTGAAGGCATGATAGCTACTAGGTCTCAGACAGACACACAGATTATGAGAACATGAGTCTGCATCGAGGTGGGGGACATTCTCTTAATGCTTTGAACAGAGACACATGCCGTCTCATTTCTAAACAGCAAAAGTCCTGGAGGTCTTATGTCCGTCTCGTTTTCAGCTCCTATATGACCTGATTCACTATATCCAAACTGCACATTTTCCTCTCTATAAAAGATCAAATGGTCATCTTATAAGTGTATGTTTCTGTATGTGGGAACGTGTTTCAACAGGAACGGTTCAGGAATAAGTTAAGTGGGTCTGAGATCAGAAGTAGCGGCACAAAGACTCCCCCAGGGCTGGTCATACTCACTAACCCTGGGGAGCTCTGTCAGAACTGGTGAGATCACTGCCTGGTACTTCTGAGATTGATTGGTCGGTTTTAACTGCTCAGCACTCACTGCCACGACTCACCAAGACATTCGTCAGTCTCTCACCATCTGGGAGTAGATTAGTCACTGTGGTAGACTCAACAATATAGCCGGTAATTAAGAGTTTGGTCTGGTTTGCAATATGTCATGACTCCTGTTCAAGTCCTGTCTATACTCCTTTAATCTAGAATGGAATTTAACAACAACACTAAAAACATGAATATAAGCAGTACACACGGTCATGTCTAAAAGTCTGCGCGCCCTTCCACATTCTTCAAATAGTTCACATTAACTTAAAAAAAATATTTATTCCACTGATATTACAGCTTTGTTTTGTTTTTATTCAAAATCGATGAATGAAGAGTGCCTGTAAACTGCTGTTTTAAGATCTCTTCACAGGTTTTATACAAGATTTAGAGAAGGGCTGCTTGTTGAGCAATCTAGTGTTTTGCATTAAACAGTTCCAGGCTTCTTTGTTAAATGTGTTTGAGGTCATTGTCCTGCTGGAGAAACCCAAAACCTTTCTGGCATTGCACTTGGACTTTTATACATCCTTCAGCAGGGGGTACCACACCATAAAAAACCCTTTCACTTGTAGTTTGTGCCAAACGATGCAAGTCTAAACTACTGTAGCCTACTGTGTTAAATTCGGCTTAAATCTCGCAAGTCGATCTAGGTGTTTTCTTCACCATTCAAACAATCCTTTACTTCCATCAAGTTCTCTCTTGCGGCCATATCCAAAATGTTTGGATGGTTGGCTTGGGCCTTAAACATCTTGATAATATTATGTACGATAGAGAAAAGAATGAGGGTTTCTGGATATGGATCTGTTTGCTTGGCTACATTGTTGCGTCTGACCTTCTAATAGAATTTCTGGTTCTTTTCTCCATGTTCATTGCAGTAAAGGAGTCCTTTTCCCCCAACACACACACACACACGCACACGCACACGCACACGCACACGCACACGCACACGCACACACACACACACACAATATCTCAACGGTAGTATAATAGAGTTAACAAATATATTCACTTGTATATGCATCTTGATGATGGCTTTCCCAATCAGTGTTGCACCAAAGAATGTCCAAAATGGTACCAGGAAATGGCCACATGTTATACCAGCCAGGTCAAACAGAGGATTAGGGATCTGAAAGACAAGTTGTCAGACATGTAAATATCACACGAAAGACACATTTTACCACAATTTCTACGATTGCCTTCTACGTATCAACAGACAATATATATTGAATGAAGGTTTTGATTGTGTTTGAATTTAAATATAAAACATTTTTCACACTGGCTGTTATATAAACTCAAATCCCAGTTATTTCCATATTTTTCTTCAGGCAAAAGCCAAATGGAATTGAATAATTGAAGCCACACATCGCAACCCACTTCTACAACTGATTTGAAATCAGATTATTGGCCATGTGACCTGTGACTAAAAATTAAATAAACTATATTTCCATGCTTTTTAGGCAGTACTTTTGCTGATGGAGCTATAAATCGTTTTGACAAAAACATGTGGTTGTTACTAGATTGTCCAAAAACAATGGATAATTGTTGTATTATTTTCAATAATATTAAATGTTCCTTCCCAATGATACGCTATACAGGGGCACCGGCAGCAAATTACTACTATTTGAACTCACGTTTTATGTGGTCATTTGTGATATGTTTGTTTGGATAGACAATATTCCAAAACTAAAAGTTATTTTAAGCGATAAGCACAGCAGCGGGAACAAAGTTCAATACAAAGTGCATTTCATGTCTTCCTGTAAATGTTTTTCGGCAAAACAAAGGAAAAGGCCTTTGGACTTACGGATGCACAGGCGAGAATCCCAAAGAATCCCACTTTCTGCACCATGTTCTGAACACCAAGTTTTGCTCTTGTGACAAAGTCCTGAAAAACAAAAGTGTTAAACGGCTTGGATTTTATAAGATTCCTGCATACCAAACATTTGATCTGTTTTAGTTTTTCTATTATGAAATATGTTAAGATAAATGTTAATGAGGCGAGGTCATTTCAACCACAAGTGAATGGCCCAGCAGAGAGTTGCTTTGATGAAATTATTTTCATAATATACACACATATACATTTTGTGACAATGAACTAACACGCATCTACTTAAATGTGTCCAACTCGCATATAATCAAATAAATGAAAGGAAACATGCCGCATCATGAATTCAAGATTATACACTAGGTAGCATTGGCTTGCAAAAACAACTTACTTTTTATATTGGACACCCATAAACACAAAATCTTATTTAGAGTACATCTGACTCTGTGGACAATTAGCAACATTGACAAAATCCTTCGCAAAAGACAACTTTAAAACATGTCCTAAAATATATCAGTTGTATACATTAAGTCAAACGCATGGTTTTTCTACCAATAAAGATTGTTTAGTCAGAGATGTGATCTAAGGGGACGAGCCCTGGACGTGTTAACAGGCTACTGACATCACCTGTCTCCCAAATGTAATGCTCAGGAACAAAGAGAAGCCATCCGGGTTAATTAAAGGGGAGCTTGTTTTACAGTGACTCACCCCACTAACTGTGAGCTTTACTGGAAATGGAAGGTGGGGATTTGGGAAAATGTGACAACTTAAGGCCCAATCACAGACTAAGACTCAAGTAGAGTATAATAGCATTTAAGTTGTCCCCACTAGGAATGCAAAATAAGTAATTACTGAAAATTGTGAACGCAGATAATACAAATCGTAGCAAATGAAATTCATTATTGATTAGTTAAGTCTACGTGAGACAGAGCTAAAAAAAAATGAAGACTGCAATGCAGAGACCAGTAACCTAGTCTGAAACAAGTTGCTCCGTATTAGGTTGACATAGAGCTCCGTATTAGCTTGACATAGAGCTCCGTATTAGCTTGACATAGAGCTCCGTATTAGCTTGACATAGAGCTCCGTATTAGCTTGACAAATGTAACCCTTGCATTTAATCCCGGAATATCTGATGAATAATTAAATCCACAGATTAATTCTGAAAACAGTTGTCAGTTGCAGCTCTAGTACCCGCTCTAGTACCCGCTCACCTGCGCCCCCTCTGCCTGCTCCAGCATCTCTTCAAACTCCTCATAGTCTTCGTCATCTGGGTCGGCTCCTGATAGCCTGGCTGCTCGGGCCATGAAGTAGGGGGGCAGCTCCCCAATGGCCGTACCTGCACCCTGTAGGATCAAATACTGGGTTAGCCTGGGTTCCTATCCTGACACGTATCACTCCAGGTTGCACTGTGGTCTATCATTAGGCACACCTGCTTCTGTCAAATGATGCTATACACAAACTATGTTCAATGGCTACACTAATCAATTCACATTGATTAGATTGCCCCTACAGAGAGTGAGGCAAGTGGCTGTGGCATAATACAGACAAAAAGGCAGCAAGGCAAAGTGCGATTGAACATTAAAATGGCCAAAGCAACCAACCTACAGAGCTTTTGAGTATTATAAGCAAAATAATGGCATAATAGTTTTCAATAGTTTAGGCGTCATTCCACTCGTTGAAATAAAGTCATGTTTATAAATATGTGTTTAACACTAATTATTATACAAGACAATATCATCAAAGTGCAATCAAACCACGTGCCTGTGCCTCAGACTGACTACCACTAGTGGAAATTGTTACACTGCAGCCTTGTAACTGCTGAAATGGATAAAACACCAGGAGGGAACTGACCACTAGTTCCTTTTACATCATGCTTATGATACTGAGGAAAAATGTGGCTTAAGCAACCATAAACCCATCCACTACAAACAATACGGGATGGTGGTGGGGGCGTATTGGTGAGGGAAGTGTTTTGCTTGCACACACTAGATCCACTGATATCAACAGACCAATGTAAGTACACCGTAAAAGCCTTGACACAAAAAACACTAGTTGTCCTGGAAGCAAATCTGACCTGGTGCTAGAAGGGTGCAGCCAATGAACTGTCCACTATGTATGTTTCACAAGCATGTTCGGCCCCACACAATACGTGGTTTGAATGAAGCTCTTCAAATTTGACTAGAACGTTTAATTTGGTCCATGGTAAAGAAGCCTGCACTGATGCAGCCTGCTGTGTGTGATGCACTTGACTTGTCCATCCAAGTTTGCCAACAACTGTTCTTAATGTGAAGTATTTACACCATTTAAGACACACTTACCCACATACAGGCCTCGAGGCGGACCTTGGAGACGATGGACCAAAGTGAGATGCTGCCTTCTATGCCCCCTTCGTCTGGGCAGATGATCTGGTCTGGGTAAGGAGGCTCAGGGAAATCGGTGGAACCACACTCGTATGCAGCCAGGGTGACTGATGCTATATGAGGACCCTGAGAAAGATATGGGGCATTAGTACAACTGGACTTAAATAGGGACAGTGCCAGCACACACAGGGAGATGTAGTGGCATTAGTTAGTACAACTGGACTTAAATAGGGACAGTGCCAGCACACACAGGGAGATGTAGTGGCATTAGTTAGTACAACTGGACTTAAATAGGGACAGTGCCAGCACACACAGGGAGATGTAGGGGGTATTAGTTAGTACAACTGGACTTAAATAGGGACAGTGCCAGCACACACAGGGAGATGTAGGGGTATTAGTTAGTACAACTGGACTTAAATAGGGACAGCGCCAGCACACACAGGGAGATGTAGTGGCATTAGTTAGTACAACTGGACTTAAATAGGGACAGTGCCAGCACACACAGGGAGATGTAGTGGCATTAGTTAGTACAACTGGACTTAAATAGGGACAGTGCCAGCACACACAGGGAGATGTAGGGGGTATTAGTTAGTACAACTGGACTTAAATAGGGACAGTGCTAGCAGAGGTGAACATTCATGCAGACACACAGACAGCCAAGGCACCACAGCCCCCTAACAGGTTGGCATGCAGCTGCATTAGCCACCTGCCTATAAAAAAGGTTAGAAAGGTCAGGGGACCCGAAACCACAGCTCAGGAACCCTATTTTACTACGTCCTGTTAAGATGACACAGCGACAGGTTATACACAGCAGCACATACCACCATGTTACCCGGAATATATAAAAGAATACTCAAGTCGATAAATAATTAATTATGTATGCAATAATCTAACTTAAGACACAACCTTCCAAGTACGCTTCCATTGTTAACTTAAAGGTTCCTGCTCTATTAGATGAGGAGATATATTTTCACTTTATCTAGTGTCATCTAGGGTTCTATTTTGCAGGAAATCTTGGTTGAGTGCATACTCAAATGTACGTATGCATGTGTGTGTGTGTGTGTGTGTGTGTGTGTGTGTGTATATATATATATTTTATATACACATACAATAAAATAGGTATTTGTTGTCTTGCTCAGATTGAGTAATCTTTAATTTAATCTAAACCATAGCTGATATAGCTTGATGCCCTATATGTCAATGCTGTATCTATATATACACATACAGAGGAAATAAAAAGTTTACACACACAGCCACATCCCCAGTTATAAAAGGACTTGCACACTCACAGAAACAGGTTATTGTAAGATTTTTTTTTATTGAATTGTTCACATTATAGGCCACATTAAAGGTGGAAAAAGTTCTTACAAGACTTATCTTTCTCATTTTTTCACACAAAAAAACTGACATGTGTGTAAACTTTTTATATCCACTGTAAGTCCTGCAGAATATTAATGGAGGAGTCATTTGAAAATGTATGTAAAAAAAACAAAAAGTAAAATGTGTAAAGAAAACCGTGTTAATTGCACCCATGTCTAGAATTGATGTTTGTGCTAGATCAGAATTTTGGCCCTGAAAATCTCCTACCTAGCCTTAATATATTCTGTCAGGATAGTTCTGCCAAGGGTGGCTGGTTGGCTCTACAGCAAATTGAATCTTCCATGCTCTACTATTTAATCTTGATCCTTACCTAAACAGTTTGAGCTTTTGCTTGTACGACTCAAATTATGTCACAGGGAACCAGACTCAATATCCACAAAAGAAAATCAGCTTGTGGCACCAGCATATGATTAGGTCGTATCCCAAACAAATGTCTTATATTATAAAGCAAAAAAAGTATTTGGCTTAATAGTCATTTTCCACATTAAGATTGATTCAGCAACTTCATTAGAGTTTAAGAGTAGACTCTTTACCCTGTCCTTTCCATCTATCAGCCTATTTGCATCGGGACAAAGGTCTTTAGTTATCAACGCGATTATGCCAACACCTATTAGATCTCCAATTAACCAAGTTATGCATTCATATTTACAACAATTACTTTGTAGAGAAAATTAAGTATAAACATAATTTAACATTTTCTTAGTTTGATTTAACTATTATAGTCATACATTTTGGTAAATTCTTCATGCTTTTGCATACTAGATTTCAAGTGACCAAAAAAGACTAAAGATAGGAAGTACAAGCAGCTCGTTCAGTAGGTCCACTTTCAGCTTCAACACAGTAGGATTGAAGTTCTTTGCGTGACAGTTGCACGTTCACAAGCCATCAGGATAAGAACGATTCTAAACATGATCACCCTTTGACCAAATCATAAAACGTCTTGAAGGTTGCACTGACGCAACTAACGAAAGAAAGTAAATACAGGCAAATTCGACAAGCCACGAAAAAACATTCCAAATTCAACCGTTGAATTGGTGTTGCAGTTTGGAGCCCTATCTAGGTATAACTCACGTTGTGACTAAAATGACCTCGTTTTGGCACATAGTTGCACTTTGACTACCCTCAGTGTGCTCATTGCCCCAGACCTGTCCTTAGAGATTCTGTTATATTGCAACTTATATTTGGAAATGCTCAAAACCCTTCTCTTGACCAACTGCAGCTGGATGTCCTAAATCTCTAATTACACAGGATCCCACCAGATACAACTCTAAACCTATGAACAAGGGCACTCGTATTATCCTGAATAACGAGCCTGCCAAGTACACACATGTAGTTTCCTGCATGTATACATTCTACATGTATGATGTATACAAAGGCCGAACATCCAAAGTTCTGCTGAAGATTTCAAAAACAAAAAATGATTAAGAAGTCTGCACTTTCTAGATAAGAGCTTCTGCTAAATGTCTACATTTAATTAGGAGTCCCTTTTCCTGCCAACTCATGAACTTAAACTACATGTATTCCTTTTTCCCATTGGTTATGGAAAAGGCAAAGTAAACATGCGCAGAAAAAACACCCACACTCTACCAGCATCCTCAGACAGGTACAGGAGATCCAGCCGGCTTTCCCAGTTATAAAAAGCTTGTTATTATTACCACTGACAACATGCAAGGGATTAGTGGTTCCCTTACCAGATAAAGTAGAAAGGTGTGTAGGCCAGTCCCAAGGCCAACTGACGACAGGATACCCAGGCCTACCCAGTAAGCACACCACAGGAACCTCTTCTCTAGGTACTGCACATACTGCAGAACAGAACAGAAAAATCAGCAGCGGGGAGGAAAGGGAGAGAACATTAGCCTTTTGCTTGAATAAAGATGATCTTGACATAAGACTCCATAGCATATGTATTGTTTAAGAAATATTAGAGTCCTGTATCTGCCAAAGAAAATTATTCTGTAGTAATGTGAAACACTGCCATAGAAACACTGCATTCTATTGAGACTTTTGACAAAACTGCTCTTGATTCCAAATGTTAAATTGATGTTAACCCTTGAATACATTCTAATTTAACATATTCAGAATTATGAGGAAAGGTACAAAACGATCATAAACCAGATTTTTTTCCCTGTAATCTTTTGAAAGCAAAAATACCAGCAACATGTTAATCCTAAATAAGTTGTATTTTCTGCTTCCCAAATTACAGAAACGTGAGTGTAAGTGTGCTTAAAGGTATAGACGTTTTAGAGCCTTCATTTTCAGATGGTGAAATATGACTCATACTTCCTCAGAGGGAAATACCCTCCCATAGGAGTGATATGGCTAAGACACCAGAGTTGGCCAAATGGAAACCTAGTGTTTTAGCATAGCCTGTAGATAAGATGGGGCAGCCCCTGGTGCTGCTACTTATGCAGGCATGATGGTCTGGTACAGGATGCAAGCTTTGACTGGAAGCTATTATGAATTGCTTTACCATCTGGTGTTCTCCATCAGTGGAGTAGGCAAGGGAGAAGAGTGAACACAGGCCCAGGAACAAGAATACTGCACCCCTTCTCCGCCATAATCTGTAGAGTGGAAACACTGTTCACTATACAAAATGGACGTGAAAGTCAACTGCCACATGGAAAGCTTTCAACCATATGATGTTTCTATAGTTTTACTGTTAAGTAGTGAGGGTTTACTTCAATGTCCACTCTTTAATTACGATGAGGGTTTCCAGGAAGAAGTATTGCAGCGTAACGATAGGTCTTTTCCACAAGACCAGAGAGAGACGGTTTTCTCTGTCTCTCTGCCGCCTCTCGCTCACTTGAGTGTCTGTAGATACAGGAACATACGTCAGTCAAACATAACGTAGGTTTTTTAACACATTTGGCTAGTGATGGGCTATCAGCTATGTTGATTTGTCTAAGCACGAGCAGAAGCATAAACAGAACTACAGTTGTACTCTAGTCTAGGACATCAAATTAAGAAGCATCCTTATGTAATTTCTAAACTGGTAATAGGATACCCAAGTGTGGGACCATCATAGCAATATTTAAATGTGGCAGGAAGATTTCCCACGCGAGCCTTTAATTGCTGCGCACAACTGTTCTCCTTCCTTTGTTGTTACCCATTCTCCATAAAAACGGCATAACACTGACTACTTCAAAACCGACCTCCAGAATGTCCATTCTGTTTGTCTTTGGATCCTCGCTTCTGATGTTGTTCACAGCTCGCTCCGTTCACTGCCATCTCACTCACTGCTGAATCGAGGACAGTAGTCTGCAGGGTTTGATTACAGTAGGACATGAAGACACGTTTAATTTTGTACCCCACCACGTAGTAAATATTGATGCCCTTTTCCAGGTACTTGTTTAGCAACATCTAAACATGAGTATATAAAGTGTACAACGTGAACCGGTCTTTAAAATATTTGAGCATATTGATAATACACTAGGCTTTGCCAACTGAAATGACGACAACACAGAACGCAGCCAGACACAACATTGTTAGAATTCACAGATTTGTTTCAATGAACACCAAATGATTGGGAACATTATTTCAACATAAATAGTAATAGTGACTTAATTGGGTAAGACTTAGTGTACCCAAATCAATTAGACTAAAACATTATAGGATTTGTTGTTTAATTCTATTAAATGAAATCCTTTGTCCTGTAATAGTACTTGGTATAGTAGTGGGTAGGTAGTGTGTTGCAACATTTCGACAGGATGACGTTAACGGTAAGACAGCTAGCAGGAATACAAGCTAACTAGCTACCAGCAGATTATTGGATTACTGTCAGGTAACCAGGATACGTGTACATTATCTCTCAATACAAAGTCTCACACAGTAGCTGTCTCGCATGAGTATATAAACATCATCAGTTCACTACACTATAATATCGACGGCCCTCTAGTATAAAAGACAGATTATATACCAGCCGGCGAGCTAACTTACTGCTGGGAACATTACTAAGGCAGGTAGAACAGTAGGAACAGTATAACGAAGAATAAACGACAGGTTTGGATCAATAGTTTCCTGTCGTACTACTTACACGACAACACTATCAACAATCAAAACGTTTTAGCTAAAGACACACGTGTTAGTTACGTTACCACATATTAATTAAATTAACTTCCATACCTACCAAAAACGCTTTAAAGTAGACAGGGCAAAACTGGACGAGCACTTCCGGCTCACGGATTTCTTCATCACCTTTCTGTTCTTCACGGCTTCATGGTGGATTACAACATGTCACATGTCTATTGGCGCCACCTACTGGGTGGGGTGATAACTGAATCTAACTGTTGAGTTCACAATATACATCTTATTGAATACGGTTAATAACGCTTACAACAGAAAAACCAGGAACACAAAATACATTGGGTATCTGTTTTGTTATGTGCAGTAGTCTAGGCAGCAGTGGCAACAAATGGTACAAGTGTTCAGAAATATGAATAAACCAGTTTGTGTACTAATACTGTTAGTTTGAGGCAAAGTCGGACATACGTTATGTGTTGCTGCAGAGTGGGTAGAACATCTTAAGGAGCTTGGCCATCACTATTTAACCAGAAATTATTTAATTAACGTGTGTATTAAAAGTGTCATTAATGGGTCAGAACAGATTCCTTTTGTTGTAAAACTCTTTCTGAGGCTGTGAAAGAAGTGGCTCTAACAAATGATAAACATCTGTTTGCCAATGTGCATAATCTAGGGGTGTACTTAATGTGTAGTTAATGTGTACTAAGGTGGGTTGTCAAGCTTCTCCCCTGACGCTCCCCTCCACCAGTCTTTCTTGGAGTTTTTCCAACAATTGATGACAATAAAAATCTATTTAATCAATTTCAAATGAAGTCAATAAAGCATCACCAAAACTGGTAAAATTATGTGAAAATAAATACAGAATAACTTGGTCTGGTTCTGTTCGTTTAACATTGATGCAAAGACCATGAGACCCATCCAAGGCCCATCAATAAACCCTTATTATTACTGCTGTTGAGTCTGGGAGGTTACATAGTCATGTCCAAGCCGGTTAAAATACAGAACTCCACAACCCAAGCATCTCCAAAATGAGTAAATCCCAAGCCAATAAGTCAACCAAATTCAACAGCTAACCGAAAGATGCTAAAAAAAACTCAGTATTGAGCAAAACTTCTCCGTACCATGGTACCATGTTTAGTTAAAAAACACACCCTCATACCGACTGTTAATCATGAAGGCGGTGGCGTTATGGTTTGGGGCTACTTTGTCGTTCCATGGAGCCTGGCCAACTAGCCAGAATTTCATTCAACCATTTATTTCATATTGAACCTGGGAATCCTTGAGAATGAAGCCATCAATCATAAGTCCGAAGCATTGATAATGCAATAGGGACATTGTAACAAAATATCTACAGTTAAGTGCTGACACTGACACATTTTATAACTTTTGCTCTGTGCGCCACCACAAGAGATTTGAAATTAAACAACCAAAACTCAATTGTAGTGCAGACTTTCATCTTAAATTGAAGGGGTTGAACACATTTTTCTTACACCATTTTCATACACAGGCCCCTTATTTCAGGGGCTCAAATGTATTCACAATCAGGCTTATTGCTAAGTTTGTTTACACATACAAGGAATTTGTTCTGACCCATGGCTGCAGCATTTAGGACACACATTTCTCAAAGTACATGAACAGAACTTGACAGTGGCTGCAGCGTACCAGACGGTGATGGATGAACTTGATGGTGGCTGTGTAGGCATTTATCATCATGGACGTTGGTAGTTTGACTTTTTGTGCTGCCGCAGGCAGTGCAGTCTTTGTTGTGCTTTCTTAGTGAGAGAGGTGATGTTCAGCTCCCACTTGAGGTCCTGGGCGATTGTGTTGCCCAGGAAGCGAAAGGACTCCACTACGTTGACAGGGGAGCCCCCCAGGACATTGGGACAAAGATCAGCCGGGCTTCTCCTAAAGTCCACTCTCATTTCCACTGTCTTTAGAGCATTGAGCTGCAAGTTGTTGAGACTGCACCAGGACACTAGCCGGTCAATTTCCCCCCTGTAGGCGGTCTTGTCCCCATCAGAGATTAGACCAATGAGGCTGGTGTAACCTGTGAACTTGGAGTTTGACAGAGTGGTGACTGGAGGTGCAGTTGTTTGTGTTCAGGGAGGATAGGGGACAGGACACAACCTTGAGGGGAGAAAGTGCTGATGGTCAGAAGGTCCGAAAGGTATTTTCACAGCCTTACCTGCTGCCTCCTGTTGGAGAGAATGTCTACAATCCATTTACATGTTGACACGGGCACTCCCACGGTGAAGAGCTCATCCCGGAGAAGGGATTATGGTGTTGAAAGCAGAGCTGTAGTCCACAAACATGATCTTGGGTTAGGTTCCAGGGGAGTCAAGATGATAGAGAATGAAGTGGAGAACCATGTTGATCGTATCGTCCACTGACCTGTTGGCTCTGACTGTAGGCAAACTTCAATGGGTCTAGTACTGGATCTGTGATGTTCTTGAGGTGTGAGAGCACCAGGAGCTCAAAGGACTTGATAACCACAGCGGTCAGGGCAACTGGTCTGTAGTCATTTAGTCTTGTGATCTTTGGTTTCTGGGGGGCTGGGAAGATGGTGATGGATTTGAAGCAAGTTGGGACGCTGCTGTACTCCCAATAATTTTCTGAAAATGTCTATGAACACAGCAGATAGCTGAACTGCACCGTGCTTAAGGGTGGAGGAGCCAGAGACTCCATCAGAACCAGCTGCCTACCTTGGGTTTTCACTCTAGAATAGTCTGTTTACATCAGTATTTTTACATAATTGGACAAATTAACACATTTTTTTTTTCATTTATTAATACTTAAGGTAATAACCTTTTTCAGGGAAAGTCTGGAATGCATGGACATCACCAAACGCTGAGTTCTCCTTTGATGGAGCATCATGAGCCGATCAAAGCCTTCTCCAAAAAAAATGTCTTCCCATCATTCTGGTACAGGTTGATCTTAAGTTTCACCTGTCTAAAGATTGCTGTAAATTACCTTTCAACTGGACATTGCCTGATAATTTCCAGACTTAACTCTATACGGTGTAATGCCTGATAAAACTTCCTTGCAGATCTTTTAAGGAAAGGTTATACTGAATCCTGGACAAAAAAATCTATCTCAATGGAAATATTTTATGGCAGGACTAGGTTTTATCTGACTCCACGTAAGTAACAGGTTGTGACTTATGTTTCCGTATCAGTATATCTCTAAGCAGATTGTTTTTATACGTAATACTTCGATATAATTAAAAACGAAGAAAGATTGCAATAGATATTTTGTATATTATTATACTATTCGGTGACTATTAAGGTAGTACAATTTAGCAATATTGCCTCTGTGAAATATTTAACTCAACAAACAAGGTTTTAAATGCAATACTTTGCAACCAAATTGTTTTTTTTCTCCCCAAAGATTTGTCCATAACAAGAACATCATTATTTGTTATATTTAATTTAAAATATCTAGAAAATAAAACATCTGCAGAAACGTATTTTACACACACACACCAACAACGCTGGAACACAATCAAACATTGTCCAAAAAATGGGTTAAAGTGTTAAACTTATTAATACAAAATGTTCACATTCAAATGATCAACTTGCTCTTAATTAAGCATTTCTGCATCCTCCTATACAGTGCATACATCACATAGTCATGTGTAATGAATTGTCACATCCAGGGGTATTAACCCTACAAGCATAGATACAACATGAACCAAATAAAGAGCTACGGACACGCTCCACTAGGCACGCCTTATTACTTCAAGGCATGCCGGATTTAACATAGGCACTGCGATTGCAACTGATGGCTTGTTCCATTCCTGGAGAATAGGTAGGTAGTGTTCGGGAGATTCCTGTCGCATTGTCCAAGTGCTATAACCCTTCATTCATCATAATGCAGGGAGGACAGGAACTTCTCCACATCCAAGTCATCAGGGAAGGAATCCAGTAGCTTCTTCTGTTTCTGACGGGCAAACAAACAGAAGAGCAATAATTCACGTTGTGCTTTCACACTCAACGCAGGGCACGCCTAATCTATGAATAAAAGTTGTCGCTTTAACATCAAATGATAAACCCCGGGACAGTTTAGGATGCACAGATTGATAGAACTCTCTACGTCGTGCTCACCTTTGCCTTCTTCTTACTTCCCGATGAAACCGGGTGATCCTTCTTTGCCGTCAGACTGACCAAAGCCTCAGGCTGCTTGCGCTTTTTACCCTTGGATGCCACAGGGGACACTGCACCGACGCCCTCCTGGCGCAGACTGTCTTTTAGAGGGGTGCCCGTCCTGGCGATAGCGGCTCGGGATAAGATCATCAGGGTGTGGGCCGCCATGTTGATGCTGTTTTCACTCCCGGCCTCACTGGCTGGGCTGCAGGAGGGAAGGTCCGGGGTGACTGGAGGGACCAGGCGCCTGGGGGTGCCCTCGCCATCTCTGCCCTGCCTCTGACGCGCAGGGGTCCTGTGGCAGTCTAACGATGCTCCCTGGAGACTGCCAGGGGTCCGGGGAACAGGCAACTCCAGGCAGCCCTTACCTGACCTCTTAGGAGGGGTGGAGGGAGGGTTCAAACCCTGGATATCGTGGAGCATCTCGGCAGCTTGTTTGGTGAGCGGGCTGGTCTTGGACGGCGTTTTACTGGAGCAGGCTGTGGGGCCCGGGGAGAGCCTACTCTCTTGCCTGCCCACCTCCAGCTCGTTCTTCCTGTTAGCAGTGACGTGTGGGTTTTTTTGAGGACAGGTCTTGTTTGCGTCTTGTCCTTCACAACCCTCAACAGGACCATCTTTTATAAGATCTGGTCTTTCAGCATCTTCGTTCTCTATCTCCTTCCTGCTACCTGATCTCAGTCTGTGTTCAGAGGCAGAAGATCTGGAGCTCTGCACGTTCGCAGATTCTCTCTCACCTTCATCCTTCCTGTCTGCCGACTGCGACCTCCTCCGGACTCGAGAGCTGTTCGATGACTCTGACTGCGAGACAGCCGTATTACGGCTGCCTGGACTTTGAGACCTACTGGTTTCCCGTCTAGAAGTCCGATCGGCGTCTCTCTTCGATGGGGTCTTTTTCACATCTTTCTTGTGGTTTCGTACAGCAGAGGATTTCTCAGTCTCTGTTCCGGTCCATGTTGTTTGAGTGTTACCCATGCACCGCACAGTCTCGATCCTCCTTTTCGGCCGACCGCTTTCTAAGACAGCCGACTTTGCAGGGACCAATTTAGGACACTCCTTCTCAGCTTGTTGGACAGAAGGTAATACAAGAGCGGTGGCTGCCGGAGCCTTGAAGGAGGGGGAGGCTGTACTGGTCTGGGTGAACGTGTCCCCAGCAGAACCATCAAAGCAGAGCATCCTCCGGTGACTTGGACTGGAGCCCAGAGCTGGGTTCTGGTTCTGCGTACTTTCACAGGAAGGGTTGAGCTTCTTTGTTGTCTCATTCAATCCCAAAGCTCGAATTTGGCCTGAAATGCACAAGCAAGCAGCGACATTTATGAAGAAAATGAAAACAGAAAACTCAATTAACAGGCTATGATATAGTGACACAATCCTTACATGAGACTGTTTTGTCCTTGGGTGCCAGTTTAGGATTGGTTTTCACTGCTGCTGGTTGTACTTTTGAAGCAGGGCTAGGCACGGCCAATAACTGCAGGAAAACAACAACTTATAATTGAGGGATGCATATTGATTGGTTATTAAATTGGCTAGGTGTTTTTGTAAAAGGGATCAAATGCAAAAATAGATAAAAGAAAATGCCCCGAGCCTCAGACCAAAAGGAAATTAATTAACGGTATAACAAATGCATATCGCTCTTTAAAGGGAGGCAAGCAAGAAAGGAGATTTACAAAAGGGTTATTCCACTTCAAATCAAATTCATATAATCATATTACGTGAATTGCTGTGATGGTTGTCACATCACCCAGACACAAATGTATCAGAAACGACTTGTTGTGCCATTTTGTATTTGAATGCAAGTACTTTAGCAGATACTTATACATATCGCCCTGGATGAGAGTAACGTGAGTGCAAACATTTTGTGGGGTTGTGACGGTGTACTGTTTTGGAAATTCAGATCTAAGGGAACAGGATAAAAAAATTGGATTACATGTTTTGCCAATTGACCATCGCTAATGATTCCCACTCTATCCATCTTTGTTTACTAATTACAGCCAGCCCAACACAGCAGGAAACACCTGAAGACAGAACGTTGACGAATCAATGACTGTTATCGCAAGTATGTGACGCCTGGTAGAGCTAGTCGAGTACTACCTAGTTGCAATGTGACATACATTTAATATTATGGTGTCCAAAAGCTGTGTTATCCAGCGAATAACTAAAAAGGAAAGCCGCAGATAAAGCCATTTGATTTACAAAAGTTAAACGTAACCAAGAATACCATTATGACGCGTAGTTCCATTTGCCTCATCAATAGCTGGAACCTTCTCCCACACGAATTGGCTCTTTTCCCCACGACAAATGACATTAGTATGAACATACCTGATTGGAAACCACAGAGAACTGTGCTGCATTGTTCTGGCCAACAACGGATACAGGGACCACCATGTTCTGCAGCATGGACTGTACCGGCAAATTTATCGGTGAAGATACGATGAGCCTGGATCCTGGAAGAAAAGAACCATTTAGACTTGCAGAAGAGCAGCACAAATGAAGGACTCCAGCAATACGATTCAACCCAACATCCCCCCACCACTGTCTTACCAGCAGAATAGCGAGGTGGGGTGGCCAGAGCATAAGAAGTGGTGGGTACAGTCCGTCCCTGTGGGGCACCACTGGTTGACATCACCTTGTTGGAATTAGGGCCTGTGGCTGTCGTGTCAGTCACTAAGAAGTAGCTGTTGGTTGCACCTCCGTACGTGGATGTGGCTGAATCAAAGGGCAGCTGGATATAGTACCCAGGCTGTGTCCATGGAGACGATGTACCGGTCGGTGCTGCCACTGTCCCGGCTTTCCCTCTAAGGAGATTAGTCTCCACCGTCTGGATGACCTCTGACCCCCGTAAGCTGTTCACCGCCTGTACAGTCTCCTCCGCAGCAATGGAGGAGGCGTTAAGGGTTGGGGCTTTAGCAGGTGACTTAGCGGGGGAGGAGAGAAAGATGGTGGGGATTCGGTCTCCGGTGATGCTGGAGACGGCCTGACTTAGGGCTGTGTCACTTGAGGGTTCCTCCGCTTCATCACTGATGATGATTTTCAGTGCCACAATCTTACTGGGGTCCATGTCCTTGCCTGTAGGATGTTGAATTAAGGTAGGAGAAGGGGAAGTGGCTGTAACGGAGTCAGGGACAGCCATGGCTGGCAAGGTCTGTGGCGGAGGCTGTGAGATCCCATCACTGCTGGGAGGAGTCGTATCACTACGAGGCAGGTTGGAGGAGATGGAGGGACCCTGGTTTGACCTGTACAGCATTGGCATGGATGTGACAGAGGCGGATGGGGAATTAACTGGTGAATGCTGGACATCCAGAACTATTGCAGTACTTGCCGTTGGCACGTTGTTATTTTCTAATCGATTGTTCTCAGCAGGGACAGTTCTGCTATTAGATGAACTGGTGTTGCACTCAGACACCTGAACACTTGTTCCAGCGAGTCCTGTAGAGGTCGGAGTGCTCTCGCGTTGGTCGAATACAGTGTTGAAAGACACGGTGTCAAGCGGAGCAGAATTCAGAGGCTCATCTATATCCATGCCTGAATCGTCCGGAATAAAGGTGGCCTCGGAGTCCTTTCCTGCCGATGAAGCCGCACTGACAGGTTTCTCATTAGAAGCAGAGAGGCAGGGTGTGCTAGCTCCCCTTCTCAACCCTCTAGTACTAGTCCCAGGAGTTGCCTTTGAAGTACTTGAAACAGGAGCCGCAGATTTCCTTGTTTTCTTGCTCTCTGGCTCTTGACTGGACTTTGTCTTTGCTGATCTAGTTGTTGTTGTTTCTTGTCGACATGCTGAATGTTCTGGCCCAGTGCCTGAGAAATTAACAATTAATTACTTCTGGGTATGCATCAATATTGTTTGTTAATGGATTCCAATAGGGATGCACCGAATATTCGGCCACCGAAAATTTTCCCAAAAGGGCATTTTCGGCCGAAATACTTTTATCACCGAAACAATACGGCCGAAATATGTTGTGATCTATTCGGATCCTCTGCACTTCATCGCGACTGTACTTGATCCGCGTTATAAAGACCATTACTTGGATGCAGAAATAAAGCAGCGCGCACGAGAAATGATCCAGGCTGCGATGGATGCGGAGAACCCGCGTGGAGACGGAGCAGTAGGGCACGGAGCAGTAGGGCACGGAGCAGTAGGGCACGGAGCAGCAGCGCACGGAGCAGTAGCGCACGGAGATCAGAGCGCAGAAAAAAAGACTTGTCTCTCTGCACTAGATGAGGGGCATGCACCCTCGTTGTCTGATATGTTCAGTGAAATCCTGCAAGAAAGCGCCTCACATGGGCGTAGGTTTAGGGGGGGACGCTGGGGACATGTCCCCAACAACATTTTAGCGAACTCCGTTAAGATTTGGGTCAATTCCGACCGCAGCGCCAGGAGGACGGTACTAGAAACGCCGTAATTTGATTGGCTAAAAAACCTAGAGGAGGGGAGTTCTGACACGCTATAAGTACACAGGATAGTGACTGAAGACAACGGTAAAGTTACCAGTGCTTTCTGTTAATACATACCCCATATGTTAGAATCTTGCAGTCACAATAAACAGTGGAAATGTTTCCTGTGTATATTTTGCTTATGTAATGTGGCCTATTTGGGATATCCCATTAGTAGGGGCGGAGTAGTGGCACCACCAGGGTCGCTACAATATATTGAATCTGACAAACAGCCTTACCATCTAAAAGTTGAACGCCAGGTACTACATAATTATTTTTGTCTGCACATGGATAGGCCTATGCTAGTTAAACTTTAGAGTAGTATAAAAGCAACAGGCTATTGTCTCAACTAAACGCAAAAATAATCACATTATTCTCAGTAAAAGTACACTTGCCGGAGGGGGGGGGGAGAGATGTCCCCACCAAAGCTGAGACCAAACCTACGCCCTTGGTGCCTCATATCCATAAATGCAATGGTACTAATAATTGGCATAATTTATTTCGGTGTTTCGGTCTTGGTTTTCTCTTTTTCGGTTTTGGCCAAGAATTTTCATTTCGGTGCATCCCTAGATTCCAACAGGCGTTATTTCTAATGAAGTCGTGAGGACTGTCCATACCGGGGTCTCCAGTCTCGGGACAGCTGTCTACACATCTGGCCTCGGTCACCTCACTCTCTGTAGTGCTATTTCTCAAGTTCCCTGCTCCTTGTTCATTATCCTCCGTGGTTTTGCTTTTACCTTCATGAAAAGAGAACAACAAAGTTTTGGAAGAAAATGCATGGATCGTATTGTGCATGTTTCATATTGTGCAATAATATATACAATCTTAATATTAAATCTGAAGGCTCACTCCCTGTTTTGCATCGTGGTGGGAACAGCTGATATTGGCATTGCAAAACAGTGCCCAAAATATTTCGATTCCACAACCCTCCCAAAAATAAAAACCAAACATGAATGTAATGTTGTGTCACACTAACAACACACACATGCCTGCCTAGCCCATCAGCCACGCACGACTGGAAATAGAACAGAGGGTGCTGGGGTAATGTACTACTGTACAGGTAAAGCATTACTTTGTTACTGAGGGTAATGTATTACTGTACATGTAAAGCATTACTTTGTGACTGAGGGTAATGTATTACTGTACAGGTAAAGCATTACTTTGTGACTGAGGGTAATGTATTACTGTACAGGTAAAGCATGACTTTGTTACTGAGGGTAATGTAATACTGGACAGGTAAAGCATTACTTTGTGACTGAGGGTAATGTAATACTGTACAGGTAAAGGATTATTTGTATAATATTTTGGGATTCAGCAGGGGAAAAAAATACAACCTAAATCAAATCAAGTTGTTGTGAATCAACGACCAAGAGTAAAAAATCTGCAAAGTTAAACATGTTTACCATATTCAAAGAGGTCAAATAGTGCCTGGAAGGCAGGGTCGGACTCAGTCTGCTCCAATATGTCTTGTATGGCGTCATTAGACATATGGATCTCTCCCTGCAAAAGAGAGCATATCAAAACAATCCAAAAACACACAAAATGCAGCAGGCTGAACATTTGGTTAAAGTTGGAGTGTATAGTGTTAAATATATTTTAGGTGTGTGAATACATCAGTCTCGTACAGTCAAGAAATTAATGAAGCAGAACGAGATGTAGCATGTCTGTTAGAACAGAAGTTACCTGCAGGCCCAGAATTTCGTCAATAGACGGGTCAGGCTCCATGGTACTGCATGATGCCTTTGTTGCCTGGGGACTGCCATCACTACAAGGAGTCCGAAACATATGGAAGTTAAATATATATACATATCTATAGCAAACAGCCAGTCAGTACTGCATGAAGGTTACACAAACAATTGAATTTTCCTATTACCTTGCCAAGATTTTGTTTATGTTTTCGGCAAGCTTTTCCTGTAAGGACTTGTCATTTAAAATCCTCTCTCTTGCATTTTGTATCACCATTTGCTGCAAAGATCAACACGAAATGCAGTTTTAAATTGACATCAGTCGCTAGGGGCATGTGTTGTTTCCATACGCAACCTTGTGTATAAACAGAGCACTAAGGTTGTATTGTACTTACTGGGAAGTTTTCTGTGACTACCTCTTCATTCTGGGGCTCTGCTGTCGGGTGACAAGCTGCCATGTTGGCTCTTCCAGTCCCACTGGATCCACCAGAACCCCCACCTCTCCTCCTGGGGGAGTCACTGGGCACATTACTCTTTTGTCAGAACCACAATGTTCTTCTCCATTTAAGCAAGAAATCCCTACTAAAAAGTCAACAAGTAAAATACAATCTCACCATTTCCGACGCCCAGGGGATATTGGTCCTTGGGTTAACCGGTTTTCTGGAACTATTATTTGCAAAGGTGTCTCGCCTGTAACAAAAACAATACAATCAGAACCAGAGTTTTATTGCCAAGTAAGTTTACAACAAACAAAATGTGTTCTGGCCCGCTATCACAAAAATCAACACAAGCAATAAACAAAAGCAATAAACAAATACAAAATTAACAAAATCATGTTTGACGCAATGTGCAATTGTGCAGCAAGTGTTCGGAGTGAACGTGAATCTGGGGAACTATTCCAGAGGGAACAGTTCTGAATAGTCTAGGGTGAGGAAGCAGCCCAGATCTTTGCTGCTCGCTTCAGCGTCCTGGAGGTGTGTAGGTCGCATAGAGAGGGCAGATTTTTGTTCCAACTACGTAGATGTTGCTTGCCATGTCATAAGAAGGTCATTGTTCAGTTTGATGCAAGTCATTCGGTACATATGACAATAACTGACTTTGATTGCAGCCAACAACTGTCAGCCCTTGTCCTCGACAGTGGCATGAGCGTACCAGACGGTGATGGAGGTCAGGATGGACTTAAAGACAGCAGTGTAAAAGTTCACCATCATAGTCTTTGGCAGGTCGAACATTTTATGCTGCCACAGGAAGTACATCCTCTCCTGTGCTTTCTTTGTGAAAGAGGTGATGTTCAGCTCCTATTTGAGGTCCTGGGCGTTGGTGTTGACCTGGAAGTGAAAGGACTCCACAGAGGTGGGCTGCTGATGTCCACTATCACCTTCACTGTCTTTCGTGCATTGACCTCCAAGTTATTCAAACTGCAACAGGACACCAAATGATCAATCTCCCCCTGTAGGCGAACTGGTTCCCATCAGAAATAAGTCCAATAAGGGTGGTGTCATCTGCATACTTCAGGAGCTTGACAGAGTGGTGACTTGGAGTACAGGGAGAAAGTAGGATGCTGCCTTGAGGGGAGCCAGTGCTGATGGTCAGGGGGTCCGATGAGGTTTCCTCAGCCTCACGTGCTGCCTCCTGCAGAGAGAGCTTGACCGGGAGCAAAGCAGGAATTATGGTGTTGAATTGAAATCAACAAGATTCTGGCGTAGGTTCCAGAGGAGTCTAGATGCTGGAGGATGAAGTGGAGAGCCATGTTGAGTGCGTCGTCCACCGACCTGTTGGCTCTGTAGGCAAACTGCAGTGGGTTTAGAAGTGGGTCAGGAATGGTCTTGAGGTGGGACAGCACCAGGCGCTCACTTGCCTTCAAGTCTGTAGTCATTAAGTCCTATGATCCCTTCTTGGGGACAGAACATGATGATGGATGATAGATTTGACTGATTATGTCTCCAGTGAGGCGTTTAAAATGTCAGTAAACACAGCAGAAAGCTGATCTGCACAGTGCTTCAGAGTTTATAGGGAGACACTATGGAGCCCTGCTGCTTGGCAGGGCTTCTGTCTCAATGAACCTTTATTGACTACCTTTCCAAGAAGTTGGCATTAATCAAAAATGCTACAGAAATGATAAAAAGTATATACATTTGACACCCATTGTAACTGTATACTGTAATGTATACTACTGCCCATAGTCCGGTGTGTATTTTACTTACGGTTTACACTGATGAGCAGACGTTCTCCATCTTGGATCTGGGCCTGTGTGGGGCAGATTGGGGAGGGTCTGGTCTGCGGGGAGGTGTAACATACTTGGGTAGGCCGTCCCAAGATAATCTGCGGGCTGTGAAATTGGCTGGCGCTGCCCTGGTCTGACAGAGGCTCGGATAATGGCAGACACCCGGGGCTGGAGGACTGTGTTGTTGACAAGACTCGCTGTCGCCCCCTCAGGTTAACAATCCCATTACGTGTGCGGACTGCCGAGTAAATAGGTCAGTGGCATGTCACAGACAAATACCGTAATCAGCATAAAACGAAAAAGTGAAGACATCCAAAATGACAGCTTTTTTGTGTAAACTACTTACGTCTTTGATTCTGGATAACAGCTGGGGAATTTTGCATAGATCTGAAGAAAGAGTGGGGTAAAAACCGGAAGATTTCAGAAATGTCTGTGTGATACCATCCAACTCTTTTACTTTTTAAAGATAAAAAACAGATATCCCTTACTTGATTTGATTTAGTGTGAAATCAAGCTTTTTCCACAATGATGTCATCATGGCAGGTATATGAGTCTCTTCACATGTCTCTAAAAAAAATAACAGGAAAGTGTAGATAGCCTTATGGTTAAAACGTAGGCCAGCATCCGAAGAGTCAGTATTTAGAAAACACTGAGATGATGACAAATCGGTCAACAAGGTCTTAACTGTTCCAGTAAATTGATAGCAATAATGTAAGTGTGTACGTGACAACACATAATATGAGATAAACCACTAGATTAAAACCAGTTTGAAACTGAAAGCTTCTCATTCACAGACAGACATGGCTAGAAGTAATGCTCACCCTTGGCTTTGACAGCAACATACTCATTCAAAATGGTGATCAGGTTTTTACCAAAGAGAGACTGTAAAAACGAATACAAATCAGTTAGAAACACCACTAAGAACTCACAGCGAATGTCGTGACCTAAATTATATTCTGAACTTACAGGACACTTACAAATACACAAGCAGGAATAGTCCCATCATCTGAGCTGTGTTCTGCATACTCTTTCAAATTGGGGCTCTCGAAAACAAATGCCTGACTTGTGGAACACAGTCCCTCTTGTTGCAGGTATCCTAAATTAAAGAGATAGAGGTGGCTAAATTAGAGAGATAGCTTGGACATGTTGGCTTGCAAGACTGCAGCCCAATACGTGCAATGTCAACATCAACACCTTACAGATCGAAACCCTAGCTGGGTTAGCAACAACACTAAAACAAGGACCCAGCTCATTTAGCTGGCTAGTTACTCACCTAAAACGAGTCGCGCTATATCAGACGGAAGCAACATTATCTGTATTATCTATTTATTATAGCAATTATTACAAGTCACGGGCCGCCGAAAAACAAGTGTTTCATCGAAACTAAATCAAGTACATTTAATCAAAACAATCAAGTCGGTGTGTATATTGAGGTTGTACGCGCAGTATTTTCAGGAGTCCTGAAAAGGCGGGGAAATCGAGCGATTGTAACCCGGAACTGACTCAATAGTTGCAACTGGTGCATTCTGGGAAATGGTGTTTAAATGTGAAGCGTCCACTATTTCTGATCTCGCGTTGTACCGCGATTTCAAGTTTATCTGACAGATATTACGGACATAATGAGCCGTTATGTTTAATTGTTAGACGTTGTTATTATTATTGTGACAAACAGTGAGAATTGGGCAAACAACTCACCAATACTAAGAATAACGGGGGAAAACAAAAGTGAAAACGGGTGCATTAATAATATGCGACTCGGAAGTTATTCAACTTTTTCCAAGCGGGAGGTGCGACTCCGCAGTGTGTTTATGTGAAAGTGCCTTCTGCAATGCCAATACAGTCACACGGGTTTCAATGGAAGTTTTTCTGTATGTGACAAGAATGAATAACAAGGTATGAAATACCAGAACAACCTTCCAAACAGATACAATGAAACGGTTTTTATGTATTGCTTTCGTAATAGCTTGTGTTAGCTACGAGTCTCTTCAATACCACGCTGCTATTCCCATTTCCCAGCTACCTACAGTCAGTAGTGCAGCCACAGCCAGATGTAGCTATTGTTTTCATTGAAACTGTTGATTTGACATAGTTTTACAAGTCTTCTCAAAAGGATTCCGTTGTTGACAATCTGGTTTCAAATGAATACATAGTGTCAGTATAATTAACCTGAATCCAATCTCATTTTTATTTTAGACGCATGCTGCCCGCTTCTGTTAATTGACGCTTAAACGACCCCAAAGAGATCATGAGTTTACCCCTTCACGAGCTGCTGGTCTGCTGCAAAGGGTTAGAAAATGACAAAGCAACCGAGAGAAAGGTAATTGCATTGCCTTTAACAGAAGTGCATTTAATATATTTGCCCGTTTCAACATATCTGTGCACAAAACATTCCATTCGTGTGTCTAGAAAGAGGCTGAACGTTTCAGACGACTCATCCGGTCACCTGACGTGGTAGATGAGTTGGATCGGGTTTCTGGAACCAGACCTGCCAAAGGCTCAAAACAGCTCACCTGGGATTTTGTTCTAAGGTTTTTGGTTTTCCTGGCTAATTTTTCTACCCAGATTCGACTATTTATAGACTTTTGTAGCCAGCGTACTATTTCCTTGACAGAAGGTCCTGTGCCTTACTGTAAGTTGCTTTGGATAAGCTTAATAGTTAGACGTAAATAATGATGAGTCCATGATCACTTTGTAAATCCCACTGTTTGCGTACTCCCTGCCTGCCACCAGGTTTCTGCAAAAGTTTCTGCAGAAGGAGACTGAGCTTCTCCAGTCAGCGAAACCCAATGTGTCGGCCACAACGCACACCAACCGGCGGAAGAAGATGCAGGAGATCAGCAGCCTAATCAAGTACTTCATCCGCTGTGCCAACAGAAGTAAGGGTTGGGAAATTCACACACTAATTCCGCTCCTAGAACTATAGATCTCAAGTGCTGCTCAACACTGTGGTTCTGTGCGGTAGGATAAATACATTTAAATGTTTGCACTCTTTACTGTAAGTCACTATGCATAATAGTGTATGTTAAGTTAATGTTATAGACCCTAATACCTGCACCTTATGTTATCTATTCCAATGTGTCAAAAATGTCACAAACTTTCTTCTGTAGTGTTCAACATTGGTCCTGGGAGTCTGGGGCTTTAGTTAATATTAATGCATTGTCGTTTGCTGTTTTGGATGCACTCCGGGTACTTTAATGCCCTCTTCTTGACTTGAAGGAGGTCCTCGTCTGAAGTGTGGTGAGCTCTTAAATCATGTCATGGACGTGTTACGGGGCCCATTCAGCTGCTCAGCATATGGAGAGGACTACAGCACCATCCTGCTGAAGAACGTCCTGTCTGTCCGCAAGTACTGGTGTGATGTCACCCCGCAGCAGTGGCAAGGTCAGTGGTCCTTTATGTTCCTCTCAATACAGCAGAGACTTTGGATTTGCTGTTGTAATGTATGAAATTAAAGGTGAAGTCATTTTGATACGGTGTGGGTAATTGCAGCAATTAATGAAAATACACCTAAGCACAGCAAGTAAGGACATCGCGATGCAATTTCAAATGCATTGTCCTGTTTGACAATTTTTTTTTCAGATTCTAACTCATTACTTTTCTGTCATGTGGATCTAGATTTGCTGAATCTGTATTGTGGCCTTTTCAATGCTTCCTCCGAGGCCATAAACCGTGTGCTGGTGAGCAGGATCATCCACACTACAGTACAGGGCTGTTGTCTGCAGACTGAGGGCTTGACACATACTCTGTTCAGCTTTTTTTCCGGAGCACTGCTCAAAGCCAGGTACGGTGACAATAACACATACACACCCTAGTCCACTCCATCACTTCATGAGGTGACAAAAGGTGACACAGGGAGTTGTACCAATTAGTTTATCATCCATAGTTATTTCTGATTGCACGTGTTCTCATCTTCATAAACTCTGTCCCAACTCATTATAGACACATGTTTGTTTCAGATTTTGGTCAGCTTTGGGGCAGCCACAATTTGGCCCAAACATAGGTCTCTCTGATTGGTAGACATTTTGCGTTTTGTCTGGCCAGGAATTGCTATAGGTCTATAATTGGTTATGGCCAATTCTGTAGGTCTATAATTGGTTATGGCCTAATGTCTAGGTCTATAATTGGTTATGGCCAATTCTGTAGGTCTATAATTGGTATGGCCTAATGTCTAGGTCTATAATTGGCTATGGCCTAATATCTATGTCTATAATTGGTTATGGTCAAATCTGTAGGTCTATAATTGGTTATGGTCAAATCTGTAGGTCTATAATTGGTTATGGTCAAATCTGTAGGTCTATAATTGGTTATGGCCAATTCTGTAGGTCTATAATTGGTTATGGCCAAATGTCTAGGTCTATAATTGGTTATGGTCAAATCTGTAGGTCTATAATTGGTTATGGTCAAATCTGTAGGTCTATAATTGGTTATGGTCAAATCTGTAGGTCTATAATTGGTTATGGCCAAATGTCTAGGTCTATAATTGGTTACTTAATCGGTTTCACTGTGCGTTAACATCGTTTCAGGCACGAGAGACACTTGGCGGTGGTGGAACATTTGATCTCGGCTCTGAATGTCTTCCTGAGGTCGGCTGCCATGAACTGTCGTATGAGGGTGTGCCGGCTGGGCGAGGAGCTTCTACCCTCGGTGCTCTATGTGTGGACACAGATGAGGCCCAGCACCACGCTCAAAGAGGAGATCGTAGGGTTCTTCAACCTGCAGCTCTGTGTTCATCATCCTAAAGGAGCAAAGACACAAGACACTGGTATGAGTGAAATATTGGGACAGAGTGAATACTAAAAAGACTCTAGTCTGCACTGATCTGATCATTGTTGCACAATAACAGCAGTGGGGAAGAACAGACAGGTGTGAAGTGTTTCTAGCCCTAAAACCCTTCCTGGTGTAGGATAGGATGTGATATTAGATATAAAGCCCACCTGACTACTCTCTTGACTTTCATGCCACCGCTAACTGATCCAGGAGCCTATGCTGAAGACTGGGCCAAATGGCAGACTTTCCTTTCTAACCTCTATGATGCCCTGGTGGGTGAGATCAGCCAGATTGGGAGCCGAGGGAAATATGCCACCGGGACGCGCCACATAGCTGTGAAGGAAAATCTAATCGAGCTAACTGCCGACATCTGCCATCAGGTGATCAGGCTATGATCCTAGTTCCCTAGTAAAACCTTATTGTCTTCATTGAAATTGGCCGATTCTAATATTGTCGGTCTCTGTTCGTTTTGATGTTGAACTGTCATGTAGCTTTTTAGTGAGGATAGCGACGTCCAGTTTGTTGAGGTGACTCAAGCCCATCTCAGTGCCACCCAGAGGGGCAGTACCCATGGTACACCCAGCAAGCGCAGGCGCATCGAGGTCGGATGGGAAGTTCTGCGTGACCATCTGCAACCACACCGGAGCGACTTTGACATCATTCCATGGTGAGGAGAGACGATGTCACACCAACGTTTAGTGCTCCTTCCGTGCTACCATCTTAATCTTTAAACCAAAACATACGTTTCTTGAGATAATAGTTGTATTTGACTTTTCACATCTCCACATTCCCTGTTTAACTCTACAATTCACATACTCCTATTTAGGTTACAGATCACTTCAGCGTTGATCTCCAAATACCCCTCCATGGTGCCGGGCCGGGAGCTGGTTCCTCTGCTGTCTGTCCTGAGCCAGCTGCTGGGGGAGCAGCGGCGGGGTGACAGGATGCCCTATGTGCTGCGCTGCCTAAGGGAGGTGGCTTGCTGCCAGGCCACACACCCAGAGAGGGCCCAGGCCTACACAGCCGAGCTGGTGAGGTTGTGGGGCCGTGTCTGGGCCTTGGCTCTTCGGGGGGTCAGCTCCCCCCAGACAGAGGCCTCTAGTCTGGCCCTGCTGTCCACTGTTGTCCAGGGAGCCCTTATTCCCATAAAGGGAGAGTTTTGGAAGCTTTTCTCAGGCTTGGCTTGCAAGCCCTCTGAGTAAGTCCTGGGCTTTGAATGATTGTTTTGTATGCCATATAAAGACACTGTCAGGACATTGAACTTTGTTTTTCTGTCAAAATATTTTCTCTCTTTTCTGTCTTTGTGCAGTGCTGCTGCTTTGTGTCTGGCTCAAGCGCTTTTCAAGTGTCCTGTTCCAAGGAGCCTTGGTACTGGGTGGGACTATTTAGGGACCATGGAGGGTGTTGGGCCGCACAGCCTAAAAGAGAGCATCGTGAGCTGGCTGCTAATGAACGAACAGAGTGAGGAGGCCGAGGAGAGCTCAAGACCTCAGCCAATCATCTGCAGGTGGGCAGTGGATCACTGGGCTTGTGTTGGCTCAGTTTTATTGTTGTTGTTTTTTGACAAAGTTGTGGGGAATGTTGTTGTCCGACATAAAAGACATTGCATTTAACATTTGGTTGTTTTATCAGGAATGTAATGAAGTCTGGGGGAATGTAACGAAGTCTACTGAGAGATGGGTATGGAATCTAGTCCTAGCATCAAGTTGGCTCTTGCCTTGGGGTGTAAGGACAGAGAAGGCTGAGTGGTAACAGAAAGTGGAGGTTAAGCCATTATGAACCTGCATTAATGTTTATAGTGTTGCCTATGGTCTATAGTCTGAATTAAAAGGGTGTTGTCAATGGTCTGAAGTAACAGGGTGTTGTCTATGGTCTATAGTCTGAATTAAAAGGGTGTTGTCAATGGTCTGAAGTAACAGGGTGTTGCCTATGGTCTATAGTCTGAATTAAAAGGGTGTTGTCAATGGTCTGAAGTAACATGGTGTTGTCTATGGTCAATAGTCTTAATTAACAGTGTGTTGTCTATGGTCTAAAGTAACAGGGTGTTGTCTATAGTCTGAATTAAAAGGGTGTTGTCAATGGTCTGAAGTAACAGGGTGTTGTCTATGGTCTATAGTCTGAATTAAAAGGGTGTTGTCAATGGTCTGAAGTAACAGGGTGTTGTCTATGGTCTATAGTCTGAATTAAAAGGGTGTTGTCAATGGTCTGAAGTAACAGGGTGTTGTCTATGGTCAATAGTCTTAATTAACAGTGTGTTGTCTATGGTCATGCCAACTAAGATATCATTCCAGTCATTCAGATATGCATTTCAGCCCCACAGTGTCTTTATCATTATTTGATCTTAGTACAGTGTTTGTTTGTAATTGCTTTATTGTGTACTTAATGTGTCTTGTGTTCTTATCTTTACCCAGGGATTTTCCTCATCAATTAATCCCCAGAATCCTTGTGTCCTTGACGGTCAAAGACACCCGAGCTGGCATGATGTTTCTCCTTGGTTCAAAGGGACTTGAGAGGTGAGAGTAATAAAATCCTAAAACAAATCAACCATGTTGCGCCAACATGTTACATGATAGCTTTCATTTTATGCTGCCTTCACTATTTCCCTCTTCTTTCAGTGCTATGACACAAGACCAATCACCGAAGGACCCTAAAGATGATCTCCGGGAGATTGAGAGCTTGTACCTGCAGTTTAGCTTTGACGAGACGCCTGCTGATAAAGAAAGGACAAAATTAGACAGTGCGACCGAGTCCTCAGGTGACACCGAGCACACTGTCGTCCCCAGCCTTAAAAACAACCTGGAAAAGCGGCTCTTGGCTGTTGCTGACCACCTGCTTAACTGCTACTCTCCTGATGTGGGTGAATGCCAATGCCAATGTTTGAATCATGTCTTTGTAGGTGAGGGTGTGTGTGTGTTTAAACTAAAAGCTGTTTGTATTTTCGCCTCAGACCACACCACCAGAATGCCTGGTTCGTTGTTCAAGTCTACTCACTGGTGTTCTAGCAGGATATGTCTCTCTCGGTCTCCTGACTGAGGAAGAAGCCTGTAACTCGCAACTTTTTCTAAAGGCCAAGGTAGTCTGAGCTGGTTGACGACAGAGCTTGCCTGCAGAAATCCAAATGTAATGGATCTAGGATGCAGTTAAATGTATATTCTTTTTGACTGTCTCAGGCACTGGCCGAGGATTTCAGCGAGTACATATCTAATGTGAAGGTGAAGATGGCAGAAGATGGAACAATAAACACGCTCATGTCTGTCACGAGGCTGTTCACACAGCGTGTCAGTAGAACGGTTAAGGTGAGACACGCTGTTTCTCATTATGAACATCATCACTATCACCATGTGTTTGAAATCTGCTATTGTATTTATACTTCCCCTTTATCATCTCCCCCAGGACCCTATGAGCTCCGTTTTCTGCTGCTTGTTCATGAAGATTCTTCCTGCAAGACTTCTGACTGAACTGGTGGAGATATGCAAACTGTTGGTGAGTCATTATGTACTTGGTTACTCTACTTTGTAACTAACTATATAATCGGGCTGCTCGATTATGGCAGAAATCATAATCACGATTTTTTTGTTCATAATTGAGATCACGATTATTAAACACAGTTACTAATTGAATTTGGAAACACCATGCATTTATTTACTTATAACAATAGAGTTATGTGATATTTTTTTTTCCCTGACTATAATTAGACCCAATAAAATGTTTAATAATAAAAGAACCACTAAACATTTATTCCATTTATAAAAATTCAAAAAAAAAAGATTATCAAGTATGTTGGTGGTTATAATCACTATGTAAGTATTAATCGGACCTTTATAATTACTCTGAAACTATTAACTGGACCTTTATTATCACTCTGAAACTATTAACCAGACCTTTATAATCACTCTGTAACTATTAACCGGACCTTTATAATCACTCTGAAACTATTAACCAGACCTTTATAATCTCTCTGTAACTATTAACCGGACCTTTATAATCTCTCTGTAACTATTAACCGGACCTTTATAATCACTCTGAAACTATTAACCAGACCTTTATAATCACTCTGTAACTATTAACCGGACCTTTATAATCTCTCTGTAACTATTAACTGGACCGTTATAATCACTCTGAAACTATTAACCAGACCTTTATAATCACTCTGTAACTATTAACCGGACCTTTATAATCTCTCTGTAACTATTAACCGGACCTTTATAATCACTCTGTAACTATTAACCGGACCTTTATAATCACTCTGTAACTATTAACCAGACCTTTATAATCTCTCTGTAACTATTAACCGGACCTTTATAATCACTCTGTAACTATTAACCGGACCTTTATAATCACTCTGTAACTATTAACCAGATCTTCATAATCTCTCTGTAACTATTAACCAGATCTTTATAATCACTCTGTAACTATTAACCAGACCTTTATAATCACTCTGTAACTATTAACCGGACCTTTATAATCTCTCTGTAACTATTAACCGGACCTTTATAATCACTCTGTAACTATTAACCGGACCTTTATAATCACTCTGTAACTATTAACCAGATCTTTATAATCTCTCTGTAACTATTAACCGGACCTTTATAATCACTCTGTAACTATTAACCGGACCTTTATAATCACTCTGTAACTATTAACCGGACCTTTATAATCACTCTGTAACTATTAACCGGACCTTTGTAATCACTCTGTAAGCCCATCTTGTGACTGTCTTTAACTCACAGCTGAACAGCTCCTGTAAGAAAGTCAGTGTACTGATTGAGGTTGAGACCACAGATGATGACTGGGACATGACAAGAACCCAGGCCGACCAGCAGAGAGACGTTGACCTGTTTGATGATGGGGACGGCCCACAAACCAGCACAGCTATTAGGACTCACAGGCAAAAGGTGGACCCCAATGATACCCAGTTTGGCCCTGGTAAGTGGCAGAAGACCCTTCATGTAAAATCAATGCCTTTAGGGTCCGTTCTTAACCTGAACGCTGTAGGCCGCAGGCTTTCTCCTAGTTCCTTTTTATTAGATGTTTCCTGGGGTGGAGGTTCAGAGCTTGATAATCAGACCATCCACGCAGAAGCCTCAAGTAATGTCTGCGCTTTAACCAGATGTATGTGTACATTTTCCATCCTCTCCAAGGTGCCAAGAGCCTTCTGTCTGAAGAACATCTGGCCCAGCACGATCTAGCTTTCCTGGCCACTTTGGAGTTCCTGTCTCTCTGTGTCTCAGCTGAATATATCCATGGGCTTTCCTTCAAACCGGTGGAGGTTCGTCGTAAGCTGCTACTGCTGGTGGAACAGATCGATTTCACCAAGCCGCTACACCTCAACATGGTGAGTGACCCGGCCTGATTGAGTGAGTTGTACAGTTAGTGGTTGTTTCCTACAGATCTTGGAACAGATTTTTCTCTGGTGTCACCCACATGAAATAGCACTAAGCGTTATTTACATTCTGGTCCCCTCTCAGTACCTTCTCCTTCTGAGGAAACTTCCTGCTGAGGACACATCGCTGGCAGCAGAAGAGTTCGACTCACTCATCAAACCTCTGGCGTAAGAAAAGGCTGCCTCTGTTTCTAAGTCTTTATGAAGACTCCGCTATACATGGGAAGGCTGTAGGTGCTGTAGAATGATTTCTTTTTATTATTGCACTTGCAGGGATCTTTGCTCAATGTATCGCCAAGATCAGGAAGTCTGTGTTGAAGTCCTCCAGTGTCTGCTCCTGTCCATCCGCTCTTCGGGTCGAATACGGGACCATAATGTGGACATGAAACATGTCCAGGGAGTTCTGCTCCAAGTGCTTTCAGGATTCTGGTCAGCGCCAAAGTCACGTTTAGAAATGCTGATAATAGCTCATGTCATTCACTCTAGATTTCCAGCTACTTTACCCTCTCTCTTTTAGCATTTTGGGCAGAACGGGAAAATGCACAGCGGCGACGAAGATTGCATTAGTTCAGTGTCTGCTGGCTTTACTAGAGGTGAGCTCCGTCGAGTGATAACCGGCCTCAGGCTTTAGGTGGATGGGTCGACACTAGTAATGCTACACATTTCTTACTCTCTATTCCCCTGTCAGACTGACCCTTTCTGTAAGTGGGCGGTCCTTACCTTGAAGGGGGAGGAGCTTCCGGTGTCTGAAATATTTCCATTCTACCTGTCTGACCCTCACCATCATGTACGCATGCTGACAGCCATGAGTGTAAACAGGTGCGTTGCATTTGTTCTGTGGAATATAAGATGCGTTTCTTCAACTCAATCAGTTATTAGCGACATTTCCACAGAGAAGCTGTCTCCATCAGGGCGACTTGTGAAACACGAGTCACATGAATTATTATCAGCTTATTGGTCATTTGTTAAGTAGCGTGGCAGAAAAATGAATAACACGCAATCATAAATGTAACATACAATAGGCCACATTATGTCCTGACTCAGGTCCAATGTTCATCCTACATGTTCATAATGTTTTCCTGTTTAACATACTGCACGTTCATTCTCTCCCCCTCCATCCACAGGCTGTTCTTGGAGATGACATCAAACTGTTCGGAGAAGAGAACGATGCTTTCCCTGAAAAAGCAGCAGAGCGCTTTCGAGAACGTCTACCTGAATGCCCAAGAAGGGATGAAGATCCAGGTGAGCTTGTTGGCACGTCTGTTGTGTGTTACTGGTTGTCATTTTCCGGGCCCCTATGGCTAACTATCATCCACTCTATCACGTGTGTGTGTGTGTGTGTGTGTGTGTGTGTCGTAGAAGAGCAGTCCTCCTGAAGACCTGAGTGATGAGACGTTTAACCGCAAGGCCACGCTGCTGAAGAGTTTGTCTGTGGTGCTGTGCTGCAGCCCTGTGTTCGAGAAGCAGTGCCTGTTTGCCCTCTTTCAGTCGTACATGGAGAACCACATCGAAGAGGCGCTCATCAAGAAGGCAAGGGATGTTTTAGGCATTCGGCTGGAGAATCACATCAAATGTTTTATTTAGTATTGTTCTTTCTCTAGATGAAAGCTCTTGATTTTGCAGGTGGATAACTGTCAGTGTGTTACTGTATCATATTGACAGTCTGTATGTTCACCTGGTTTGGTCCACAACACATTCTAGGTTCTGGGCAGTGTCTCTAGCGTTCTGGGCTACAGAAGCGTGGAGGGTTTTGTCAGCTCTCATCTGGATTACCTGGTGACTGAGTGGCTGGGCCAACCTGGATACACCCTGGAGTCTTTTCCCTACACACTGCTCAACCATACTACTCTCAATGACTTCTACCGGTGTGTGCATGCTCACTCGGCTTTTAATAGCTTACTACAAACATTGGGGGTTTACAAATAAAACGGTAAAGTAGTAAACAGAAGAAGTGCACAGCAGACTAGGCAGAGAAAATTACCCATTTTCCTTTACAAAGAGTTCCACGCCACACCCCGAGTCAGGTGGGGTCTCTTGGATGTTTGAGAGGATTCCAGACCAATAGCTTTTAAGGGTTAAGCTATGAGACATTGTAACAGCTGCAATGAAACATTTACTAGATAAAGGCGAGGCTGCGTCTGAAAAGGTATTCCCATGTATAGAGCTGATGGAACTAGAACTTGTTCCTGGCATCCTTCCTGTTTGCGTTTCCTCTTTCCACCCTGCCCTGGAGGCAAACTCCAGGCTCCTTTTTAAACCAGCTTGCTTTAGAGAACGTTTGTGTCCCAGCTTTAATATATACAAAATGTTAGAGCCAATTCTTCATTATATATATATATATATATATATATATATGTATATATATATGTATATATGTATATGTGTTCTGTTATAATGGAAAACAAGGACATTTCTAAGTGACACAAAACTTTTGAAAGGCAGTATTGACATGTATTGATTTTCTTTTCCCTTTGTTTTTTTTTTAGCTTCTCTAATCAGGTCCTTATTCCACACCTGGTGTTCCTCGATTGCTTTGAGCAGGTAAAGGCTATCGGCGACAGCCTGGATGAGGACTGGAAGGAGCTGTTGGCAATCTCCTTCTCTAAGATAATGGTTAATATCCTTCCCTACTTTGCCCTGTCGGGCCAAGACGTCCAAGTGGCCCAGCAGAAGGAGAAGGCTACCAGGGTCTATGACCTCCTCAAAGACAGCAACTGCCTGGGAAAACAGGTGAGGAAGAACCACAGGCAGTCACTGCAGCTGCATGCACTAGAAATTGCGTAGTATGTTATCATGCATCAACCAGAGGTGGAATACAATTATTTTCACTTATTTTCCTGTATTGATATAGAATTGAATCACGCCCTGTCAAAGTGAGCTAGTTATGACCTGCTAGCTAAAAGATAGCTACAAGCAGCTAGCTAGACGACACTTTGCTGTGAGTATTGATTTTGTCCTAGACCTAACTTTCTGTGTCACTTTTTTAAATGTTTTTCACAGAGAATTGACAGCCTGATTCACAGTAACCTGCCGGACATTGTGGTGGAGTTGTTGATGACGCTGTATGAAGGTGCTGAAACTGAGCACGGGTCTTTAGGGGACCTGAGACAGTTCATAGGGTAATGTTCACTACACCAAGCATGGCTCTTAGGTCATTGAACTCTGGATGTTTACTACACCAAGCATGGCTCTTAGGTCATTGAACTGACGATGTTCACTACACCAAGCATGGCTCTTAGATCATTGAACTCTGGATGTTCACTGCACCAAGCATGACTCTTAGATCATTGAACTGACGATGTTCACTACACCAAGCATGGCTCTTAGATCATTGAACTCTGGATGTTCACTGCACCAAGCATGACTCTTAGATCATTGAACTGACGATGTTCACTACACCAAGCATGACTCTTAGATCATTGAACTCAGGACAGCTAGTAGAGCCCAGATTCAAAACTAAACATGGTGAAGTAGAAAATACCAGAAGTTCTTAGACGTGCCCCAAATGTGTCCATATTTGAAGCCAGGTTAAAAACATTTATTTTCACAAGTGTATGACTAAGCGCTTAAACTTTACCACACTATTAAGTCTATTTTGAGTTTATTTTAATTTGTTCTGATTCGAGATATTGTGCTATATAAATTAACTTGCTTGCTTACACGTCACTTCTTAAGCACCTGTTCTTACAAAACCATTAATTTATATATTAATATTATAATATTATTTTGTCCTCTACAGAGAACTGGACCCAGCCCCAAACCCGCCTTATTTCAGCTCCCATGTTATCAAAGCCACACTGGACTACCTCAGCAAGTGTCACAGTGCCAATCACAAATCCTTGGTTGCAGTTTTATCCAAGACTCCGGTAAAGCACTGTTATCATTGTGTGGCAGTCGCTGGCGAATGTTCTGGTAACAGAGTATGACTTTATAATGTCTACTGTTGTTTTGTATTTTCCCTGCTGTTGTGTTGTTGTTCTAGATTTCCATCCAGAGGATCCTACTAGCGGTGTGCCAAAGGGCAGCAGAGACGATCAATGCCTATGAGAAGCACCGCGTCCTGCTGATGTACCACCTGTTTGTCAGCCTGCTGCTCAGGGAGGTCAAGAACGGCCTGGGTGGAGCCTGGGCATTTGTGCTCCGTGATGTCATCTACACACTCATCCATCATATTAACAGCAGGTTAGGGAATGTCATCTACAACCTCATCCACCACATTAACAGCAGGTTAGGGGACATCATCTACAATCTCATCCACCACATTAAATCAAAAAGTGCGAGAAACAACTGCTCTCGTAGACGCCCTGAGTTCAAACCGAAGCACGGTCCCAGCATAAAATATTAGCTCTACCAAGCAGAGGTCACGACACAGTGGAATCACATGCCAGCGTCTCCAAGTAACGCCAGCCCTAATCAGGTCTCTAGAATCACAGTCTAGAATCATGAGAAAAGCACACATAGGCCGTGACAAACAAACGCATCAGCAAAACGTGTCTCTGCAGCCCGGAGGTATGAGCTTTAAAAGAACAAAATTAAATAAAAAAATGTTTTATGCTCCAACAGTAATTCCAAAAAGTTTTATCAGTAGTCGCCTTGACAAGTCATTAGACAGTTGGACACCTGACAGACCTATGATCAAAATACACGCCCTGTTTTAACATGCAGTTAATATGCAGTTAGCATGCAGACTTAACCCGAACCCCCAACATGCTGCTACCACTAAAATACTGTGAAACATGCATGCCTGGCTGTTTCCGAATAAATCAGATTGTGACTAATATATTTTAATATGGATGGATAGAATTGGTAACATTTCCTTGCCTGTTTTCAATCCCTGCCAGGCCAGCCCAGTGGGACGAAGTGTCCAGCCGTAGTTTTTCCCTGTGTTGTGACCTTCTGACAGCTGTGTGTCGCACAGCCGTGCAGTTCTGTGACGATGCTCTGGAGAGCCACCTGCAGGTCATCGTTGGTACTCTAACTGCCCAGTTAAACAACCACCCTGCCGACTCACAGCAGGTTAGACACGGTTATACTATATAGCTACATTCCCTGCCAAACCTAGTGTAACATACTAGGCTATAACAGCTTATTAACGCATACTTCTCATTGTAGTAAGTGTTCATTTGCTACTGATTTCATTTTGTGTTCGTTTTGAGGATAGGAGTATACAGACAGCTTAATCAACAATATATTTAGGAGAAATTTGTTAATATATACAGTGAAGGAAGACATTATTTGATCCCCTGCTGATTTTGTACGTTTGCCGACTGACGGACATGATCAGTCTATAATTTTAATGGTAGGTTTATTTTAACGTTGAAAGACAGAATGAAAACAAAGAATCCAGAATAACACATTTCATATAAATTATACATTTATTAGCATTTTCGGGAAATTATTTGACCCCTTTGCAAAACGTGGCTTAGTACTTGGTGGAAAAACCCTTGTTGGCAATCACAGAGGTCAGACGTCTCTTGTAGTTGTCCACCAGGTTTGCACACGTCTCAGGAGGGATTTGTCCCACTCCTCTGGGCAGATCCTCTCCAAGTCATTAAGATTTCATGGCTGACGTTTAGCAACTTGAACCTTCAGCTCCCTCCACATGTTTCTAATATTAAGGTAATGTGCTTGGGCCACTCCTTGTTGCCTTGGCTGTGTGGATCAAATACCTTCTTCCTTCACTGTATATTTAAGAAGAAAACATGAAGAATACTAAACCGTTTATAAGGGGTTATTACAGAATATGCCCTCATCAAAGTATGATAATCTGGTTGGTCGAAATCTCTCTTCCTCTTTCTCACTTATGCTCACCTCACGCCCTCAGCCTCTCAGTCTGTTGAAGTTCCTGGTCGTAGAGAGTCAGGGAAAGCTGAAAAATGCCATCCAGCAGTTGGAGCCCTTCCCAGACCAGTCAGAGTTCAAAGTGCTGAGAGCTGTGCAGCACAAACTCAAGTACAGTACGGGGGAGTTCACTCTCAGACAGGTAAGGAGACGACATAAACATGTCAAATTACACAGGTGCACATCAATGTCATCACACGTACACACTCGAAGCTCTAAAGCTGATGCAAACTGTTGACATATCTCACAGGAGATCGCCCATTTCCTGGCTGTTAGATCCTGTGACTCCCTGCCTCTGACCAGACTGGAGGGGCTGAAGGACTTGAGGAGACAGCTCCAGAACAACCAGCTCCAGATCAAACAGCTGCTGAGAGAGTGCCAAGGTCAGATGGAGGGTTACTGTAGTCAGACACTCTTTTATTGCATTTTCAAATATGTTTTCTTTGCTGGTTACTCGCAGATACCATAACCACCACAATTTTGTTAACCAATATACATTAACAGCATTTAATCAGCTATAGTTTGTGACAAGCCACTTTGACCACATTTTACTCTATTACTCTGTATCTTTACTCTAGTTGACCCTGCAGACATTGTTTTGTATTCCCTGTCTCTGTCTTTACTCTAGCTGACCCTGCAGACAGTGTTTTGTATTCTCTGTCTTTACTCTAGCTGACCCTGCAGACAGTGTTTTGTATTCCCTGTCTCTGTCTTTACTCTAGCTGACCCTGCAGACATTGTTTTGTTTTTCCTGTCTCTGTCTTTACTGTTTCTGTCTTTACTCTAGCTGACCCTGCAGACAGTGTTTTGTATTCCCTGTCTCTGTCTTTACTGTAGCTGACCCTGCAGACATTGTTTTGTATTCCCTGTCTCTGTCTTTACTGTACCTGACCCTGCAGACATTGTTTTGTATTTCCTGTCTCTGTCTTTACTGTAGCTGACCCTGCAGACATTGTTTTGTTTTTCCTGTCTCTGTCTTTACTGTTTCTGTCTTTACTCTAGCTGACCCTGCAGACAGTGTTTTGTATTCTCTGTCTTTACTCTAGCTGACCCTGCAGACAGTGTTTTGTATTCCCTGTCTCTGTCTTTACTCTAGCTGACCCTGCAGACAGTGTTTTGTATTCTCTGTCTTTACGCTAGCTGACCCTGCAGACAGTGTTTTGTATTCTCTGTCTTTACTCTAGCTGACCCTGCAGACAGTGTTTTGTATTCCCTGTCTCTGTCTTTACTGTAGCTGACCCTGCAGACATTGTTTTGTATTCCCTGTCTCTGTCTTTACTCTAGCTGACCCTGCAGACAATGTTTTGTATTCTCTGTCTTTACTCTAGCTGACCCTGCAGACAGTGTTTTGTATTCCCTGTCTCTGTCTTTACTCTAGCTGACCCTGCAGACAGTGTTTTGTATTCCCTGTCTCTGTCTTTACTCTAGCTGACCCTGCAGACAGTGTTTTGTATTCTCTGTCTTTACTCTAGCTGACCCTGCAGACAGTGTTTTGTATTCCCTGTCTCTGTCTTTACTCTAGCTGACCCTGCAGACAGTGTTTTGTATTCTCTGTCTCTGTCTTTACTGTAGCTGACCCTGCAGACATTGTTTTGTATTCCCTGTCTCTGTCTTTACTCTAGCTGACCCTGCAGACAGTGTTTTGTATTCTCTGTCTCTGTCTTTACTCTAGTTGACCCTGCAGACATTGTTTTGTATTCCCTGTCTCTGTCTTTACTCTAGCTGACCCTGCAGACAGTGTTTTGCATTCTCTGTCTTTACTCTAGCTGACCCTGCAGACAGTGTTTTGTATTCCCTGTCTCTGTCTTTACTCTAGCTGACCCTGCAGACATTGTTTTGTATTCCCTGTCTCTGACTTTACACTAGCTGACCCTGCAGACAGTGTTTTGTATTCCCTGTCTCTGTCTTTACTGTCTCTGTCTTTACTGTCTCTGTCTTTACTGTCTCTGTCTTTACTCTAGCTGACCCTGCAGACATTGTTTTGTATTTCCTGCCGCTGTCTATTCTCTAGCTTACCCTGCAGACATTGTTTTGTTTTTCCTGTCGCTGTCTTTACTCTAGCTGACTCTGAAGACATTGTTTTGTAATCCCGGTCTCTGTCTTTACTCTAGCTGACCCTGCAGACAGTGTTTTGGTGCAGCTGGTCCTCAACCTGCTACATCTCTGCAAGCTGGCAGCAAACCACCCTAGAGGAAGAAACATTTTAGGTATGGTTATTTTGTCTTTACTCTTTGTCTTATTTTTTCCATAAGTCATCACATTGATAGTGTGATGGTTTGGGCCAGCCGACACACTTTAATCATTAGTTCCTATTACATCTTCTCTAATGATGTTGCATTATGTTTGTAGAAGCAGCAGGAAGCTGTTTGGGAGAGCTGGGGCCTGTGGATTTGTCCACCATCGCCCTGCTTCATGGGAAGGACCAGCTTTTTGCCAGAGCTGCATCACTCTACTCTGATGTTGAACCACAGAGCCTGTTCATCATCCTCAACTGCATCAACAATGCCCTCACACATCACTGGTACATGCCACTGGCACACGCCAGCACTGGCACACGCCAGCACTGGCACACGACAGCTCACTTTTTGAGATCTATTGATTTACTCTATAATGTCCATTTCCATTTACACAGAAGTGAGAAATAGCCACAGCATTGTGGGTTTCTAATGGTAATTGTGTGTTCCTCTGTCAGTATTGGGGTGAGGAAAGCTGCAGCCCAATGTCTAAAAGACATATTGGCCACTCAAGCCGGAGTTGACTTCTGGGAGGTTCATAAAGACAACAGTGACTCAATGCTGGCCTACCTCAACCCCTTCAGATCGAACAAGAAGAAGGTAGGTCAGAGTTTCTTTAGCAGTCAAATCAGTCTTTGTCACTGGACAACCGCCGTTAGCATCGCAAGTGCCTGAGCTACTTAAAGATGTTGATATAGTAATGAGAGCAAAAACTTGTGATAATGACTTGTGTTCATGACCTTGGTGCTACAGAATAATGAGTTAGACTGCTGCCGACTGAAGGGCAAAGGGACTTGTTTTTCTTAATGGTTAAAACTGAAGTGTATGAAAATAAGCTCATATGTCTCATATGGCATAGCCTTACTGGCTCGTCATGAAACATTTAATCTGAAATCCAAAATGTGCAAGTAGACAGATTTTTGTATCGCTTGCTTCACTGTGCAAATGAATCCAGGTGGGAGTTTTTGGGAGCGGAATACGTGTTTGGTTATTCTTCATTACTCTGTACAGGTGATCTCGGTGAGTGCTGAGGTGAGCTCACAGGCCAGGGAGCAACTGGAAGACCACAACGTGTGGGTGCCAGAGGCTGGGAGCCATAAAGCCTGGCTGAAGTCGCTGTGCACGGTTTTGCTGGACAGTGGAGGGGTCAAGAATGAAGCTCTCCTACTGTCCCGGCCTCTGTGTCTGGTGAGGACATGGCTGTGTTTTAGGCTGGTTTTGGGTTTTAGTTTCAAATCTAGAAGCTAGAATAAATATCTCATGGAATTTAAAAGCATTGTTCTTTTCTGTTGTTTTCAAATTCCCTTATGGGGCTCCTGACTAAAGTTTAGGAGTCATTTCTTTAAATATATATATATATATATTTTATATCTATTTCAATGGTTCAAATCTGAAATTGAAATTTGTCAACAAGTTCCATTGTCATCACAAGGGAGGGGTTCAGGTGACAGCAGTAGTATGTGTGAATGTATGTTTTCCTCAACCCTAAACCTTTCAGTAAAAATGGATTTGAAAAATAAGAAACATTGAAGTGCCTCGGGGAATGACTCATTTTGATATCCTGTACTGTCTGTTACGTGTACTGACTATCGGCGCTCCTCAGGTTAAAACTGACTTCTGTCAGAGGGTGCTGCCCTTAATAATCCATGACATGTTACTTTGGGACTCTGACAACTCCTGGAGGAACCTCCTCTCCAAACAAATCCAAGATGTCTTCACCAGCTGCACCCGAGCCTCCAGCCGCTCCACCACTCCTCTGCCCTCAGACTCTGGTGGGTTCAAAACTCTTCTCACTTCAATTCAAGACTATTGCTTAACATTGTTTTGCGTTGTCAAAAGAACCAAGAGCCATGATAGAAAAACAATAAGAATTTCAATTTGATTTAAAGAAATAAAATAATCTTTATGTTTCTTTGATTATATCTATAGGTGAATCAGAAAACTCCATCCTGCGTTCATCTGATATGGCCTCTCTGCGCACAATGCTCTCAGTCATTAACTATCTGAGGCAGCAACAGAGACCTTTGGAGTCTAGATGGTTTGTGGATACTATTGTTCTTCTCCGGTGCCATGTTCAATTATAAAATCTACTGTCCCCATCCCTTCTTCTTAACTCGTATGGTACCGTGTGCCACTTAAACTTCTGGTGTGATTCTGTTAATCTGATATAGTTGTCCTGGTTCTAGTAACTCGTATGGTACCGTGGTGTGATGCTGTTAATCTGATATAGTTGTCCTGGTTCTAGTAACTCGTATGGTCCGTGGTGTGATGCTGTTAATCTGATATAGTTGTCCTGGTTCTAGTAACTCGTATGGTACCGTGGTGTGATGCTGTTAATCTGATATAGTTGTCCTGGTTCTAGTAACTCGTATGGTACAGTGTGCCACTCAAACCTCTGGTGTGATGCTGTTAATCTGATATAGTTGTCCTGGTTCTAGTAACTCGTATGGTACCGTGGTGTGATGCTGTTAATCTGATATAGTTGTCCTGGTTCTAGTAACTCGTATGGTACAGTGTGCCACTCAAACCTCTGGTGTGATGCTGTTAATCTGATATAGTTGTCCTGGTTCTAGTAACTTGTATGGTACCGTGGTGTGATGCTGTTAATCTGATATAGTTGTCCTGGTTCTAGTAACTCGTATGGTACAGTGTGCCACTCAAACCTCTGGTGTGATGCTGTTAAGCTGATATAGTTGTCCTGGTTCTAGTAACTCGTATGGTACCGTGGTGTGATGCTGTTAATCTGATATAGTTGTCCTGGTTCTAGTAACTCGTATGGTACAGTGTGCCACTCAAACTTCTGGTTGGAACTAAACTATATTGAGGTGGCCCGGGCGGCTCAGTTCTGCTCAGCCCACTTCACTGCCCTGCTGTACGCTGAAATCTACGTAGACAAGATCAAGACTAACCTGGAGGAGAACCGCAGGTACACAGCACACTTATAGTGGTATATGTTGTTGAAGGTGTAAACACCACTAGTACAGCACCTTGGATATTACAGGCAATGTATTTGCAAAGTATTACAGACAATTGTATCTCCAAGGTCATGTACAGAAAGTTGGCATTTATTCCACTAACACCACAGTTGCCAACAAACAAGAACAAAATGTTTTACTATAAATTTGCTAGCAATTTTACTGGCAACCAAAACATGAAATAATCCATTCACTAATAAACCATGTAAATATAAACAAAATCTAGATGCCCAATGTTTGTTATGTTCAGGTTTAAATGGAATAATGTTTGTGCTCCTCCCATACAAATTGTTGTGGTTTTGTTGCCTTTTACATAATGATTAGGTGTCCCATCTATCTCTGTCGAAGACATCCAATTGACTCATATATCAGAAATTAATGTACATTTTGGAACTCACTACAATCCAATCAGAAACAAGTATTCAACAATACAGTATATTGTTTTTATTTCTAGCTATAAATGAAAAATGCTGTTCACCTGTAAACGCAATTGAAATTAGAAACCACATCTTTAATTTCTTTTTTATTCCGGGCTTTACATGTCGATCCTGAATCCTGCAGAACTCATGCAAAGACATCACGCAAAATCGCGTTTGATGATGGCAGTCAGATCTTCTCCATCTCTAGTCTCACCGAGAAGAGCGTAGAAGACACGGGCATCAGTCTACAGGTAGTGATAAACGTATTGATCAAATACGGAACCAAATCGGTTTGCCTTTTCACTAAATTAACCTTTATGAATGTGGTTCGTTGCATTGCTCAGTACTGCCATGCTCTTATGATGTCCTAGGACCTTTTGATTGAGGTGTACCGTTGCATCGGAGAGCCAGATAGTCTGTATGGGTGTGGAGGTGGGAAGATGAACAGCGCTCTCACCAGGTTAACTGTTATTCTTATCGTTTGAGGTATTTGTGCGTAGCTAGGTTACTTATTTCGCGCGCGGCGCCGTACAACTTTTACAAATGTTCTCGTTTTCTAGGATTCGGACGTATGAGCATGAGGCGATGTGGGGAAAAGCGCTGACCTCGTACGACCTGCACTCCAACCTTCCCGATGTGACGCGCCAAGCGGGCATCGTGGAGGTACATTTAAACTTGCCTTACCTCAAAATATCTATATTGGTCTATATTTCTATAAGCCATCGTTTGGGTATGGAGGATTGAACCTACCTCTGTCCGTTCATCGTTTCCTCCTCAGGGTCTTCAACATTTTGGTCTGAGCAGCATCCTGGCGACCTACCTGCGGGGTCTGGACAGTGAGGGGGTGGAGTTTGGTCCAGAGCTGAGAGAGCTCAGGTTTCAAGCCGCCTGGAGGAATATGCAGTGGGACTGTGACCTATCAGAGAGGTTAGTTTGGGATGAGCCCCTGGGACTGTCTTACAAGTGAGTGAATGTACTCTGAATTAATTCAATGCAATCATACAGGCTTAAAGGATCTGGAGCTATTAGGCGGCAGGCATGTAATGTATTGATTTTCAGTAGTATACACATATAATGTCTCAATGCAAAGTCACAACATGCCAACTGTGTCACAACCGTGTCACGCTTCTGGTTTGTCTCTGATGCTAAGGAAAGTTGATCCTGGTACGTCCCTGGATTGGGGACCAGGTATCTTAAGATCCCAGGGCTGGAAAGGAGACATTGTTCTGCGTAGAGTGGTGTCTTCTGGATTTGGATGTTGAAAGATTTCTTGACTGTGGTCCCAAGTCCTAAAGAACCCAAGGAAATATTTGAAAAGGTTCTGGTGTTAACCCCGAAATGTTCAATCTAGCCAGAAACTTTTTGGCCACTTATTGTTCTGAGAAATGATGGCTATTCCATGCGAGAAATAGCCAATAAACTAAATATCTCATACAATGTACTACTGCCTTCACAGAACAGCGCAAACTGGCTTTAACAAGTATGGAAAGATGAGTGTGAGGCCCCGGTGCACAACGGAGCAAGAGGACAAATACATTATTGTCTCTTGGTTAATGCCTAGATGCCTCACAGGTCTTGAATTGTCAACTTAATTAAATAGTACCTGCAAAACACCAGTCTCGATGTCATCAGTGAAGAGGCAATTCTGGGATGCTGGCCTTTTCACCACTAACATTCTCTGTCCAGTGTCTATACTCTTTTACCATCGTAATGTTTTTGTTGGCCAGTCTGAGAAGGCTTTCTCTATAATGCAACACTGCCCAGAAGGTATTCCGTAGTTGCCACTTAAATGTTGACAGAAAATGAAAAAACAAGAACATTATGAAGTGATCCCAAACATTTGCACTTTAATGTTTATTATTTAATAATTTTGTTGCTGCTTTGTTTGTTTCAGACATGAGAAATTAAACCCCGGCTTCAATGAGGTGGTGTTCTGCTCCCTGCAGGCTTTGAGAGACAAAGAATTTTCGACCTTTGATCAAGCTCTTTCATACGCCAGGTAGAACGATATTCCTCTCTTGGAATTCACAAATTGCCAACATATCATCCCACAGACAACATGGCAAGGGCCAACTGAGGCCAACAGAGAACCTTATTCACTAGTAGATGCAGAAGTAGTAGCAGATTTTTATCCTCTAACATGGCTTTCATCTGCTGAATATGAGACTTTGGTCTAAAAGATCTCAAATCATGTCCCGCAGAGCAGCGGAGAAGATATCTACATTGTCTAGTCTGTTGTTGAGTGGACAATTGGTTGTATATTTCCAGGGAGTTATTCCATGCAAATAGTTATTGTCCACACAATGAAATACTAAATGTGCTTCATTTTGACCGTTCGCTTATTTGTTCCCGGTATGCACACAAAGATGTGAATCTATACTTAATCATCAAAGTACCAGTTTGATTTGAAATCGAAACTGCTGGAATATAGAGTCAAAAGTAGAAGAAAAAGCTTCCTGTGCCAGTTATTAGATTCCCTGTAATTTGTCGTGTTTATTCCTCAGGGGTAGTGAGATGGAGGAGCTTTGCAGGGGCCATCTGGAGTCAGTGTCCTCGCTCTACCCGGCTCTACGAAACCTCAAGAATATCTGTGAATTGGAGAGCGTCAGACAACTCTTTTCAAAGTAGGGCCTTCTTCCCGTTGCTATCGCCAATTTAGACTACTCTAAGCAGTGTGTGTTGTATTATCATTATGAAAACCAGCTTTATTAACCCGTAATGTAGTATTGGATTTGAAAGTGACGGTTGTATTCTTTAACAAAATACTCATCCACCAACTTAGAGATGATTTTTGTTTGGCAGGCCCCTGACAGATGTGTACTTAGCCGAGGTGTGTTCCCACTGGCAGCAGAACTCCCAGCTCCTGGTGGACAGTGACTTTGGTCTGGTAGAACCCATCCTGGCCCTGCGCTCCGTAGCCCAGGAGATCCTCATTTCCCAGGAAGGAAACCCTGAGATGAGGAAGAACCTCAGCACTGTTCTTACTTCTCATCTCATGGAGCTCTGCCAGCTGGCCCGCAATGCAGGAAACACACAGGTACACAAGGGCTCAGAGCTGGATGTGGACAGCTTGTTTTACTGACACTCTAATTGGAACCGGGTTCTGCTCTGTAGTCAGATTTCTTGATGAAAGTAGTGGGAAATAATTTAATGGGTAGTTTGCGTCATATTATGGAGAAATACACTGTTCTCCCTGGGGGCGGAGCTTCATGTTTACCAGTAATTGTATGAGAGTGAATGATGCTTCATATTATAGAGAAATACACTGCTTTCCCCAGGGGGCGGAGCTTCATGTTTACATGTAATTGTATGAGAGTGAATGATGCTTCATATTATAGAGAAATACACTGCTTTCCCCAGGGGGCGGAGCTTCATGTTTACCTGTAATTGAGCAACATGGGGTGTATGTGTGTGGTTGAGTGTCATTAATGTGTGAGCTGAACCTCTCATTGCCCTTGTCCTCTTCGCTCAACCCCAGCTGGCAGAGAGGGCAGTGTTCCAAATAAAGCAGCACAGCGGAGGTGTGGGGAGGGGCTCCACGGCGTCGTCATGGCAGCTGGAGGAGGCCCAGGTGTTCTGGGTAAAGGGAGAGCCAGGTCTGGCACTGGGTCTGCTGAAAGAGATGATCCACAGTCTGGAAGAACAGGTCAGTGGGGCTACATGTTTTTAGGTCATCATGCCAAACAACCCAAATAAATAACCAGTATAGACTCTACTTACTGAAGATTCTAACTCTTTACATACTTAAAAAAAGAGAACTATATAAATAATTACTGTGCTCATTAAGTACCAAATAACAATAACAAACGACAGTAGTTTGGTTATATCCAACGTGTGCCAGTACGTTTATGAATACAATTTAGCATTTGGCTAATAAGGCATGTGTTTGGGCTTAATCCAACTAGGCTTCTTGACAACCTTGTGAATTTAGTAAGGACAAGCTAATGTTTGTCAACATATTTGCTTCAATTAGCCCTTCAGAAAAATTGATTCGCTTATATTCAGCCAATACTAATAGAAGTCCTATAGATATTTAAACAGTTATGAAGAGGGGGTGAAGTGGTGTAAGCCTGAAGAAAAAACAGACCTTATTTAAACTGGATCTTTAAAATCCCTATGGAGTAGATTATTGAGGTAAGACCAAAAGCGATGATTTTCTAGTTGGTCCGCATGCTTATGTGAATTATGAGTTTCACATCTGTAACACTCATTCTTAGGTTCAAATGTTCTTGTTGACCAGAAAAATTAAAAACAGTCTGTCCTGGCCAGGTTGACTTTAACCCTGCCCAGGTCCCAGTCTATACAGAGTGCTTGAGACTGTGTGGAAACTGGCTGGCAGAGACGTGCCTGGAAAGTCCTGGAGTCATCCTGGAGAAGTACCTGCAGAGGGTAATGCTGGGACACTGACAAACACTCTATATCTGAAGCTCGGATACTGTATATCTGAAGCTCGGATACTGTATATCTGAAGCTCGGATACTGTATATCTGAAGCTCGTATACTGTATATCTGAAGCTCGGATACTGTATATCTGAAGCTCGGATACTGTATATCTGAAGCTCGGATACTGTATATCTGAAGCTCGTATACTGTATATCTTAAGCTCGGATACTGTATATCTGATAGCTCGGATACTGTATATCTGAAGCTCGGATACTGTATATCTGAAGCTCGGATACTGTATATCTGAAGCTCGGATACTGTATATCTGAAGCTCGGATACTGTATATCTTATGCTCAGATTCATTTGACATTAAAATTCTCGTTGCACACAACTGATCATGTTCTTATGTGTCCGTCTCATTCTGTGTCTGCGTTTGTGAAACTTCCTGTAGTCGGTGACGGTGATCAGTGGATATGCAATAGGTTCAGACTCCAAGCTGCTGAGCCAAAGGACGAAGGCTTTCCTGTCTCTTGCCAGGTTTTCAGACGCCCAGTACCAAAGCATTGATAACTACATGAAGTCGTCTGAGTTTGAGAACAAACAGGCTCTACTACAGAAAGCCAAGGAGGAGGTGGACCTGATGAGGGAGCGTAAGGTCACCAGTAACAGGTCAGACACAAGCACGCATCATATCACTTCTACTGGGTTTTTCAATCAACTTGTTTAATGCAGGCTCTACACCTGCTGGTTGTGCGTGAGAAAGTTGTGCTGGGCCGTTGCTGTGCTGGCCCGTTGCTGTGCTGGGCAGTAGCTGTGCTGGCCCGTAGCTGTGCTGGCCCGTAGCTGTGCTGGCCCGTAGCTGTGCTGGCCCGTTGCTGTGCTGGCCCGTAGCTGTGCTGGCCCGTAGCTGTGCTGGCCCGTAGCTGTGCTGGCCCGTTGCTGTGCTGGCCCGTTGCTGTGCTGGTCCGTTGCTGTGCTGGTCCGTTGCTGTGCTGGTCCGTTGCTGTGCTGGGCCGTTGCTGTGCTGGGCCGTTGCTGTGCTGGGCCGTTGCTGTGCTGGGCCTTAGCTGTGCTAGTGTTTATGACAATGCAGCTAGTTGTCTCTTCTGACACTCTGATCTGGTTCACCCTTCTGGTCTATTTCAGGTACACAGTGAAGGTACAAAGGGAATTTGAGCTAGATGAGAAGGCTCTGTCCAACTTGCAAGCTGACAGAATCAAGTTCTTGTATAAGGCTGTGGAAAACTACATTCAGTGTCTGGAGCAAGGTGAGGAGCACAATACCTGGGTGTTTCGCCTGGCCTCACTGTGGCTGAAAAACGCTGATGTCAAGGCGGTCAACGACAAGATGATGGTGAGACAGACATCACTAACACCAAACGCTAATACAAGTTTGTTCTAATGCACGTCTGGTCGGGGATCCATTTAAACAGATTTCTCTCATTTCCTCGCAATCAATTTGGATTTGTAGACACTCATTTGGGTCATTTGATGTGTGTGTGTGTTCTTATTTCTATATGTATGTGTTGCAGAGAGGTGTGAGGAGTATTCCATCCTATAAGTTCATACCGCTCATGTACCAGCTGGCTGCACGCATGGGGTCAAACATATCCGGTGCAGTTGCAGAGGATGTAGGTTTCCATGATGTTCTCAATGAGGTAAGAAGAACGGGCAAGAGACATAAAGAAACATATTTGCGTATTGAGTGTGGCTGTTGTGTTTCTCACCTGAGCCTGTTGCTGTCTCTGTTTTTCCCTCTCCTCAGTTGATCTGTAAGTCATCTCTGGAACACCCGTATCACGCGCTTTTCATAATTCTAGCTTTGGTCAACGCCAACAAGGACGAAGCCTTCTCCCGCAGCCGCCTGTCCAAGAACACCCCAGCCCAGCCCTCTCAGCTGGACCTGGTAGGACCAACAGCCACAGCTAGACACATCCGAATGAAAGGAAGAGGCAACTGGGTCTCTACTGTGTCCATGATGGTTACAGTCTTGATGTGATGTTTGGTGCGTCCTGTAGGAGAGGTCTGAGGTGGCTCGGGACATTCTGAACAAGATAAGGAGAACCAGGTCCCAGATGGTCAGAGGCATAGAGGTCCTGTGTGATGCATACATCTCTCTGGCTTATATGGACGTCAGCCGCTACAAGACCGAGAAAAGTGACAACACACACACACCATAATCACACTAGTCAACACACACACCATAATCACACTAGTCAACACACACTCTCTAATCACACTAGTCAACACACACACCATAATCACACTAGTCAACACACACACCATAATCACACTAGTCAACACACACTCCCTAATCACACTAGTCAACACACACTCCCTATTTACACTAGTCAACACACACTCTAATCACACTGATCACACACACTCCCTATTCACACTAGTCAGCACTCACTCCCTAATCACACACACTCTCTAATCACACTGATCACACACACTCCCTATTCACACTAGTCAGCACTCACTCCCTAATCACACACACTCCCTAATCACACTAATCACACACACTCCCTAATCACACTCACTCCCTAATCACACTAATCACACACACTCCCTAATCACACTAGTCGGCACACACTCCCTAATCACACTAATCACACACACTCCCTAATCACACACACTCTCTAATCACACACACTCTCTAATCACACTAATCACACATTCTCCCTAATCACACTAATCACACACACTCTCTAATCACACTAATCACACACACTCCCTAATCACACTAATCACACACACTCTCTAATCACACTAATCACACACACTCCCTAATCACACTAATCACACCATAACACTAATCTAATCACACTAATCACACACACTCTCTAATCACACTCTCTAATCACACACACTCTCTAATCACACTAACACACCATAATCACACTAATCACACACACTCACTAATCACACACACTCCCTAATCACACTAATCACACACACACCATAATCACACTAGTCAACACACACTCCCTAATCACACTAGTCAGCACACTCCCTAATCACACACACTCTCTAATCACACTAATCACACACACTCTCTAATCACACTAATCACACACACTCCCTAATCACACTAATCACACACACTCTCTAATCACTCTAGTCAACACACACACCATAATCACACTAGTCAGCACACACCTTAATCACAATCAACAAAACCATCTCTCCAAACGTATACTGGGTTTCCATATACATGCTAGGTATTTATCAAGTGACCGTTCCTTTTTTCTCTTATGATTCCAGACGCAATCCCCATCCCCTCTGACCAGCCCATAAGGAAGATAAAGGATCTAGATGAAGTCGTCATTCCTACATTGGAAATCAAGGTAAAGAATGTGGTTAGATTGTCTGTGACTTGACATGAGGGGACTTGGCATTTGTAATGTAATGTAGACATCATGACAAACTCATGGGATGCTTAATAATGTGATGGACAGAAGGTCTTGACAATTCTGGTCTGTTTATTAACAGGTGGATCCCACAGGTAAATATGACAACGTGGTGACCATCAAGTCTTTCAAACCGGACTTTCGTCTTGCCGGAGGGGTTAATCTGCCTAAGATAGTTGATTGCGTTGGATCAGATGGGAAAATCAGACGACAACTGGTCAAGGTAAGATTATCTTTTAAACGATTTACTGCAAACTATATGCCTGAATCTTTTGTGCAAATCATTGTCCGTGTCCTGTCGTGCCTATTACTTACTCAAATCGCACACTATACAGGTGCTGGTCATATAATTAGAATATCATCAAAAAGTTGATTTATTTCAGCAAATTCCATTTAAAAAGTGAAACGTGGATATTATATTCATTCATTACACACAGACTGATATATTTCAAATGTTTATTTCATTTAATTGTGATGATTAACACTGACAACTAATGAAAATCCCCAATTCAGTGGGTTTGATGTTATTCTAATCATATGACCAGCACCTGTATGTACATTTCACAGCTCTTCGGTCTTGGCCGTGGTTGAGAGTTTGGCATCTGATTGTTGATTGCTTTTGTGGACAGAAGCAATCTCTTAAAGGGAGTGTGTCCTAATCTCCGCTTGTTACGTGTATAAAAGACACCTGGGAGCCAGACATCTTGCTGATTGGTTGATTGATTGTTTTCAGGGACAGGATGACCTCCGTCAGGATGCTGTGATGCAGCAGGTATTCCACATGTGTTCTACGCTGCTTCAGCGCAACTCGGAGACCCGCAAGAGGAAACTCAACATCCGGCGCTACAAGGTTGGATGCTGTTTCCCCTTCCCATTTTATGGCTTAATTTGATTTACTGCATTGATAAGTACTCTGTACTCAGAATTCGGACCACTCAGTTCTGGTATCCATTTTAGGGTTTGTCGGAATTGAAGCTCCTATCTTAATCCCGTTCTGCAGGTTGTGCCCTTCTCCCAGCGCAGTGGTGTACTAGAGTGGTGCTCAGGAACCGTGCCAATAGGGGACTTTCTGCTGGACGCTCACAAACGCTATCGCCCACAAGACTGGATCGGTTTAGCCTGCAGGAAGAAGATGATAGTAAGTCATTTGTTTCTTATTTTACCATTACTTTACCAGGTAAGACAACAGAGAGTTAATCAGGGCCAGTGTAATGTGGGGTGCCTTCAGTGCAATAGTTTCCACAGCCACATCTGCTTTGTAACCAATGTCAAATGGAAGCTCTAGTTGACAAATCCCTACACTGGTAGAATGCTCAATTCTACAAAAGTACTTTTTGCAGTGTTGATGAAGGATGCGTTGTTGCTTCCATGACATTAGAGTGGAGGTGGCTGATGGGGTTTTGGAGAGACAGTGAACGTTGGTGTCGGAACACCAAGATAGTTGTAGGTTTTGGCAAACCAACTGAAAATGTCAGTGGGCTAGGCAGGTATTGATGATACGTTGGAGATCACGGCTGGCATGTTGTGTGTTCTGGAAGCTACAGTATGTTGTTCATACGGTGGCCAGATGTGTACAAGATGGTGTCGTCTGGATGAAGATGTATCAGGGCATCACTGACAGCTGGCGCAACGTGATTGAGTACTTGAGACAGCCGGCCCTAAGATTTTAGTCACTTTACCCCTGTTTCAAGTCGTCTGTTTTAAGTTAGGCTAAACAGTTCTCTTAGAACCCGAGGTTATTAAATCTATTGATTAGGATTAGATGAGGTGAAACATCAGCACAGTATTGCTTGGTTGCTACAGACACTCAAGATCCTATATCTGACTCCCTGCTCTTAGGTCTGACTCCACTGCAGAGGGGATATGATCGTTTACCAGACATTCAAAAATGTAAAATGGTTACGCCAGGATATATATTGTCCTTTAACTGTTTTTATCTAATTTGACACCCCCTGTTTGTAGAGGGGAATGACAGCGTACCCTCTGCTTCACATTTACACTCATTACACTTTTCATACCGTTTTTTTCCGGCAGGAATCTCAGAGGCTTGATTTTGACGGAAAGGCCCAGGCCTTCAGGGAGGTGTGCCAGAACTTCCAGCCGGTCTTCCGGTATTTCTGCATGGAGCGATTCCTGGACCCGGCGGTGTGGCTGGAGAAACGACTGGCCTACACTCGCAGTGTGGCCACATCTTCCATCGGTATCTATCACCTCTGCTCTCCATACACTGATAATATCATATCCATCAATAATGCTAATATCATATCCATCAATAATGCTAATATCATATCCATCACCACTGCTAATATCATATCTATCACCTCTGCTCTCCATACACTGATAATATCATATCCATCAATAATGCTAATATCATATCCATCAATAATGCTAATATCATATCTATCACCTCTGCTAATATCATATCCATCACCACTGCTAATATCATATCTATCACCTCTGCTAATATCATATCCATCACCACTGCTAATATCATATCTATCACCTCTGCTAATATCATATCTATCACCTCTGCTAATATCATATCTATCACCTCTGCTAATATCATATCCATCACCACTGCTAATATCATATCTATCACCTCTGCTAATATCATATCTATCACCTCTGCTCTCCATACACTAATAATATCATATCCATCAATAATGCTAATATCATATCTATCACCTCTGCTAATATCATATCTATCACCTCTGCTAATATCATATCCATCACCACTGCTAATATCATATCCATTACCTCTGCTAATATCATATCCATCACCACTGCTAATATCATATCTATCACCTCTGTTAATATCATATCCATCACCACTGCTAATATCATATCCATCACCACTGCTAATATCATATCTATCACCTCTGCTAATATCATATCTATCACCTCTGCTAATATCATATCCATCACCTCTGCTAATATCATATCCATCACCTCTGCTAATATCATATCTATCACCTCTGCTAATATCATATCTATCACCTCTGCTAATATCATATCTATCACCTCTGCTAATATCTCTATCACCTCTGCTAATATCATATCCATCACCTCTGCTAATATCATATCCATCACCTCTCTAATATCATATCATCACCTCTGCTAATATCATATCCATCACCTCTGCTAATATCATATCATCACCTCTGCTAATATCTAATATCATATCTATCACCTCTGCTAATATCATATCCATCACCTCTGCTAATATCATATCCATCACCTCTGCTAATATCCATCACCTCTGCTAATATCCATCACCTCTGCTAATATCATATCCATCACCTCTGCTAATATCATATCCATCACCTCTGCTAATATCATATCCATCACCTCTGCTAATATCATATCTATCACCTCTGCTAATATCATATCCATCACCTCTGCTAATATCATATCCATCACCTCTGCTAATATCATATCCATCACCTCTGCTAATATCATATCCATCACCTCTGCTAATATCATATCCATCACCTCTGCTAATATCATATCCATCACCTCTGCTAATATCATATCATCACCTCTGCTAATATCATATCTATCACCTCTATCATAATATGCTAATAATATCAATCTATCATATCATATCCATCACCTCTGCTAATATCATATCCATCACCTCTGCTAATATCATAATATCATATCATATCTATCACCTCTGCTAATATCATATCTATCACCTCTGCTAATATCATATCCATCACCTCTGCTAATATCATATCCATCACCTCTGCTAATATCATATCCATCACCACTGCTAATATCATATCTATCACCTCTGCTCTCCATACACTGATAATATCATATCTATCACCTCTGCTAATATCATATCCATCACCTCTGCTCTCCATACACTGATAATATCATATCCATCAATAATGCTAATATCATATCTATCACCTCTGCTAATATCATATCCATCACCTCTGCTAATATCATATCTATCACCTCTGCTAATCTCCATACACTGATAATATCATATCCATCACCTCTGCTAATATCATATCCATCAATAATGCTAATATCATATCCATCACCTCTGCTAATATCATATCATCACCTCTGCTAATATCATATCCATCACCTCTGCTAATATCATATCTATCACCTCTGCTAATATCATATCCATCACCTCTGCTAATATCATATCTATCACCTCTGCTAATATCATATCCATCACCTCTGCTAATATCATATCTATCACCTCTGCTAATATCATATCTATCACCTCTGCTAATATCATATCTATCACCTCTGCTGCTAATATCATATCTATCACCTCTGCTAATATCATATATCTAATATCATATCTATCACCTCTGCTAATATCATATCTATCACCTCTGCTAATATCATATCTCATCACCTCTGCTAATATCATATCTATCACCTCTGCTAATATCATATCTATCACCTCTGCTAATATCATATCTATCACCTCTGCTAATATCATATCCATCACCTCTGCTAATATCATATCATCACCTCTGCTAATATCATATCTATCACCTCTGCTAATATCATATCCATCACCTCTGCTAATATCATATCCATCACCTCTGCTAATATCATATCCATCACCTCTGCTAATATCATATCTATCACCTCTGCTAATATCATATCTATCACCTCTGCTAATATCATATCTATCTGCTAATATCATATCTATCACCTCTGCTAATATCATATCCTCTGCTAATATCATATCCATCACCTCTGCTAATATCATATCTATCACCTCTGCTAATATCATATCCATCACCTCTGCTAATATCATATCTATCACCTCTGCTAATATCATATCTATCACCTCTGCTCTCCATACACTGATAATATCATATTCATCACCTCTGCTAATATCATATTCATCACCTCTGCTAATATCATATCTATCACCTCTGCTAATATCATATCTATCACCTCTGCTCTCCATACACTGATAATATCATATTCATCACCTCTGCTTATATCATATTCTATCACCTCTGCTAATATCATATCTATCACCTCTGCTAATATCATATCTATCACCTCTGCTAATATCATATCTATCACCTCTGCTAATATCATATCTATCACCTCTGCTAATATCATATCTATCACCTCTGCTAATATCATATCTATCACCTCTGCTAATATCATATCTATCACCTCTGCTAATATCATATCTATCACCTCTGCTAATATCATATCTATCACCTCTGCTAATATCATATCTATCACCTCTGCTAATATCATATCTATCACCTCTGCTAATATCATATCTATCACCTCTGCTAATATCATATCTATCACCTCTGCTAATATCATATCTATCACCTCTGCTAATATCATATCCATCACCTCTGCTAATATCATATCCATCACCTCTGCTAATATCATATCCATCACCTCTGCCAATATCATATTTATCCCATCAGCTCTCCATCATAGACTGCCAATATTATTTGGCCAAACAAAATGTGATTTCATAGATTCCAATGGTTTTGAAAAGTCAGTGTATAATATAATGACAACAAAAAACAGCTGGACAGACTTAAAAAAAAAACGATTGAAGTATTTGTTCATCACCCAAGGATAATTAAGTAATGTTTTCTTGTTATGAAATGTTTCTCTGATGTGTTATCCCTTTGTATTACAGTGGGCTACATTGTTGGCCTGGGTGATCGGCACATCCAGAATATCCTTATTGACGAGCAGACAGCTGAACTGGTGCATATTGATTTGGGTCAGCAGACATTCCTAATGACTTTGACACTTGGTGACACTTGAGGAAAGCCTGTCCTGCGGCGAGTTATTTTGTGTAATCCATTAATTCGTCCGTCCCCCAGGTGTGGCGTTCGAACAGGGCAAGATCCTCCCCACCCCTGAGACCGTACCCTTCAGACTCTCCAGAGACATCGTCGATGGGATGGGCATAACTGGGGTGGAGGGCGTCTTCAGAAGGTGAGCCTCCTGCAGTAGCCAATCACAGACGGATGCCTGTTATTTGTGTACGGGTCAAACTGAATTCCTTTCTATCGTTCAGATGCTGTGAGAAGACCATGGAGGTCATGAGGAACTCCCAAGAGGCCTTGCTGACTATTGTAGAGGTATAAGTGCAGACGCCAACGCTGTACTTAATTCAGCCAGCCCCTGTATGTGTGCTCCCAGCATATGTCCCTTATATTGTAAATTTAGTAATGTTTGCTCTGTTTTTACCATGTATTACAGGTTCTGCTGTATGACCCTCTGTTTGACTGGACCATGAACCCTCTGAAGGCCTTTTACCTGCAGCAGCAGCAGCTTGAGGAGCAGGAACTCCAGGCCACACTGAACTCGACTCTAGGAGGAGATGACCTGGAGGCCCACCGCAAGTCCAGGTACTGTTCACAACAATACACCTTGAATCAATCAACACCCCCATCAGACCATATGGGTATCAGATCACTACACCCCCATCAGACCATATGGGTATCAGATCACTACACCCCCATCAGACCATATGGGTATCAGATCACTACACCCCCATCAGACCATATGGGTATCAGATCACTACACCCCCATCAGTACATATGGGTATCAGATCACTACACCCCCATCAGACCATATGGGTATCAGATCACTACACCCCCATCAGACCATATGGGTATCAGATCACTACACCCCCATCAGTACATATGGGTATCAGATCACTACACCCCCATCAGACCATATGGGTATCAGATCACTACACCCCCATCAGACCATAGGGGTATCAGATCACTACACCCCCATCAGACCATATGGGTATCAGATCACTACACCCCCATCAGACCATATGGGTATCAGATCACTACACCCCCATCAGACCATATGGGTATCAGATCACTACACCCCCATCAGACCATATGGGTATCAGATCAGACCACTACACCCCCATCAGACCATATGGGTATCAGATCACTACACCCCCATCAGACCATATGGGTATCAGATCACTACACCCCCATCAGACCATATGGGTACACCCCCATCAGACCAGATCACTACACCCCCATCAGACCATATGGGTATCAGATCACTACACCCCCATCAGACCATATGGGTATCAGATCACTACACCCCCATCAGACCATATGGGTATCAGATCACTACACCCCCATCAGACCATATGGGTATCAGATCACTACACCCCCATCAGACCATATGGGTATCAGATCACTACACCCCCATCAGACCATATGGGTATCAGATCACTACACCCCCATCAGACCATATGGGTATCAGATCACTACACCCCCATCAGACCATATGGGTATCAGATCACTACACCCCCATCAGACCATATGGGTATCAGATCACTACACCCCCATCAGACCATATGGGTATCAGATCACTACACCCCCATCAGACCATATGGGTATCAGATCACTACACCCCCATCAGACCATATGGGTATCAGATCACTACACCCCCATCAGACCATATGGGTATCAGATCACTACACCCCCATCAGACCATATGGGTATCAGATCACTACACCCCCATCAGACCATATGGGTATCAGATCACTACACCCCCATCAGACCATATGGGTATCAGATCACTACACCCCCATCAGACCATATGGGTATCAGATCACTACACCCCCATCAGACCATATGGGGTATCAGATCACTACACCCCCATCAGACCATATGGGTATCAGATCACTACACCCCCATCAGACCATATGGGTATCAGATCACTACACCCCCATCAGACCATATGGGTATCAGATCAGACCACTACACCCCCATCAGACCATATGGGTATCAGATCACTACACCCCCATCAGACCATATGGGTATCAGATCACTACACCCCCATCAGACCATATGGGTATCAGATCACTACACCCCCATCAGACCATATGGGTATCAGATCACTACACCCCCATCAGACCATATGGGTATCAGATCACTACACCCCCATCAGACCATATGGGTATCAGATCACTACACCCCCATCAGACCATATGGGTATCAGATCACTACACCCCCATCAGACCATATGGGTATCAGATCACTACACCCCCATCAGACCATATGGGTATCAGATCACTACACCCCCATCAGACCATATGGGTATCAGATCACTACACCCCCATCAGACCATATGGGTATCAGATCACTACACCCCCATCAGACCATATGGGTATCAGATCACTACACCCCCATCAGACCATATGGGTATCAGATCACTACACCCACCCCCATCAGACCATATGGGTATCAGATCACTACACCCCCATCAGACCATATGGGTATCAGATCACTACACCCCCATCAGACCTACATCACCACCCCATCAGACCATATGGGTATCAGATCACTACACCCCCATCAGACCATATGGGTATCAGATCACTACACCCCCATCAGACCATATGGGTATCAGATCACTACACCCCATCAGACCATATGGGTATCAGATCACTACACCCCCATCAGACCATATGGGTATCAGATCACTACACCCCCATCAGACCATATGGGTATCAGATCACTACACCCCCATCAGACCATATGGGTATCAGATCACTACACCCCCCCCATCAGACCATACCATATGGGTATCAGATCACTACACCCCCATCAGACCATATGGGTATCAGATCACTACACCCCCATCAGACCATATGGGTATCAGATCACTACACCCCCATCAGACCATATGGGTATCAGATCACTACACCCCCATCAGACCATATGGGTATCAGATCACTACACCCCCATCAGACCATATGGGTATCAGATCACTACACCCCCATCAGACCATATGGGTATCAGATCACTACACCCCCATCAGACCATATGGGTATCAGATCACTACACCCCCATCAGACCATATGGGTATCAGATCACTACACCCCCATCAGACCATATGGGTATCAGATCACTACACCCGCATCAGACCATATGGGTATCAGATCACTACACCCCCATCAGACCATATGGGTATCAGATCACTACACCCCCATCAGACCATATGGGTATCAGATCACTACACCCCCATCAGACCATATGGGTATCAGATCACTACACCCCCATCAGACCATATGGGTATCAGATCACTACACCCCCATCAGACCATATGGGTATCAGATCACTACACCCCCATCAGACCATATGGGTATCAGATCACTACACCCCCATCAGACCATATGGGTATCAGATCACTACACCCCCATCAGACCATATGGGTATCAGATCACTACACCCCCATCAGACCATATGGGTATCAGATCACTACACCCCCATCAGACCATATGGGTATCAGATCACTACACCCCCATCAGACCATATGGGTATCAGATCACTACACCCCCATCAGACCATATGGGTATCAGATCACTACACACCCATCAGACCATATGGGTATCGGATCACTACACCTTGATATGGAATATTATGCATCACACTATGTCCTCTCTCGCTCCTGTAAGCCTCATCTGGTGTCAACATTGGTTGTTGGTCAATTTCCATTTGTGATTAACAACATCAAATCCATTCTTTCTTAGCGGTGACACTGAAAGCATTAACAAGGTGGCGGTGCGTGTTCTGCTGCGGCTCCAGGAGAAGCTGAAGGGCGTGGAGGAAGGCACTGTGCTTAGTGTGGGAGGCCAGGTCAACCTCCTGATCCAGCAGGCATCGGACCCCAACAATCTGAGCCGACTCTTCCATGGCTGGCAGGCCTGGGTCTAGGGTCAGCATATTAGAAGATAAACCAGGGAGTGGCAGGCCTGGGTCTAGGGTGAGCATGCTGGGAGAGAAACCAGGGGGTGGCAGGTCTGGGTTTAGGGTGAGCGTACTGGGAGAGAAACCAGGGGGTGGCAGGCCTGGGTTTAGGGTGTGCATACTGGGAAAGAAACCAGGGGGTGGCAGGCCTGGGTTTAGGGTGAGCATACTGGGAGAGAAACCAGGGGGTGGCAGGCCTGGGTTTAGGGTGAGCATACTGGGAGAGAAACCAGGGGGTGGCAGGCCTGGGTTTAGGGTGAGCATACTGGGAGAGAAACCAGGGGGTGGCAGGTCTGGGTTTAGGGTGAGCATACTGGGAGAGAAACCAGGGGGTGGCAGGCCTGGGTTTAGGGTGAGCATACTGGGAGAGAAACCAGGGGGTGGCAGGCCTGGGTTTAGGGTGAGCATACTGGGAGAGAAACCAGGGGGTGGCAGGCTTGGGTTTAGGGTGAGCATACTGGGAGAGAAACCAGGGGGTGGCAGGCTTGGGTTTAGGGTGAGCATACTGGGAGAGAAACCAGGGGGTGGCAGGCTTGGGTTTAGGGTGAGCATACTGGGAGAGAAACCAGGGGGTGGCAGGCCTGGGTTTAGGGTGAGCATACTGGGAGAGAAACCTGGGGGTGGCAGGCCTGGGTTTAGGGTGAGCATACCGGGAGATAAACCAGGGGGCTCTTTGATAGATAGTGATCAGATATCATGTTGAATTATCAGCATTTTTTTTAGGAGAACAGATATGTTATTGAAGATATCCAAAGTCTTCCTCCTTCCTCTATTTTTTACCACATGCTGACAAAATGGAGGTTTACACTTTGACAAACTTTATGCATAAGTAATTCCTTATCAATCAAAGCTTATTTTTTTACCTTTCTGCACCTAATTGACTGTACTCAACAATACGGTTTATAATGCAAAGCTTCCCCTTTGTATTTATTTGCACTCGTTATGTTGAATGAAAGCACATAGTCGTACGATTTCGAGAAAGTTCATTACAGAATTCTGTAAAAGTAGGATTTGGCACCATATCTAGCATGCAATCGTTTTGGATTATATTTTGTACAACAGGGACTGAATAGTGAATTTCAATGACCAATATCAGTAGATGCTATATTACTGTTAGAGGCTAGGATCTCTCTGGCTCTCATCACGATTTATATATGATTAGGCTAGTTTGTTTTCCATGGACCAGGGTTTATAGAATATTCTAATAAGACCAATGTTGTGAAACATTCAAACTATTGATTCAAAATGACTCCACGTTATTCAGATTCTATTGGACCAAACAATCTGTTGATAGATCAAACACGTTTCAAGTCACAAGCTGAATGTAAGAATTTCATGTTATTTATAGGACCAATTATTAAATATGAAATACTTGGGTGGACAACACACAAGGTGCTTTTATTTCTTAACAATAAAGACAAATGAAAACTTTTAATCTTCAGTTAAATAGTAAGAGAATGTACTATTTTACTTGTTTGTCCAAATTGTCTCTGTCTAAAGTGTCTAATATTTCCGCTGTATATTTTCTCCTTTCATATTACGTTAATTGTATTATAAGCTGCCGGGTATAATTAGCTGGAATGTGAGATAATAAAGAGATAATTGATTTTTTATCGTATGTTTGTCGGTTGGTTCATTAAAAAGCTATAGAGCTTCATGTGAGAGATCTTGAAGTAAATCTGAGTTACACCAGAGGAGTGATTACGGCCACGACCCAACACTGCTGTGATTAGAGGAGGGCCACGACCCAACAATGCTGTGGTTAGAGGAGGGCCATGACCCAACACTGCTGTGGTTAGAGGAGGGCCACGACCCAACACTGCTGTGGTTAGAGGAGGGCCACGACCCAACACTGCTGTGGTTAGAGGAGGGCCACGACCCAACACTGCTGTGGTTAGAGGAGGGCCACGACCCAACACTGCTGTGGTTAGAGAAGTGATTACGGCCACGACCCAACACCGCATTGATTAGAGGAGTGTTTAATTAATAGGCTCGTAGGAGATGTGGACTTGGACGTATTTTATTTAATATTTTCTGACCAATAGTTATACCGATCAGACATAATATTATGACCACCTGCTTAATATTGTGTATGTCCCACCTTTGCCGTCAAAACAGCCCTGACCCGTTGAGCCATGGACTCCAACAGACCTCTGATGGTGTGCTGTGGTATCTGACACTGGGACCAGATGTGGGTTTTATTGCCTGATGAGACAATAGTACACCCCTTTGGCGTGAATTCCCCGAAATGGTGTATGTTTCTTGGTTAGTACAAGGTAATTTTTTCTACCACAAACCAAGAAGCGTCAGAAATCCATTACACAGTTTTTGAGTTGTAGTTTAAAATGTAAAATCAACATGCAGAATTATAAAAATAGTTTGACTAATTGAAAATAGATGTGCTGTAAATGTTTTTGTTCAAATGTACTGCTTTAAATATCATTTAAATACCAGATTTGCCCACCAGATGGTGCTTGAAGCGTGTTCGACTAAAGTTTCTCCATATCTTAAGATTGTTTATTCAGGTTGAGGCTGTTGGTAAAGAGGGTGCCTTTACTTTAAATTGTTCATATCTATGAATCATATACAATCAAAAATGTTGGTACCAATTGACAGTTGAACCATTTAACCAAGCATGATAATGAACAACATTTTAATTTAAATCTTCACCTGCATTTGTATCAAACACCTTTAACACAGCGAAACCTTTTGAAATTTAACAAGAAATCTAGTACATATAAACATAATTTACTTGGCCAATACATCTCACATTTCAAAATCATTGGTAAATTTAGCTGTTGGAAAATGTTGCTGGAAAAAATATTCTTTATCATAGAAGTTAATACATAGATATGTGCCTTTACAAATGTTGGTGTGTAATAAGGTTTTTAAATATTATACAAAAATTACCACACTGATTTAAATACCAAATATCTATATTAGTTAGTAACATTAATACAATGCATAACAATTAATATGTTATAACAAAAGTTCATGTCTATTGTCTATTCATTCTCAATGGATGAATATTAAGTAATATTGATAATTATTGTATGTGACTTTGTGAAAGACACAAAATTTCCAAGTTAAAAAGCAAGGAAAAAGCCTGAAAAAATACTTATTTAATTCAGCATACCTTATTTTTTCATACCTCAGAAAATAAACTGAATTTTAGGAAGCGCCACTTACAGTATCCCGTTTGGAGTCGGCGCATCGGAGGAATAAAAGAATCGCAACGGTTTTTGAGTTCTTAGGAAATTGTCTCTCGGGTGAAAGAAGTGCAATTCACTACGTGTGGTCGTCAGTGACCAATCAGCAGGCAATATACTGTGCAAAGAAACGACTAGGCCGCTGTCAGAATAGTATTATTCATTTATGCCACCCGGCAGTCTGTCTTACCGCATTCATCTAAACGGATTTGATGTTTCGGTAAAACTGTAGTGCAGAGAAAATTGGCAACCTATATATTTTTTTTGGACAGACCGACCGGTATGCTGTTTATTATATCTCCGTGATGTGTCCAGAAAACAGCCCTATCGGTCAGTGCCGGTCACACCCGTCCTTCTCCCAGCGTCGGTGGAACTGAAACTGATGTCGCCTGTCGCCGTGTGTCCCAAGCCCCGCCTCAGTCACTTGATGCGGTGACGAACCAGCGAGGATTCGTCGGTGATCTCGCCAGACCGGTCTCGCCGGCGACACGGCAGGACAAGGATGAGGATCAGAATGAGGAGCACCGTGGCGCAGACGGCCATCAGGGCGTAGGAGACGACCCAGAGAAGGGGATCCCTCAGCAGACCTCCGGCAGCACAGTCGGATGCCACGTCTGCGGATGAAAAGGGCCCCGATATCTCGGACACAGTTATCCCACCGTTCACTGGAGAAAGAGAGAGCGACCGGTGTCATAACTGCCAAATGAAGAAACCCCAACCCTCCTGCCCGTGCCATATAACTGTATAATAGCGGACCAAACCATTATGTTAGACCCACTTCATTCTTTACATGCCCCAAGTGTCTCCGGCCCCTACCTGCACATTTGCTGACGGCAAAGCCCACTCTCTTCTCTGCCCGGTCAAAGACAACGTAGAAACCCTCCATGACTGTGGCTCCTATCACCAGACCATTGGCTGATGAAGAGATCCCAAAGCGGAAGCAATCCAGGGTGCCATCCACGTCTGTGATTGGCTGGATATACAGCTATAGCAGAAAGCCGCACAAACGCACTGTGTTAATGCACTATGTTAATCGCAGTGCCGTCAGCAAACAGATCTAAAGCAAATAAGATGGTAGGTATAGAATACAAAACAACAACAACTTTTGTCGTCACCTGAGGTAGAATGGTGATTTTGAAGGATTGGCTAGCGTTAGTGGCTCTAAGGTAGATGGAAAGTTTGGGAAAGAACCTCCAGGGCGTCTCTCCTTTCAACCAGCAGGCCAGTTTTGTCCCACCCCAGAACCCAGAGGAGAAGTCCTGGATCTAAAACATAGAAAGGCAGTGACAGATCATTAAGAGTCAAAACCACACGGGATGTGAGGAAGTGGATTTGTTAATTTTTTTTAACATATGTTATAGATTTCAGGTGATTTGATTTACATAATAAATGTCCACAAGACCTGAATAGACAAATCAACCATGGTCAAAACAGGGAGCAACAATAAAAAACGATGGACTTTCCATAATTCCATTATTTTTCCCCCCATCAAATGATGTTGGCCTGCCCTCTATTGGACAGCTCTCTTACTCAGCAAACACAGGGTCAAACCTCTGAGAAAGCAGCTTCAGACGGTAATATTGGATTTGATAGAAATGACAATTATCACAGAAAATCGAGAGAAAAAACCTGCAACTGACATTCATCACATTAAACGTATTGATAGATTGCATGTTACGTCTGAATACTGTTTTGAACGTTCCTTATGCGATCTCAACGAGATCTGATCAACACTTTGGACTAGAGTGCATTACCATGGTTTGGATTACTAAAATGCTAAATTAATCTCCAAAGAAGCTAAACAGTTAAACCTTTCATCACCCTTTTGATTTCGCAAAAAATGTTTAACTTGTTAGTGACGGTGGCAATGACATGACCGACTGGTGGCATGAACCACGTCTATTGGGGTTTCACAATTGCATATTTTCACTGTGAACCAATCGTATGCGCAGATGGGTGAGGACGATAAACCCGTGCGCCGCTCTCAAAATAGCTCGACCCAGCGCTCAGAGTGAGCTCGCTGTGCGTTTGGAGAGAAAGTTAAAGCGCATTTCTTCCAAGTGATTTAGGAACTTAGACATATTGTGGATATTTGCCGTTGTTCCCTATTTAAGTAAGTTGACTCGTCCCCAGTTTGTGCAGTCACAGATGATTTTAGATGTACTCGTCATTGGTTGACATACCAGGGATGTTCTTGAGATGGTCTCCACCACAGCATTGAAGACTTTCACAGGCAGCCGCAGCAGAGTTGTTCCACTGTCCACCATGGCTTTATCCGTGTTATACTACAATATAAAAGTGAGAGGAAAGAATACATAAAGACAGGTAGGGACACATGACAATGGTTTTCAGTGGTGTGCTTTCCTCAGATGACCTTCATCAAATAAAATGCTGCACGTTTTCACCTTAGTTGTGCCAGTGTACCGAAACAGGATTTGCACATTGTGTTTTGCTTAATTGACTTTCGCTTTATTTCCAAACCAGCGCCACAGTTACATTATGCAATAATCTCGCTGGAAACAGCTTGAGCCTTAGGATGTTCCATGATGTGCAAACAGAACTACGTAGCAAAACCATTTAGACCAGGAAACAGACAATTAGTCCAGGACAGGGAACCGGTCGCTCATACCTCTTTGCAGTCCAAATTAAGATTCTGGTCCCCAACCTCCAGCTTCAATACTTCCACCTGGTAGTACCACTCTTCCTTTATAGGGGTGTACCACACGGAACCCGAATACAACGTTGGTTCCACCCCTCCCATGACCTGAAACAAAACAGGGTGTTCCTTCACTGAATGCGATCACAGGCAAAACACAACAACAAAACAAATGCCGTGGCACAGCACTACGGACACTGAACACACCCTGCGACCGTCTGCCACATCTGTAGAGGACTTTTGTTAGCTTAATTAGCCACTTGCTAAGTAGATTTGACCTCCAATGGGGAAACCACATTGAGAGGTGCAAAGACATAGCGATTGTGTTTCTAAACAGGATCAAGCTGCTCTGTGTCATCCCAGCCTGAAAGGTTTCTCTGATCTGGGAGATGGGAGCGATATTACGCCACGTGTCTGTATACGGTGTGTGTGCGTGCATGAGATCAACCGCTTCAATACTCATCCTCTCTTACAGTACAACAGACTGCCTTTGTGAGGAAGTTTCCCCACCATTAAATCCTTCCATTCATAGCCTTTAGACATCTCCTCCTCCTCCTGACTACTCACAAGACTCCCCCCCGCGGGGTCCGCCGTAGTGCTGGCTGACAAACCGGCTCCGCACATCTGGAGAGAGAAGACATCTGGAATGCCCGTCTGTCGCACCACCGAGTTAAAGAAGGGCTCCACGGAGGAGTCGGGCTGAGGGGGCGGAGACAGAGACGGCAGAATTTTTTATTTAACCTTTATTTAACCAGGTAGGCCGACTGAGAACAATTTCTCATTTGCAACGGCGACCTGGGGAGCAGCTGGGATTTGATCCCAGGACGTCGTACACACAAAGCATGCACTCTACCACTGAGATACCAACTGCTCCAAGTTGGAAAATCATGTCAATAGTGTAACTGGGTGCACAGAATTCTTGTATTATCCGTTTTCACCCTGACTACAAAATTATTTCTCCACATCTTGGTTTTCTGAATAGCGTACACGGCACATCAAGGACCAGAGATGCCCATGTGATACACAGCTTTTGAAGATCAACTGAACCCAAACAAAAAGCTGAGTTCTGCATTTTTGTTGTGATTGTACGTGCTTGGATGTTAACGATTTATAGCGCGGTTGATTATTGGTTGACCCTAATATCAGAACAAGGCATTCATTGTGTCAGCTCAGAAATGCCACAGCTAGCCTCCTGTGTGTGTGTGATGCCGAGATCACAGTTTCCTTCTACACCAATGCGTTAACCTTATCGGGTCTAGAATATTTGCCTTTTCGATAACACTCAGTTATTCCGTGACCACGCCTACACCACCGGGCCTAATAAAAAGATTGGGAAAGCGCTTGAAACTCCTTCCCAGAGGCAGCATCTGGACCCAGCCACGTTTACCTGAGCTAGCAGAGGGTAAGCCAGGCCCAGGATTCCCTGCCAGTTGACCCCGGGTAGAAAGAATCCTTCTGACGAGAGGATGCCGGCGATGTTGATGGTTAAGGAGCTGGGGATGCCAGTGATGAGGACCTGGTCGGTGCCCAGCTCGCCCTCCCATTTGCCCTGGGTGTACTTCACACCCACGGCCCTGCCAGTTGACTGATACGTGCTGGAACTAAACGTCAGGAGGAACGAGGAGTTCAATCAGCAATCTCAGATAAAACACAAATACAAACAGAAAAATTGTACGCCATATGTGAACAAAGGTTCAATTAGGCTCTGATGTTATTGGGCCCGGCAAGTGTGGCGGAGATATGCAGCCTTCCCACCAATCTGACAGGAAAAAGCTATTTATATGGCAGCAGATAAGAGAAACTGACTCACAGTGCCGTGTTGAAGAAGTGTGTAATGAAGGGATGTGCTGCTGCAGCCACTGCAAAGTTACTGCTTCCTGTATCAACCAGGATGTTCAGCTGAAAAACAAAAAGAGGTAATAGTCAATCGACCATCCAGGATAACCACACCCTTCATAAAACACATATTACACACACATATCAACTGATTCGGGAAATATGCTTGACGCCTGAGAATTTGAGAACATATATGTTATGCTAGAGTTACATTAACAAGCAACTCTCAATCCCGGTATTTGCCATCTGTGTGTTAGCAAGCAGCAGCTTGAGCGAGCAGACCAGCAAGTACAATCATATTGTCCTGGGAATCCATTGGGGAATCCAAGAAACTAATGAGATAACAGTCATGTCTGTCATTTTGATGACCAACACAGTGGGGTCATTATTAAACATTCCTGATCATTTAAATGACACGAACAGAGGCCTTCAGTGATCGACTCTCCAATCATTTAAATGCAACATAAAAAATGTAGGCCGCTAATGACACTTCTTTCGGATTGATGGAAGAAAACTAACAAAAAGGAGCTCAGCAGTCAGCTAGTTTGAGAATACATTTCCACACCACCGTTCAATAGTGTGGGATCACTCACGAAATGTGCTTGTTTTTCAGAAAATCACATTTTGTCATCAGTTTCCAGCTACAATAATCATTTACAACAGTAATAATGTCTATACTGTATATCTGATTAATTCTGTGTTACTTTAATGGACCAAAAATAGCTTTTCTTTAAAAAAAAGTTAGTGACCACAAACTTTTAAACAATAGTTTACATTTTCAGATGTTTGCATTAAACAAATTCAAAGGCATCATCGAAGCAAAAACAAATAAAAAAACTAACTGAATCAAAGATTTCACTGTGAAAACCTTATTTCTGAAAAATGGCTGAGGCCCAAAATCATATGCAAGGTGGATGTACTTCCTGACTTCTGATCACATGACAGGTCAAGGGAAATATCTTAAGGTTCAGAACCTGCTCCTTAAAGCAATACACACATATTAAACATACTACAATATACCTACAACAGAACAAAAAGCAAATGGGTGAATGGGTCAACCCACCTAAACATGTACAACAAAAACTCACAACATGTGAAACTGTATCTCCATTACGTGTGTCCAAAGTCACATCTCACATTACGAGAAGTTAACAAATATTTCCAATGGGCAAATACATACCATGACACATTTCTAGCTTAAATCCTCCCGCCCTAAAAACTAAAACACACATGGACAACGCAATACATAAACACTGCCTTTATCGGTAAGCGGAGATCTTTTACAAGATAGAAACCTTCTATGTTAGTATTTCTCACCAGAAACCTTGACACTTAAACTGGTTTTGAGTTCTAAACACTGTCTGTGTTTGTAAACGCAAGTAGTCCTATCTATAAGCATTGGTGTTGTCTATTTAATTTAACCAGTCCTATTTGAATTATTTTGTATCTTCGAATACTTTGTTTCCTTCCTGTAAAAGGTGATGAAAAAAGTTATTTTTTTCCCCAGATAAAATTGTGTTCATTTAACAACAAAAAAACTATTAAAATACCGAGTGTTATCGTATTGTTATCAGAAACAACTTTCCATTTAAAGCATTTAAAACACGTTATTTGTCTATTGAGGTTATTATAGCGCTAATCATAAAAACTTCATTCATTTTTGTATTGTCTGAGGTCCAGGCAGATAATTTGGCTCAACTTGAGCAATACAAATAAAGACCTGCGTCCTGATTATCTGAGACAACAGGTAGGTGGAATTTCAATAAACGAATCAAAATAATTACTGTTTGCATAGAAATTACTACATGCGTTACAGCAGTATATCGTGTAAAAAACAAAATGTTCTTGTTTGCGGGGGACGGACTATGACATCCACTATTTGCTCAACCGGTACCCTGTATTTTTTTAATTCCATGTCATTTGAAACACGTAACATGTGAATGGATGCCAGAGAACCATGGGAAAAGGAGATTATTCAGGATTCAGCCAGCCTCTTAAAATTGTGTCACAATCAACCGCGTTCACAACTCAAAATTCACAAACATCACACAAGAAAATCGTGTGTTTTTTGGCACCTCCAAATCCTACACAGCTCGTCGCTATTTGTAATCTGTAATCTTATGTGCATAATTCCTCACGGAGTCTCAGAGTTAATGTGTTGCCTTCAGTTTGCACAGGAGCTCCTATGCTCTTCCCTCTGGGATGGCCCTTAGGGAAGCTATGTGCTTGGCGCCGCAAACCATGCTGCAGACATTCTCTCCAGCTCATGCCCCCTTTCTGGTAATTGGCAGTCAATCACTGTCAAGCTGGTACATTTCAAAAATTTTGAAAGTTTCTTGAAGTGCAGAGGCCAAGACCATCAAATGCTACGTTGAAACTGGCTCTTATTTGGACAGTAGGATGATCCAGAGTAACCTCTGCTGTAGAGGATAAGGTCACTAGAATTACTGGCTTCAGAAATCAGTCAATTAATTGCATCTCTGATTGCAGCCCAAATAAATGCACACAAGTTAGACAGAAGTAATGTTATTTTGGCTTTGTACTGAAGTACTTTAGATTTGAAACAAAACAATGACTATGACGTTAAAGCACAGACTTTCAGCTAACAAGTGTTTGAGGTCACTGCCCTTCGGCAAGGTTAAGTGTTTTTCAATGAGTTGAGTACAATGTTTCAGTACAATTTGTCCTACTAGAGCTCATTCTACTGCAGTTGAATCACTACTGAAAAAGTCACCCAACTTTCCTCAACTTCCTGGAACTTTCCTCAACCCTTTTCTCCTGCCATCACCCTGGTACATAATACCCTTGTTTATGCCATTCTGTTTTGGCACTGCCATCCAGTCTTTTTGAAGTCTACTTATCCACACATCTCCTGGAGACTAGAGACCCTGGTCCATCAGACAGTTCTTTGTTGTTGTATTTATGGTGTGCATTCTTCGTTCATCTACTGTATGGGTCATGGTCTCTCAGGTAATTTGCAAACGCAGACCTAACCAGTACTTTCATTCGTCCTTTTAATGTACCAACCAGTAGACTTGAGCATATTTTAGCTGCGTCTCTGATTGGTAACTCCAAAATGTTTCACCATAATGACCAGCTTGAAGAGCATCAACATTTAATCTCGATCCAGCCGTCCCACGTGGGCCTTGAACCAGCTGTCCTCTGAACACAACGATGATTTTCATCCACAAAGCATCACCACCATCACCTCACAAAAGGCGCCGGCCTTGCAGAACCAGAGAAACAACGACTTCAAGAATTCAGAGCGAGTGGCGTGAACGGTTGCAATGCGTCCCCATCAAATGCAGAGCAAACTGGCTAAGCTATTTAACAACTATCTGGTCTTCAGCAAGTGACTCCAAATGCTAATACAAAACCTAGCCATTGACAGCTCTCTCGTGCTTCCAAGAAGAATGCCAACAAGCACAGCAGCCTAACAGGAAACAGCCGTGAAGTCAATTGGCCATACTTATGGTACCCTCCTCTGGTAGGACTATGTACAAAATGTGCTGTTATTTCTAAATGGGTCATCATGTTTCAGTATACCCTCAATTTAAAGCTGATGTCCTTTCACTTAATTGCATCATTTCAAATTCAAAGTAAACATGAGGTATAAAGAGTTCTGCCGGTAAACAGTCTGCACGTATAGTGCATCTTGCGATCTTGCGAGTCTATTTATTAACTGGGCCCAATCCGAAAATGTCAACATGCTGGGTGAATGTGCATCATCTCTGCGATACTGTGTGATTTGTTCACTGCTGTAACAGAGTTAAAACACGCACCCGGTACTTTAAAATAATCATCAAAAGGTCTGTTGCTGAAAGCAGATGTATTGTCTTGGTTTTGATTTCCTTTACCGGCACCATTCATATAGAAAAAGTCTCTATACATGTCATATATTTCACGACATGGTCTTATTGTCACCATTCAGGCTGAACGGGATGTAATGCAGAGAGTGAATATTCAATTAAGTACATGGCAACGAAAGACGGAATAAAGTATGCTTGATAAGCTTGTGGAAACCCGAATGCCTGGCTTACACAGATGTCTGTGTCCAAGAACAATTACAGTACCGCAAATTTCCAGAATAAAAACTGTAAACAGTAGAACGGCTGGTTTGTGTACCCAAAACCATATGCAAACAAAAAACAAATGGGCATTAAAAAGAACAGGGAAATTTGGGGTGATGAAGAGGGAGCTGTTTTAATGTAAACTCTGAACAGAAAGGGCAAAAAAAACGAAGACACAAGACCACATTCCTCCTGACCCATAGGAGTTTAAGCAGTTTGGAGTTTCAGCTCGCTCTCTCGCTCCCTCTCTCCTTGAACCCTTGTGCCTCATAATCCCAGTCAGCTGCCTGCTTAGTGGAACCCAAGTGAAGGACCCAGGTCGAAAGGCATCATGTGAGCTCATGTGAGTGGGAGGTTACTGTCGGGTCGGGTCACTTCAGCGAGCAATGGCCCACATCATCACAGATTCTTCTGATATCCCGTCTGTAGCAGTAAGGTTAAAAATATATGTTGCGTGCAATGTTCTGGTGACTCTGAGCAAAACGGCCACTTTGACGCGGAAACATCCGAAACCTGTACTCATCCTATGCAATAACATTCCAAAAAGGGATCGAAATGAGCAACAAAAAAAAGAAATTCTCCAAATTTAAAATGTATTGGATTGACGTAATATATAATACCTCTATCAGCTAGATAGACAATTTAGTTTAAACTCTCTTCCATCAAAAGAGTAAGACATAAAGTAACCTAATCAGTCAAATGCCATATACTGACCACCACCAAGTCCACCCCAAGGACCAGTACCAGTTCTCTGTTTCAAATCAGGCCTAGCATAGCAGTACGGTTTGGAGAATTTATAATTCATCCTTTGTTATGTAATTCCACCTAGAATTTGGTGGTGGTATTGTCATTGCCACTATGTTTACTGCTCATTATAACCATTCAACAGAATTTGTTTCTCCACCGCCTGAATACTGTGGTCAACTCTGTGACAGTGACCCCTTCTAAACCCACTGTGAACTAGCCCAACCATAAAGCAAGACACCAGTCTGACCAGAGTCAACATTCTGCTGCTAACAGTAACGCTCTCTCCACTGTCCTGCCTCTTCACACGGTGGGCTAACAGTTATCCTCTGCTTGGCACATGTATCCGAACTACTTGGCAACTTATTAACAGTGGGCAAAATGCTTTTGCCTACATTTTTCAGGTTGGACCTGTGTGGATCCTGGCTCAATCTCATTTGGGTGCGTACATTTCCCTTTAATGTCCATAAATGGATATGTAACGTTAGCAAGCTAGCAAGCTGAGCTTAGCCATGCAGGTTAATTTGTCTCCTGACAATGTGTGAGGTACAATTAGCTTTGCATCCTTGCAACAACCCCTGAGGGTGTTAATGAAAGATAGAAATGTGTCCTCCAATGTACACCGTGCCAATCTGCATGCAGGTGCAGCTTCTGATTACAGCGCATACTGAACCTGGAAGTAAATACCCTAGGGGCGGCCCGGATACGTCGACTATTCGAGTATTCAGAAGCTTTTTTTCAATTATTTTGCAACAAAACGTTGCAATAGTAGGCTACACTACAATACATTTTGTCAGCTAAAGACTTTTAATATAGCTGATATGCTGATATTGTAAATATTTAGAATATAAATAAACATATACTGTATCGATCTGGTTATATTGTTTCATAATCTGCACCGTGCGTCAACATCGCCTGATATGCTGATTCACCTCACCTCAGTGTGCACTTTACTTTCCTCATGTCTAGAGAAGCTAGAGCGGGCAAAAATGCAGTCAAAGAAATATCTGGTTTGGAAACAGTTCACATTATCAGATGACAAAAAAATGCCCCATTGCGAAATATGCAACCAGAGATCGCCATATCATGGAGGCACAACACGTTTGTAGTATCATATCAAACATATAAATGTATACAAGTATATTGATTCTTATCCTTGGTAACTAAGCTTTCATGATCTACACATTGTGTTAGACGTATTAGCATCAGATTTGATTACTTAATAATTATTATTATATTAAAGGTGAATCAAAACATTGACCTCAAAAACAACCCAAAGGACACTGCAGTTTGTGAACCCCATCACGAAGAAAATAAAAAAGATACAGGATTCATAGCGATGAATTAGTTAAGGGGCATTGCTTTCTTTGGAGGAGATACTGATTTTATAATTTTTTTCATCACTTTTTTAAACTTAGAAATAGCCGACTGTCATTGCCCAACGTTATCTTTCGTTTTGTTCATTTGTCCGGGAATGTCAGATACACCTACATTTTGCATAGTTTGTCATGCACTTAATATAGGCTTGTTTGTTTTTAGTTTTGCCTATATCATCGCCTACACATACGTCCTGGAAGGAGAGCGCATTACCCGGCCAACAACTAGAATTTCACTTCCTAGTGTCTGACCCATAGACATGCATAATAAAGGCCTTTATTATGTATGTCTATGGGTCAGTACACATAATAAAGGCCTTTATTATGTATGTCTATGGTCTGACCTGCCGAAGGGGTCGCTGAAGAGTGACAAAACACGTGATCCCGGTCTGACATCCGTTTTACTAATCCCGGAAATGAGCCAATTGGCACAGCCCTATGCAAGACCTCCAGGGATAGTCGATATACTTCGACCAGGAAACAAACTCGAGCAATAACGACGCAGCTGTACGGTGGACCACTGGATCCCTCTAAGGCCTATGATTGGTCAATTCTAGTAGGGAGTTTAGGTTACCCTTTCTCATTCTTAATCAAAAGCAAAATGACCGGCAACCTCGAACTAGATGAAAGGGCATGCAGATTTAGCAGAATGGGCACCATTTAGTGGTCAAAGACGTGATAATATCAGGTTGCATTATGGGCCATAAATGTAACAATTAACATTTCCCCGAAATGGGGAAAAACACCATTAACAGGTTCAAAGGAAATGCATTATGAATGGATGAACAAGCAATTATCCAAACCACAGCTACATGGCAAACACAGAGAACTGACACTGTGTATTGGCTAATGGGGTTGGACATCTCAATGTGGCTGTTTCTTACATCTTGATCTTCAAATTCTAAATTGTATTTTATATAATCGTGTGGAATATTTTAATCGTAGTTATCTGCCACAATCAAAACGACCAGGACACCAAAGATGTAGCTTTTAACTGTTGTTATTATTATTGCTCATTCATCTTTTAACAAACATTTAGTGAAGTAAAAATTGTATTTTAGTACATCCTGGGAAGGTGGGTGATGAAATTATCTTGGGCTTTTTGAGTTGAAATGACACCCCAGTCTGCCTGCCAGAAAACGACTTGCACAAAGCGCAGACAGATATTAATCACCAGTTACTTATTATAAAACCATGAATGTTTTTTTCTGTACCTTAATTTGTAGTATACTGAGAAAATGAACATGCAAGTCTTACAACAATGCAGACAGTGTATTTTTCATCCATTCATCTCTTTTCACTACAGTTGGATCAATGTAAATACATTCCACTATAGGAACAACCACAATAGTTAAAACACAAAATAAAGCTCATATGTTCATATACCTTCTGACCTGGGGTACCCAGTATCATCTCCATGTAGTAGCCTCTGCCAGAGTCGCCTTGCAGGTTATTGACCATGTTTAAAAAGTTCACTATTCCAGCTGGATCTGACGCCAATGACAGTCCACTCACAGGCTCTTGAAATGTTTTCAGGGGAGTCAAATCCACATCCAGAGTGAAGTTAAACTTCCCCTGATATATTCTAAGTGGAATTGTATAGAGGCTATTCGCAATGCCCAGACAGATCATTAACACGAATGCATTGGGGAGAATGTCACGCCTATGGTTATTAGCCATGGTCAAAGATAATTCAGTAAAAAGTTAAACTTCAGAAAAAGTCCTCCTCCCTCCTTAGATTTCAGCTTGGCCACCATGAGACCTCCTTAATCATGTCCACCCTGCAAATCCGACCAACATGTTGCTGAAACATGCATAGTCACAGATCCGTATGCAACTTCAAAAGTTTACTCCTCTTAAATGTGTTCCCCTCCTCACGAGTTCATGTCAGACGGGTGACTTCCTGAACTTTATATCACGTGACATTACTTTTTGGTGCACAGCACAGATATGGGATATTATTATCAACTATATTATTCTATAATATTACATATTATCAACTATATTACATTATAGTATGTGAAGATCCTGGCATATTTGTTGTTTTAATCCCAAAGTATCCACTTTCCCTTGACGACTGCGCGTTAAACTGGAGGCGCGTCCACGCTGACATCCGCGTGAACGCGCTCGGGAAGTTTTTTTATTCCAAATGTGTTTGTTTTTATTCTAATCATTTATGCCAAACATACATGTCAGACAGTGTCTTAGTTGAAATCGTCGTTATTACACCCGTGTGAAAGTGACATGGACACTAGTTATGCAAACTTCTGCATGTAAAGTTGCCATATCACTTCAAGGATATCGATTGGTTCCACATTCTGTCAGACTTTATTTACCCCCGCCCTCCAGTCACGTGACCAAGGTACCTATACAGGTGCTGGTCATATAATTAGAATATCCTCAAAAAGTTGATTCATTTCAGTAATTCCATTCAGTGTTCATTCCTTTTAATTTTTAAATAAATAAACATTTGAAATATATCAGTCTGTGTGTAATGAATGAATATAATATCCACGTTTCACTTTTTGAATGGAATTACTGAAATAAATCAACTTTTTGATGATATTCTAATTATATGACCAGCACCTGTATTTGCATGATGTTCCTAAACTGATGAGTGAAACATGTATAGGGTGTTGTATGGACTAATTATACTGTGTGTACCTTTTCAGTTCATCTGCATCGATGCAGGCAACTTGAGCAAAGTGGAAAAACTTAAGGCATCACCAATTTTTTTGAGTTTGTGCAATTTGTTTTCACCAAAAAGTAGGATAAGAGTGTTATTTGTTTCTGACCCAAGCGCTTCTGCAGACCAAAGCTTTACCGTCAACATGACATAGCTCTCTTTAACTTAAGTACTAGTATGTACCTACATAATGTATAATGTGCGACAAAGCGCATCATGGGGTGCTCCCAGTCAGCAGTGATAAATACCTACGGACCACTGTCCGAGCAGGGGACAAATCCCAAATAGCCAACAAGCTGATTAATGGGCAATGGCAATGAAACCAATTAAAGACAATTTACTGCTTTCGTCAGATAAAAAAAAATCCCCTAGAAATTTGGTATGCCCCTGGTAGGCACAGAAATGTGTACATTTGTGTATGTGCTAAACAAAAGCATGTCCTCTCTACACATTATGTCACATTAACATTAAACTTCCATTGTACATACCCATTCTACATATCCATTCTACATATCCATTCTACATATCCATTCTACGTACCCATTCTACGTATCCATTCTACGTATCCATTCTACATATCCATTCTACGTATCCATTCTACGTATCCATTCTACGTATCCATTCTACGTATGCATTCTACATACCCTTTCTACATATCCATACGTATCCATTCTGCGTATCCATTCTACGTATCCATTCGACATATCCATTGTACGTACCCATTCTACGTATCCATTCTATGTATCCATTCTACATACCCATTCTACATACCCATTCTACATATCCATAGGTATCCATTCTGCGTATCCATTCTACATATCCATTCTACGTATCCATTGTACATACCCATTCTACGTATCCATTCTACATACCCATTCTACATACCCATTCTACATACCAATTCTACGTACCCATTGTGTTCAATTAGGTTTCCCACAGGGCTCCATCCTAGGTCCGTTTTATTCACAATTTTTTACAGCCTGAATTCATAGCCTTGATGTTACATTGTAAACCTACACCTGGGATATGTTATTTTGGTGAGAGCTATTAGATTGAAATAAAAGTGATTTAATAACTCATGGTCTTCATTAATTATTGGACACATTTATTTTGCATTGTCTGGTTCTCAGGCTGGACAATGTTTCCTCTACATTTGTATTGGTTCTAAGGAGTAGAAATATCAGGCAAGTGTTCTTCCCTTCTTGATAGCAGACTTACTTAATTGTTTTACCTATGAAATATCCTGCAGAACGGCTGTTACATGGAGACAGAGGTTACGGATACAGATTGTTATAGAGCCCCTGCTGGGTGTTTCAATAACATAAAGATACGGGTGAGGAGAGGAGATGAGAGAGAAATCAAAAGCAAGGACACGCCTCTGTTTCTTGGGAGGCAGCATCAGCACAGGGGCAGTCTCCCACTAGGGGTTTGTGATGAAAGCGTCCTCCATCTCCTGGCCGTCTTCCTCAACCAAGTCCATCTTTTCCTCTGACCTCCATCCCAGGATTCTTTCCGGGAACCCAAGATACCCATCAGACGAGGTCTTTCCGACAAACCCTTTCTCTTCAAATAATCTGACGAATTCAATATGTTTTATCTAGAAGGCAGTGCCATCATGTCACAGCTATCTAACGAAACATCCCGCCACAAGTACAGCTTCTTCCCCACGGCGGCGAGTCTAAGGAACATGCCTCTTGCACAAGTAGATAACAAAATCTAATTTATAAAGACCAGCTAATATTATTGAAGACACACTCTGTTTTCTGCCACCCATCCAACCAAAACCAGAGGAAATGACATCACTAATTTTGTTATGCATGCCCACATTTGCGAGCATGACGATCACACTCAGTTGAGGCACGCAGTTGTTATTTGGCTTAAAATGTTTTAAATAAAAAACATCAAACATGCAGCGTGTCATAATTATTTCGCACACTTGTTCTGTTTTCGACGGAAATAATCAAAAAGCAATCGTATTGTTTTCATGTATCTGTAATCCGATTACAATAACGGATAACAGTTACTGTTATTTTGTTATGTTCATGTAATTGCTTTATGTGCTATTTGTCTGATATGAGCGAGTGGAGAAGGAACTTCCTGATTCAAAAACACAACTGCCATTTTCATTTTTTTGCCCCTCCTTGTCCTTGATTTTCTTGACTATCAAAGTTAATCAAAAGAAGGCCAAACAGGATAGAGCCGAGAGAAGGCAGGAGGTAAGGAAATTCAATTGCGAAAACCTATTTGTGCAGAGTTCCATCTCTTTTACATCATTAAATTTCAGCCAATCAGAACAAATGCTTTGAACTCTTTTTCACACAAAATGGCAGCGTTCGAGAGGACCCAAACCGTAATGTATTATGGGTAAACTGTGACTGATTGACAGATCTACAAATACAATTGACTAGTAGTTTATGACTCAAAGTGAATTGTACATCAATCAGTCGCTACTCGCCTTTTATGTACACTAGAATGTCAAACTTCTCTTCTCTTGTTGCGGCTCCACAAATGACCAGCAGAGAGCAGTAATAGTCATTACTAGTAAACGGCCTCACAGTTTGCATCTTTCTAAACCATTGGATCCTAATCCACACAGAGCTAGGATCACTGGAGCAGATGAGAGACCGAATTGTGACCACACAGAGAATGAAAAATATCTCTCTTTCGCTCATCACACCTGAAAACTTCAACCACCTTCTTCATCCGACCACAACCATAGCTCAACATAAACTTTCCAGATGAGAGGAGAAATAGCATCTTAATACATTTATTTTATACATTTTGTGACATTTTAAATATGCAATGTTTACCCAGTCCCTCACACATACAGTGAAGGAAGAAATTACATGACCCCCTGCTGATTTTGTACATTTGCCTACTGACGAATACATGATCAGTCAATAATTTGAATGGTAGGTTTATTTCAACAGTGAGAGACAGAAAAACAAAAATCCAGAATAACACATTTCAAATAAGTTATACATTGATTTGCATTTTAAGTATTTGACCCCTTTGCAAAACATGACTTAGTACTTGGTGGCAAAACCCTTGTTGGCAATCACAGAGGTCAGACGTTCCTTGTAGTTGGCCACCAGGTTTGCACACATCTGAGGAGGGAATTTGTCCCACTCCTCTTTGCAGACTGTCTCCAAGTCATTAAGGTTTCAAGGCTGACGTTTGGCAACTCGAACTTTCAGCTCCATCCACAGATTTTATATAGCATTAAGGTCTGGAGAATAGCTAGGCCACTCCATGTGCTACTTCTTGAGCCACTCTTTGGTTGGATGTGTGTTTGGGTCATTGTCATGCTGGAATACCCACCCACGACCCATTTTCAATGCCCTGGCTGAGGGAAGCAGGTTTTCACCCAAGATTTAACGGTCTGTGGCCCCATCCATCGTCCCTTTGATGCAGTGAAGTTGTCCTTGTCCACCCCCAAAGCATAATGTTTCCACCTCCATGTTTGTCAGTGTGGATGGTGTTCCTGGGGTCATAGGCAGCATTCTTCTTCCTTCAAACATGGCAAGTTGAGTTGATGCCAAATCGCTTTATATTGGTCTAATCTGACCACAACACTTTCACCAAGTTCTCCTTTGAAACAATCAGAGCTTCATTGGCAAGCTTCAGGATTTCAGTCCTTCACGGCATAGTGTGTTACCAATTGTTTTCTTGGTGACTATGGTCCCAGCTGCCTTGAGATCATTGACAAGATCCTCTAGTGTAGTTCTGGGCTGATTCCTCACCGTTCTCACAGTCATTGAAACTCTTGCATGCAACCCCAGACCGAGGGAGATTGACAGTTATTCTGCGAATAATCGCTCCAACTGTTGTCACCTTCTCACCAAGCTGCTTGGCGATGGTCTTGTAGCCCATTCCAGCCTTGTGTAGGTCTACAATCTTGTCTCTGACATCCGTGGTCAGCTCTTTGGTCTTGGTCATGGTGGAGAGTTTGGAATCGTATTGATTGAATGGTTCTGTGGACAGGAGAGTGGACAGAAGAGTGCCCTTTAAGAGAGTGCTTCTAATCTCAGCTCGTTACCTGTATAAAAGACACCTGGGAGCCAGAAATCTTGCTGATTGACAGGGGATCAAGTGCAAATCCATTTATAATTTATTTGAAATGCATTATTATGGATTTTGGTGTTGTTATTCTGTCTCTCACAGCTCAAATAAACTTGCCATTAAAATTGTAGACTGATCATGTCTTTGTCACTGGGCAATACAAAATCAGCAGGGAATCAAATCATTTCTTTGTTCACTGTAATTCATGTTTTGACGTAATACAGACTTCAATATCGATATATTTTTATTAAATATATATTTTTCCAGAAATCCACAGACAATAATTTTAAGAAATCTGTGCCATAACTGAAAATGAAAAACCCATATATGTCCTCTTCAAGCATTCCCGAGCTTTTGCCACGACAATCAATTGCTTTCTGTGTTCTTTTATTGGGGTCCACCTGTGAAAGATTCAATTGATTTGACATTTAGAGTGGCTCACACATACTGTCCTACACCACAAGAAGCATGTCAGAGAAAAAACCTATCCCAGTCCAAGTAACTCTTCATAGACCGTAGCAATTGAATTGTGTCTAGGCATAGATCTGGGAAAGGTTATGAAAATCTATAGCATTGGATGTTTCTATAGGAGCACAACGGGTCTCATTATTGTGGAATAGAAGAACTGTCTATGTAGCTGAGTGATCATTTGTCAAATAGCCAGCTGACTTATTGAACGTCATGCCCATCTTTGCAAGACGTATTCACGAGCCTATATTTCATTATATACTCTAACTATTGAGAAAAGAGCAAGAAACCAACATGGAAAGAAGAACTAGAAGATTAATCCTAGGAATAGATTTACTAAACAGTCTGGGTGAAAACTCCAAACTAGGCTATATTTATTATCACAAGATAATAATTATTAACCAATTAATGAACGTGGATAAACCAGTTGGCCAGAGAGCATATACAAATTCAAAACTCAATGTCCCAGGGAGAGAGACAGAGGGGAAAATGAGAAAGAGAGAGTAATGTTTGGATGCAATGTTGACAAGAGTCTCCATCAACCACAGAGCACAGAAGTTGTCCAGCTCGCACACGTGGATGTCTGTCTGTCCAGCTTGCCCTACTGCCTTAGCCAGCCTACCACAATGGTGCAATCAGCATGCCTTGTTGTACAGGCCTAATGACTGGGACAGCTCTAAGTACATAATGCTTGTCTTAGACGATGTGCATCTGTTGGCATTTCTATGTGATATTGGATACTGTGTAATTACAGCCAGGAAAGAGCTGGACAAGCTGGGATTAAATGGGATGGAGCGTAATGACCTGGCCACATGTTTCTGCAGCAAATCTCATTTTCTACCCTAACCCTGCAAGTCTGGCCTTTTTATTAGGCAGACAATAGTACTGGAGATACCTAGCCTACCGCCTTTACTTTTGACTGCTGTGGAGATTAGAAAGTCAACGGTGCATCATGCAAAAAGATACAATGTATACCTAGAAAGTATTTTGCTGACCTTAAATTGAGTTTTTGGGGATACCCCGGGTCCAATTAACACATCAGTGTTACACACACACACACACACACACACACACACACACACACACACACACACACACACACACACACACACACACACACACACACACACACACACACACACACACACACACACACACACACACACACACACACACACACACACACACACACACACACACACACACACACACACACACACACACAGAGACAGACGCTCCATCTATGTAGGTATGTTGCCCTGATGTCAGATGTGCACAGATGCCAGATGCAGGCACAACACAGCTGTTTCCGTGGTAGCATCAGGACGGGTGGCAGGTGATTGGCTGCCTAGAGAAAATTCTACAGTAACAGGCAGGGAAATCTTTTTACGGGACCAAGTTTTACCAGAAACTCTATTTGAGTTGCTAATTGAGATTTTCACATGTCTGCTGAAACACTGAGGTATCGGTTACGGCCACAGTGGGCAACCTTTTGGGCTCAAAGTCCAAGTTTTTTTAAAATTCAACACAGGAACACACATTAGTTGTAATGTATTATCTGTATGGAAAAATTGGTAAGCCGGCTTGGAAATATCATTTCTTAAAACATTTATACTCAAACATTAAAAAGTTTGTTTAGCAGATAAAACATTCTTATATTTGACATCCTCCAGCAACAACTGAGAAGACTAATATCCCAGAAACAGTTGTATTCACGTAGCTAACCTAGCCAACACTCAATGTTTAATGTACCTACCAACGTAAAGGAAGTATGGATTTTGCCAGAGATTGTACACGTGGATTTGGAAAAAGCCAATAATATTGCTTGTTAGATATGTGTTTTTCTGATGGTGGAGGGAAACGTTTTCCTCAATCTCACGCTAATAACAAGCCAATTGGTTCAATGTGATTAATTAATCTCCAAAGCCCTTTTGAAGACGATATGGGTCTTGCAATTGTAATGTCTGTTCAATCGGTGTTGTTGTCTTAAAGGGAGGAAGAGAAATAAAAAGGCTGCATGGGAAATAATTCTGTGGTAGCTGTTCAGGCTTTCAGAATATGATTCATCTTGCATGATAGTATTGAATATCTGTTGTGGTTTTGCTGTGTCCCTATGCGCAACAGCTATCTATCAGTTTCATGGCATGCAATCTGCATCTCCACTATCTCCCGCCCACCATTGCTGTATGTGTTGTGTTGCTTTTCTCCGGTTCAGATTCCCGTCTGTAATGAAAGAAGGGTGCTCCCAGTCAAAATCTCCCACCCCGCTGCTGCCCTAGCCAGGGTAAAAGAGCACTGTGTGTGCTTGCCCTCTGGCTGTGTGCTGGTGATTGTGAGGGGGAGATAAATAATATTGCGTTGGGGGAAAACGGGGGCCTTTATACATTTTTATGACCACGTAGATAAGGTCAGTTGTGTGCCATTGTTACTAGGCAACACTGCGACCCCCGTGTTGGATGGAGTTGTGAAGCTCAAAAGTCAAAATCCACACTCTTAGTATCGCAACGTTTCTGTGTTTGTTATTATCATGCAGCTCACAGCTGTAGGGTTTCTGTCAAAACGAAAGACTAATTTGCAGTTGAGTGATTGACATAGGAGAAAACGTAATTCATAAGACAATATCGAAATGTGACAATATGCAATAATTACATCGGGTGGATAGGGTCAGTATTCAAATTCCATAACAAGTATGACCATGACAAGGACGGAAAACAGTTGATAATTTTGGGATGAAATCCACAATGATTTATTGATCTTACAGATTTCTAGCTAAGAATGTAGGAGGGAGAATCAATGCAGTTAAACACCCTGCTTTCTATCTCTGTCTCCTTCTGTTTTCATCCCTTTCTCCGTTCCTCTCTCTGCCTTTACGTCCTCCCTCTTCTCTCCGCTGGTTCCAGCCCCCTTATCGCCCCAGTTTAGCATGTCAAGGTTGGCTACAGATATGCTGCTCTGTGCCTTTGGGATAGCCAATGGAAGGCAGGCAGGGGTTGCGGCATCCGGGTGGGGCATCTGTGTGACGAGGTGGCACTGAATGGCTCTGAGAGACCAGCAGGTTAGGTAAGAGAGAGCTGTCTGTCCATGACACAGAAAGACAACAGAATGCATGTGCTTTTAAAACCAAACACGTGATTATCAGTAAAGGTTACATTTCTGAAAACACAATTATCATTGCATTTTCATTACACCACATACAAATTTAAAATCTACTGTTTTAGCATGTTCTTTGACCAAAATGTTGCGCACTCAGACACGAGTGCCGTTGCCTCACTTGTTATGTCTCACCTAGACTGTGCAAGTGTGTTGATATTGAATGATTCATGCTTTCTCCCTTGGGAGTGATATGGTCGGTAACAGAACACTGTCACGTGTTCCTAAGGTGTCACATCATTCTCGCCCAGTCAACTTGTAAGTCTACACACTGATGCAACACGCACTATTTGTAGATCCACACTGTCAACATCATTATGTTAGTCAACAAAGAGGATCGACTCGTGCTGCGGACAGTTGCATTATACGCCAGCAGGACACATTGTGAAAGGAACCTGATCGTCCTTCGGGTGATTGGAAGAGTTCCACCTGCCAGTTTTGCTGATGATGGGCAAGTCTGTGTTTTGTTGTAGGAGACACCGGGTTTCAGAGGAGTTGACAAAACAAAAAGCCTATCCGGAGAGATTCCCCCTGACCCACAGTCTGTAACACACACTAAAATAGAAAGACGATGGGAGATTAGGTGAACTGGACAGGCAGATGTATTACTATTAGATGGTAGGCTGTAGGATATCAGGCAGACGTAATACTATCAGATGGTAGGCTGTATTATATCAGACAGACGTAATACTATCAGATGGTAGGCTGTAGGATATCAGACAGAGGTATTACTATTAGATGGTATCAGGCAGTGTCACGACTGGTGTGGTGGCGTTGCTACACTTCCATTTCGGTGATCCACTTCCGTGTTTTTGTTCTCACTAGCTGTGATTACTTCCTCTTTCACGTGGTCACAGCTGTTAGTAATCTGTCACTTTATGTTGGGATATAAGAGGGTCGCGAGCAGTGCACTCATTGCTTCGCATTGTTCTATGTCACATGTTAGTTAGAGGTGAGTGTTTTGGTCGTGGTCTACTACTGTCTAAATGTTTTATTAGAAGCCGCTATATATGCGCATTGTTCTTTTCATTTACAACAGTTTAGGCTTTTTCCGCCGTTCACGGTTTGTTTTATGTTTGATTGTCGTAATAAACTTACCAAAACGGATTATTTGGCTCTGCACCTGGCTTCATCCTGCACTACACCCTACGAGTCTCGTGACAGAATGCGAAGCCAACAAAGAAGCCCGCAGAGCCGGACGGTGAGTGGATTCCTCGGAGGGGCAAGCTATAGCGCTCCGAGGTATGAAGCTCACCGTCAACCCACGGAGCAGTGGGACTGGGGTAAGCCGGAGACGCCCGAAGAGGAGTATAGGCGCCTCCGTGCTTACTTCGGGTATGAGCCACCTATGCAGCTATCAGGGCTGGTTACATCGGGTCCGCGGTCCTTCCCGGAGGAAAGCAAGAGGGCACCCGAAGGCGTCCCAAGAAGGTTTTTGGGGGAGCTAAGGAGGTGTTCGGGAGGACCGCGGAGAGTACACCCACGGTCCTGGTGCTGCAGGAACGGCCACCCACTGCTCCGGGGCTGCAGACAGGGGGAGGAAAACCCCTGGAGCTACAGCCACTACCCCCGCCGTGGGAAGACCCTTTTCTGCCGCCGACTTCAGGGACAGAGAAACCCCCGGAGGGGTTGGATGACCAGCCCACGGCCATTATTAGGACGTGGTGGAGGACATGGCTGGATTTACAGGAGCCAGCGCCTGAGATGGCTGCCGTCGTCCCGCCGGCGCTCAAGATGGCTGTTGCCGTCACGCCAGCGCCCACGATGGTTCCCGCCGTCACGCCAGCGCCCACGATGGCTCCCGCCGTCACGCCAGCGTTCACGATGGTTCCTGCCGTCCCGCCAGCGCCCAAGATGGCTACCGTCGTCCCGCCAGCGCTCAAGATGGCTGTTGCCGTCCCGCCGGCGCCCAAGATGGCTCCCGCCGTCACGCCAGCGTCCAAGATGGCTACCGTCGTCCCGCCAGCGCCCAAGATGGCTGCCGCCGTCACGCCAGCGTCCACGATGGCTCCCGCCGTCACGCCAGCGCTCAAGATGGCTGTTGCTGTCACGCCAGCGCTCAAGATGGCTGCCGTCGTCCCGCCGGCGCTCAAGATGGCTGCCGTCGTCCCGCCGGCGCTCAAGATGGCTGTTGCCGTCACGCCAGCGCCCACGATGGCTCCCGCCGTCACGCCAGCGCCCAAGATGGCTGCCGCCGTCACGCCAGCGTCCACGATGGCTCCCACCGTCCCGCCAGCGCTCAAGATGGCTGTTGCCGTCACGCCAGCGCTCAAGATGGCTCCCGCCGTTCCGCCAGCGCTCAAGATGGCTGCCGTCGTCCCGCCGGCGCTCAAGATGGCTGTTGCCGTCACGCCAGCGCCCACGATGGCTCCCGCCGTCACGCCAGCGCTCAAGATGGCTGTGGCTGTCACGCCAGCGCCCAAGATGGCTGCCGTCGTTCCGCCAGCGCCCACGATGGCTCCCGCCGTCACGCCAGTGTCCACAATGGCTGCCGCATCGCCGCCCACCATGGCTGCCGCATCGCCGCCCACACTGGCTGCCGCATCGCCGCCCACAATGGCTGCCGCATCGCCGCCCACAATGGCTGCCGCATCGCCGCCCACAATGGCTGCCGCATCGCCGCCCACAATGGCTGCCGCATCGCCGCCCACAATGGCTGCCGCATCGCCGCCCACACTGGCTGCCGCACGCCGCCCACAATGGCTGCCGCATCGCCGCCCACAATGGCTGCCGCATCGCCGCCCACAATGGCTGCCGCATCGCCGCCCACAAGGGCTGCCGCATCGCCGCCCACAATGGCTGCCGCATCGCCGCCCACAATGGCTGCCGCATCGCCGACCACGATGGCCGCGCCACGACTACGCTCACGATGGCCGCCGCCACGTCTACGCTCACGATGGCCGCCGCCACGTCTACGCTCACGATGGCCGCCGCCACGTCTACGCTCACGATGGCCGCCGCCACGACGCGCTCACGATGGCCGCCGCCACGACTACGCTCACGATGGCCGCCGCCACGACTACGCTCACGATGGCCGCCGCCACGACTACGCTCACGATGGCCGCCGCCACGACTACGCTCACGATGGCCGCCGCCACGACTACGCTCACGATGGCCGCCGCCACGACTACGCTCACGATGGCCGCCGCCACGACGACGCTCACGATGGCCGCCGCCACGACTACGCTCACGATGGCCGCCGCCACGACTACGCTCACGATGGCCGCCGCCACGACTACGCTCACGATGGCCGCCGCCACGACTACGCTCACGATGGCCGCCGCCACGACTACGCTCACGATGGCCGCCGCCACGACTACGCTCACGATGGCCGCCGCCACGACTACGCTCACGATGGCCGCCGCCACGACACCGCCCACGATGGCCGCCGCCACGACTGCGCCCCCGATGGCCGCCACGACGGCGCCCACGATGGCCTCCGCCACCACGTCGCCCACGACGGCGGACTCTGAGCCGCACAAGATGGCGGACTCTCAGCCACTGAGGCCTTTTCAGGGCTGGACCTGCGGTCCTGGACTGACCCTTTTGGGTTTAACTGTGGGTTCTCTCCCTGTTGCTCCCTTGTTTTGGTGTTGTGTTTCCGTTCGGCTATCTGGGGAGCTAGCCTTTTAGTGGGGGATACTGTCACGACTGGTGTGGTGGCGTTGCTACACTTCCATTTCGGTGATCCACTTCCGTGTTTTTGTTCTCACTAGCTGTGATTACTTCCTCTTTCACGTGGTCACAGCTGTTAGTAATCTGTCACTTTATGTTGGGATATAAGAGGGTCGCGAGCAGTGCACTCATTGCTTCGCATTGTTCTATGTCACATGTTAGTTAGAGGTGAGTGTTTTGGTCGTGGTCTACTACTGTCTAAATGTTTTATTAGAAGCCGCTATATATGCGCATTGTTCTTTTCATTTACAACAGTTTAGGCTTTTTCCGCCGTTCACGGTTTGTTTTATGTTTGATTGTCGTAATAAACTTACCAAAACGGATTATTTGGCTCTGCACCTGGCTTCATCCTGCACTACACCCTACGAGTCTCGTGACAGGCAGACGGAATACTATCAGATGGTAGGCTGTAGGATATCAGGCAGACGTAATACTATCAGATGGTAGGCTGTAGGATATCAGACAGATGTAATACTATCAGATGGTATCAGGCAGACGTAATACTATCAGATGGTAGGCTGTAGGATATCAGACAGACGTAATACTATCAGATGGTAGGCTGTAGGATATCAGACAGAGGTATTACTATTAGATGGTATCAGGCAGACGTAATACTATCAGATGATAGGCTGTAGGATATCAGGCAGACGTAATACTATCAGATGGTAGGCTGTAGGATATCAGACAGATGTAATACTATCAGATGGTATCAGGCAGACGTAATACTATCAGATGGTAGGCTGTAGGATATCAGACAGAGGTATTACTATTAGATGGTATCAGGCAGACGTAATACTATCAGATGGTAGGCTGTAGGATATCAGACAGACGTAATACTATCAGATGGGAGGCTGTAGGATATCAGGCAGACGTAATACTATCAGATGGTATCAGGCAGACGTAATACTATCAGATGGTAGGCTGTAGGATATCAGGCAGAAGTAATACTATCAGATGGTAGGCTGTAGGATATCAGGCAGACGTAATACTATCAGATGGTAGGCTGTAGGATATCAGACAGAAGTAATACTATCAGATGGTATCAGGCAGACGTAATACTATCAGATGGTAGGCTGTAGGATATCAGACAGATGTAATACTATCAGATGGTAGGCTGTAGGATATCAGACAGATGTAATACTATCAGATGGTATCAGGCAGACGTAATACTATCAGATGGTAGGCTGTAGGATATCAGACAGACGTAATACTATCAGATGGTAGCCTGTAGGATATCAGACAGATGTAATACTATCAGATGGTAGGCTGTAGGATATCAGACAGATGTAATACTATCAGATGGTAGCCTGTAGGATATCAGACAGGCATAATAATATCAGATGGTAGGCTGTAGGATATCAGACAGGCATAATAATATCAGATGGTAGGCTGTCTTTAACAAAAATAAAAAAATAGCTACTTAAAATACCAGGACAGTAACAGTGACTAATATTCTACCCAACTTCCTAAAGCTGTGTGTATTTATGGTACGAGCGTGTGTGTTTATTAGGAGTCATGACCTTCAATGCAGAGACCTTTCTTCTCAGTTCCATTGTTGTGCCCCCCCCCCCCACGACCACACAGCAAGGGCAAGGCAACTCTAGCCCAGGGGCCTCATTGTCAGATCCATTTACCAGTATTTAATCAGCTGTCTGGGGGGGCTACATTACACCTCCCCCCCCATCCTCACCCCATCGAACCTCGTGCAGTGTTTAAATGCAATGGAAGGAGACAAATATGACGCATTATATTGTGTGTTTACACAATAAATGTCAAATATGTTTGTGCGGTGAATTCGTATTGAAGTGACTATTGCAAACTGGCAATCTGTTTTTGGGCTTACTTCGTTTTTGAACGGTCAATAGTTCGAGGACATTGTCTTCGGAACGTAAATTAGGGGCATTGTTTTTCCTAATGTACATAAGCCACAGATATCTGAACGGCTGTCACTACTGTGAAGTAATAAGAGAATGCACCTGTGCGATTGCAGCACAACGTCCTGTAATTCCTGTAATTATTCACACGATTGGTCAGGTCTCCCGTCCGTACCTCGGCTACACCCTCTGGCCTGTTGCAGATCCCCCGCTCGACGTCAGCGATTGGCTGACACCAACCCCACTTTTCATTAACCAACCCGGGCCTGTTGTTGTCTAGTCATTACGCACACCTGTTCCATATCTCCTCCTCACGATGGGTCCATATATGTTCCCTCTGCTCCACTTGTCCTTGTGTTTGATTGTTCTATCTGGAGGGTTGACTCCCGATGTACCGGTTGTTAAGGTATTTCCTCGAGTTTCGGGTTCCCCCGGTTTATTCGTTTATATTTTTCAAGTCTACACCGTTACACTGTGCTTTTGTTTGCTCAGTGTGCGTTGTGCAATAAGGAAATTAACTCCTTTTCTCTGAAACGTATGCGACTGGCCCACTCCGTCCACACACCACATAATTGAAGGCCACAATGTGAGTTCACTTGTATACGTCTTGGTGCCTTAACATCTGACGCAATCTGACTGAAATCTTGCCTTCCACACACACACATGTATGAAATGCCTTCATTGTTAGGTTGGTTTTAATTTTTTAATGCATTGAACATGAAGATGACATGAAAATATAAAAGGTCCCATCTTGTGCATGTTGTACCTCCTCTAGATAAACATTTACATTAAATATTCACAGGTAATTTTGTCATTAATCTCACCTATATTTAACATGAATATCAACAAAACAAACAAAAAATCAGTTGCCATCCCTGGACTTGAGCTATGCACTTAGCTGAATGATGGAGATAAAGACATGTTCGACAATAAGAGAAGGAGCCAGGAGTGAGATTTACAAGGACATGCCATTCTTTATTAAGGTCTTACATTTGGCCCTTATACCTTCCTTGTCCTGCCAACAGAAGGTTGCTGAAAGGAGCCATATTTCCACTGACAGATGGAGGATTGGTACCTTCAAATAGCGGTTGGCCTGAAAATGATTACAGAAAATGTACTGGTAAATGGATGACAGAGCTTATGCGTCAGTTTAAAGGGAACAATCGTGCATTACATTGTTTTTACACTCCAAACGTGTATGTTAAAACAATGTTTTTACATACAAACTCTCACATGGTGACACATTGTTTGGGGATGTTAGTAAACAAGCAACGACACTGTCAGCGGGATAAACACAACTGGCGCAATTTCAAGTCCAAACCAAAAAAACATTTCATAAAAATATCTCATAATTGGCTACATGACAGAAAACATCTTCTTTGCTCCGAATGGCGAACAAAACAATGCGCCATGACCCGTATCTGACCAGACCCTTCATCTTTTCAGAATCTCCGCTGTCTATATGAGGTATAGCACCCCCAGATTACAGAACTACTGTTGCTAGGTTCTGGATGACCAGTGAGTACAATTAAAGAGCTGGAGAAGACAAGCCCCCCAGGTGTCCGCTAACAGGACACATCCCATCATCCCTAGGAAACAGAAGGCACGTCCACAGGCCAGCTCTGCCTCTACATCTGATATCACATGAGCCAGTTCCTACAGCAGTGTCACAGGATGGCAAAAGTCACTGAAGACGCAGCCACACAAGACTACATTACTTTTCTCTGGGGCTCATTGTGCTTCTGCAAATTACTGACGGGAAAATTACAAACGTGAAAACGTAATTCCACAGAGACCATTTCAACTCCAGTGGCCTGCAGGTATGTTAAACCACTGGCCTAAGTCCTCTTTCTGCCCTTCCCGGAAAGCATTTTATTGAAGTGTTAATTTAAAAAATATATGTAATGTTTAAGCCAGTGAACGCTAGCAAATATGTATTTGATCTAAGTTGATTATATCATATTATTGCCCGGAGGACAATCTACAACGTATGTCGCTGTTACTAAACAAAAGGAAGACTGTTAAGAAAAGGTGAACAGCTGTGTTCAGCACAATACAGTACAGCGGTGCAGTGTGGTTAGACATACAGAGAGAGAGAATGAGAGAGAGAGAGAGAGAGAGAGAGAGAGAGACTGGTTGTGTCGGCAGCTGCACTGAAAACCAGGAAAAGGACACATTCTCCTTCAGCACCTCCCTCCTCACCATGCTGAGGGACGGAGATAGAAGCAACCACTGTACATTTAATGCACATTCATCTCTTACCACACCCGATTCGTGTTTAATTATTTAACATGAATACCATGTCCACCATAATGTGTGCTTCTCATGGTTTTTCTTTCTCCATTATTCCAGACTAATTGTGAGCGGAAGTATAGTGCATGGGTAGTCCTGGATGTGCGGCTGCAGACAGAGGTTGCTAACAGACAGGTACAATGTTTGCTGCAAATAGCCTCTTGACAAGGTCTGATGGGTTTCCTAAGCTTATCAGAGAGGGCCGATGAACTAAAGCTGCAGGCTGTGGATAGGACCACATGCAGGTAATTGTAAATGCACCGAGTTCAGATTTAAGTTACCGTTAGAACAAATCTAATAGAAATTCCTTATATGGGGCAAATGTTAAGCATTGAACTACACACAATCCAGAAAAAAATGATCACCTGAATGCAGTATTATATATATGAAAAACGTGTCCTACCTTTTTTCACATCTACTTTAATGATCTAATCCTAGGTATGATTTTATGCTTAATTACACAAATTATTTCCTACAATAATAGGATCAAGGGTCATTAGTGTCTAGACAATCTTAAAGACACACTCTGTTCTGTATAGAACATATTTTAGTAATAGATCTAGTCCACCTGCACCTCGGCAGACTAACAAACACCCATACTTACCTATCTATCATCGTGAAAATAATAATAAATGTAAAAATAAAACAAATAAAATGTTATTTTCGGTACCCCGGGCTCTTACATGCATGCTAGACCCTACATGCTCTCTGTTCCTTTAAGGCAATGGGCATGAATTAAAGCGGCTGCAGAGGCAGTGGAGGAGAGGGTGCTGGACCAGTGTGATTGGAACGGCGGTGGGAAGATGTGCGTGTGCTCGCCTCTTGCTGTGGACGCAGAGAGGTGCTGCTGCTGTTGAAGATGCTGCTGAAGATGCTCTGACTTTGGGCTCCACATTTCTCCTCTACTCGCACTGACCCGAGCTGTGTTTTTTTCCTCTCTCCATCTTTTTCCAACTGACTGTTCACTTCTTTTCATTTAAAGTTCGCTCATTTGTCATATTTTGTTTCCAGACATTTGTTGTTTCTATTTCGGTCATCCGATCAGATGCGCGTTTGCCACCTCGTCACTGCATAGGTGTGTACCGTTATAATTAATAACACCCGAGGTGTTATCCCCTGACTCAGCACCACACCTGGGCTGCACCGTACCCCCCCCCCCCCCGGAGCATCCGTTGGAAGAGAACAAGAACAAGGAGTCGGATCACAGCTTGAACCAAGAGAACCACAGAGGCTTATACTATAGTAACACTCCCAAGCGCAAAGAAGGGTCAGACAAGGGAGGAGGAGGAGAGCGCACCCGGGGAGGGAGTTAAAGGAGCGATAAACGAGGGAGAAGACTAGAAAGGAGCATCATCAAGAAGAGTTGGACTGGTCACTCCAAGCTGTAGTAGCAAATGTTTAACAACTGCCTCACAGAACAACATCATTATTATAGGAGAGCCGCGGTCCAAGTGAAGGAACGGAGACAAGGGACCATATAGCTGGGGGGGATTGAACGGTGCAGGGGCATGTGGATATTGGCTTTGACCTTTTTCCAGAGCATCTTAAATGGTAAGTTTTTAATTGTTGGTCATTTTAAATGATAATATATGCACTATATATGCACATCAGGGATCCCTTGAGTGACACAAAGTGGATACTGGTGATTGTGGTGGTCGGGAGAGGGGAGAGGGGAGAGGGGAGAGGGGTGTCACCTGTGTTAAATAAGAACATTTTATGTTTTCAAACAGTGATGATGAAATCTGTTTTACCTTCAGTCAATGAGACCCGTTATTGATTACTATTTCATATAATCTCTTAGGCTAAATTATGTTTATAGACTGTGTAATGATGTTTAGTTCTTGTATTATAGGCTACAGTTAATTTTGAATTGCTTAGTAAAAAAAAATGCATTGATGTTTCTTAGCCACCTTTCGAGGCTTGATAAGGCACATAATGTAACCTTAAGGTTAAAACCTTAATCCAGTTGCATTACATTGATATGAACATAGTGTTTGGTGCTATTCGATGTTTAGAGGTTTATAATGCCAGTCAGTGATTGCATGGGCCTCAATAATGAGTGACGTATTTTATATACCAGGAAATTTGGTTTAACCCCCTTCCCCTCCCCCACAGAAACTGGATTTTTAGGGTTGCATATTTCAAGTTTGATCTACGGTATTCAAAACTAAAATATATAAAGAAAAAGACTTGATATTTTTACCAGATATTAATGATTTTTTTTAAATGCTTCACATCATCCTTAAAATATGCACGTTGTATTCTTGTATACATGCATGCAAGTTGAAAATACAAAATGTACAGAATTTCTAACCCCTTTCACAAAGGCACGCAATAAATGTGTGTCCATAAGATATACGATTACAAACCACTACCTGATATTGTTGCAAAAGGGATTCCCAGGAAGGTATTCCCAAGACAAAATAATTTCTTTCTTTTTTATTGAGATTACTGCTGCTAAATAGATTAGAAAGAGCTTGCAGGCCTCACAATATCTAGCAGAAAAAAAACAATATATATTATTGTTTGTAACACTGAGAATGAAACAGTGTCTCCTTTTATTTGATCAATTGTTATGGATTTGCAACCGCAAAAGATTGAAAAGACCAACATACAAGAGATAATGGAAAGACAATTTCTCGATTCATTCAGTTTTCTCAGGTGTGTGCGTGTGTGCATTTTTGTCTGTATGTGTGTGTCCCCTTATGCATTCTGCGATTATAATGTAAACCTGTGAACAGTACATTTATACAATTTAGAACGTAAGCAGGGTCAAATAAACAAATATCTATTGAATATGATCCCTTTCTCTGACAGGAGACTATGACATAGCAAGATGTATACAATAATGGGAGCTGGAGCCTTAGAAAAAAAGGTTGAAGAAGGGGTAAAGAGGAAAAAAATATAAATATCTCCTAATTAAATGCACACGCCGACGAGTTGGAAGATAAGTAAACAGGAAGCGTCTGGTTGTAGATGTCTTTTAATGTACCTCACGAGGCCAAAAGGAGGTTTTGCAAGAGCCTATTATATATTATAAACCTATTATGCATGGAGGGGCAGTTATTTTTGAACACTGCCGATGTGACTAGGCAAACCAACCCACTTGGTCACAAGAGAAGCATTTGTAGTTCTCTGTCCCTCTCCACTCCCCGCACTGTTAAACATAATTTGAAAATGATACTTATTCAGCTGTCGTCTCTTTTTTCCTTTTCAGTCCAAGCTGGGTATTGACATCCTGGTTAGGCTACTGCATCTTCACCACATGATAATACACTCAGTCACTGGTTTCTCTTTCAACGTATAAAATAACGTAAAGGAAACATTATTAATACTTATGATTGTGCTATGACATTAGATCAATGGTCAAATATATGTTTATATATATATATATATATATATATGATTGGCTTTATATTGTTATACCATATATAAAAATATAAAGATGGAAAAATGGAAAACATTATTATTCAATAAGGGGCATGGCTACATTTGCAATATCTTCAGTTTTGTTCTTTTGGCCTCGTTATGCCTTTGTGGACGTTGGGTGTACAATCTAGTGAACACTAGGATGTTGTTATAGATCACAGCACTCGGATCTGATCATGATTTCTGTTTTTGCGTTTCTATAAATGGTGATTAACGTGATAATAATAAGGTCTGTATTGACAAGCTGACCTGATGCTGGGAAAATGAATGACCTTGTAGTAACATGCTACCTTTCTCTACACAGAGCAATTCGATTCTAGAAATGTCTGGCTTTATAGAGTTAGGTCTATCACTTGCTCACTGGCCTGTCTCTATGGAAACCTCTATTATGGGTGTCAGGAAACTGTGAGTTTGGCTGAATAAGGCTGTACACTGAGAGGGTGACCTGGAAGTGCTTGATAAGGGCCTAACCACTTCCTGAGCCCTTATGGTGCATATCATAGAGATAGTTTGTGGGGTCAACATGAATATACCGGTATTATCATAGATATTGACATTGGGGGCCTGCATAATTTTAACATAGTCAAGTGGGTGGTGATATGGTTTGGTAGCCGTAAACAGAGGATTAGATTGCCTTCTTCAAATTAGGCACTATATATTTTTTTAATGCATTTAGATTATATAATCACATTTACTCACCAGAATATTTTTATAAATCCGAAGATTTGATTCAACAGTAAAGCTGATGCTAAATCAAGCACTGCAGGTGGCAATACATAATCAATATTTGCATGAGATAGTTTTTCAAACAAAAACAAAAAAATACTTTCTGAATAGAATTTCATTTAAAGAAAGATTTGAACTTAACGTAGCCAAACTCTCACAACTACATTGTCTCATTAAACTACATTTAACACATTTTAACTAATTTAAAACATAAAAAAATCTTATCAAAAGATAATTAATAAATTCCAATTCACAACTACAATGCCAAATTCATCAAATCAGATGTTCCTATGATGTCACAAACGTCTTAGTGGCACAGATACAAGTTCGATACATTTTATAATCTTATTAAAAAGATTATACATTTCAATTCAGGGCAACTGGTTCAGAATAACTTTTTTAAAATTATTTAAATTGTAATTCTGGCCTGTTTAGACATTAGTCTGTTTTGATAGTAGCTTAATTAATACATAATAGTTTATGATTTAATTTTGAAACATGAAAGCATTTTGAAACTGAAAGTTATGCAATATGCATACAAATAAGTATTTTTTGGTTCACCTTTGTTATATTTATTTACATTTAATTTTAAGTGTGGTAAACTGTATATTTAAATGACTGTGGAAATATAATAATTTGGATAGACAGCGCATGTTGTGCCACTAGATTCTACTGCAATAAAAATAAAAAAGGCTTCATAAAGGCAATTTTGAGACTTTCCGTATTTGCACTTGGTCAAAAGGTTTTATAAACTTCATCGACATCCTTCTATCTAACCACCTGCCTTTCTAGTTTCAAATTGATAATGTAACCCAAATTACACATTTTGTTATTAAAAAGTCCTTGCAGATTTTCTACATACTGTTGCTGCCAACTTTTCGTACTTTTCTTTAACTTTAAGTTAGCATGACAACACATAAGAGCTTAAAAGGGAAATGCAATGGAAACTGGGGACCGACTGAACAAACAAAACGTGGCTGTGAAGAGAAACCTGGGTTTCAGGGGGGTTAATCTACTGGGAGCAGGGCACTGATTAGAGATCCATCTGTCAAAGTATAGTAAGGTGGTCCTCTTCAAGACTCATGCCCTTGAATCCTCCATATCTATTTAAAGATCTTAAGACTAGCAGACTTTCTGTAGCAGTGGCATTGTGTTGACAAATCAGGTGGATTTACTGGACAGTAGATCTAAATCTAAATAGAATACTCTTTGTTGAATTATTGAAATCTGACCTATTTAGGGAACTGTCATTTTGGTATCCACGATTGACGGTGCAAATTACTAATATAACGTGTATAATAAGGCTATTGAATTTGATCTTGCTGTATGTCTTTATCATTACAGCACTGTGAGAAACATGTTCTATGTTTCTTTATAGATATAGATTGTTTATGTTTTTTCTTCATATTTTTGACACAGAGTTATCAGATTGACAACCAAATCCCAATACTCAACATACGGAACCTTAGTGAAAGAAATACTCTAAATATGTATAAAACATGTATGCTTTCGTAACAGTACTTGCCCTCTTAACAGGTGTCTTTATTGGAACAATTTTACTCATACATGCAAAATATATCTGTGTGAATGGGGACTTTTCATTTTTTAGCATGTAAGTGAGCCGAGAAAAATGTAGGATTCTAGCTCTCTGACTCAAATGTTTTAGTTTGCACCTCCATTTCTTTGTATTTGTCAATTTAAATGCATCAGGAAACGAAGGTCAGTGTAGAGCTCTGGCCCAGACATACATTTAAATACTGGTTCAGACATCTTCAGCTGTAATTGTTGGTCTATATAAATTGCTGTATAGAAATTGCTGTATAGATATTTTGTCTGACGCAGAATTGTCATTTATGGGATTATGATCATGAATAGCTTGTTCCAGATCGAGCTACCACATCTATATTGGTTCAGATCTGGACATTCATTTGGTAATTTGAAAACTTCACTTATGTTGCTTCAAAGCCATCCTGATGTCACAAAATGTGTGCTTGTGTGTTTTGTATGTGGTGTCAACATAAAACCCTCATGAATTCTCTGATAAAAGAGGAGAAAGTATTGTTTTCTCAACCATGGCTAGTTGCCCTGGTCCGGGGGCAGTAAAGCATCTTCAAGAAATCAAACCACCATTTTCAGGACACATAAGATTGCATCATTCCTTTAGGGTAATTTCCGCTTAAGAGCAGTTTCCCTTTGAGAGGGTGTTGTAAGCGTGAATATTATTCCTGAGAAACGGTTGCTAATGCTAATGCCTTATAATGGAGACCCTGATGTGTGATAATGGATCTCCCAGTTCACACATACTGACTGAATAATGAAGATACCTACTAAAGATGTTCAGCAACCGTCTTGCACTCTAATTAGTAGTGGGGCATGGGAGACTCATGGTGGTGGTGGTGGTGGTGGTGGTGGTGTGTTTCACTGAATGTAAAATATAATTACAAATCAGACTGTGTGTCCTTATGGATTCAAGTGAATCGGAACCGTATAATTGCATGAACACCATGTAAATGGCTTTCACATTAGAATGTTAACATTTAGAGAAAATAAAACACGGCGGCAACGTGTTTGTTCGACCATGTAGAGGTGGTTCCAGTGTTCCAGTGTTTCTTTGGGACGAGCACACAACGGGCGATTTCCGCAAGGTGCGCTAATCCAAAGGTTAGCAATGGGTTAACTGGGACATGCCTATCTCATGTTTTTTGTTAACAATTTTTTCCTCTCAACTTTCAATATTCTCTTCTCCAGTTTGAAAGTAATTTGCAACTTGTTCTAAGACCCAAGGAGTGTTATAGTAAATTATTTTTCCCTCTGTAGGACTAAGATTTAAATGTGTGAAGGCCGAGGTCACGTGCAGTCTGGGTAATCAAGAGGTTTACACATTCGGATCCGGTAACTGCCAATGCCAAATTCATTATTCATTTCTAGGGAACGTACTGTACACATGAAATGAGTCTAACGGATTACAACATTAATAAATTAAGCAAAACATCTAATAAATAGCTAAATAACAAAAATTATCTGTCTCTGTTACTGTCTGGGCAATAATGACGTTTAAATCAACAAGTGCTGTGATCAACTACGTTCTTATTGTCATATGTCTTCTACCGTTGTGGAGAATCCTTGTTACGGAAATATGTTGAAACAGCTGGTTGGCCCACCCAAAACGTGTCCAAAACATAATAGTTTGGATGTTGAAGCATAGTTTGGATGGTGAAATGTGGATGTAATGGTTGCACTAACATTCTACTTAAATTTTTAACTGATATTTAATCCACTTGCTGTTGGTTGGATTAGGACTACTGTATTGGAGTGGTATATTTACATGCTAAGTATGATGTAATGCCGCTCATAAGAGCAGCATATGGATCATGAGGAGGCCCAAAAATCACGCAAGTTCCCTGTGTTTGGGCTTGTCTTTGTGTGGAATTGTTGCATGTCACGTGACTTTTGCTTGTTAACCTCATTGAAGAGAGTTCTACCTCTTGTCAAGGTACAAGGAGGATCTTTGATTATATGCGCTGTGTCACATCTTCTATATTTAATCTGAAGCATATTCATGCGCTGATTCTGTGGACTTTGTAAACTGTAATTAAAATCACCACAAACACATGCTGCCTGGCCTGGCGTCCCTCCTTCCGTCGACTTACCCTCGTGACACCAGCGCTACTGGCATCTATAGTCTATACAATGCTGGTAGTTGTTTTTATAACGACCAACACAGGGCAGTGAATTTTTGGAAAATATTTTATTTCAAAGCTAAATAATATTTTTTTTTTGAGGTGCACTAGCTGAAATTCACGATGAATGTAGGAGAAAAGCAGCCCCATAGCACGATGCTGACAACATCTATATTGGCAGTAGGTACTTTGTGCTTTTGGTAATGAGTCATCTTGGCTTTTGTGCCAATGTATTTGGATGTAATGGAATTAAGGCCAAAAATGTTCGGAACCCATTTTCCCACATGGTTTTGGCAAAATGTAAAATGTATAGATGCTTACATTTTATTTGAATTTTTTTTCGAAATTGCTAACATTTTGATATTTTACGAATCAGGGAATGCTCCATTCCTCTCAATCAGCCATTCCTGCGTCTCATTTGTGGTTGTTGTTGTTGGTTTCTTGTTGGCTCCCCCGGAAGCAGATTTTGATTTTAGGACGATCAAAATTACTTCCATTGATGTCAGGTGACGACAAAGTCCCTTGAAACGTGATTCGAAATGTGATTTTGTACACAGAGTATGAACACGTGTATAATTCCCATTATAATGGCCGCGCTCTCTTATCCAACCATGGCATTGATTGTTTTTTCTTTGTTATTTGCCCAACAAATTTTTGCTTTTTTTCTCACATCGATATCTTGATATTTTTAAAGGGGAAAAACATTTCTGTCATGATTTTTCTTCGTTGTATCTCACAACACATATGTTGTCGTTACGAATGTTCATATCATTGTCAGCAGAAGAAACATGATGTATAGCACCACACCCTTATACGTTACAAAACGTGCAGATAAGACCACATACATGTTCATATTTGGTCATTCCACTTCTCTGGGCGACTGATTGCAGGACTTTTCATTTGTGAAAAGTCCCTCTTGAATATTGATTCATTTGTTTTTCATCAGAATCCTACAATCAGTTACTCTTGATGCAAAGTGCAAATGGTAAAGTAGGCTAGAGGATTACTGAAGCAGGGGTGGATAGACAGACTGACAGAAAGACAAATGAGTCCAGCGTGGTTTCTTGACACTGTGCTTTATTTTTTAAACCTGGCATAGATGGCAAAATTTAAGACCAAGTTAGTGCCTGTTATTTTTAGATTGCCATTTTTAAAGAGCTGTCATTTGCTAGGATTAGGATGTGTGTCTATGTTTGTGTGTGTGTGTTTTGCCTGTGTGTGTGTGTGTGTGTGTCTAGGTGGCTGACCCAGAGTAATCAGATTGATGTTCCTGCATTCGATTGTTCTGGTCTGAGAGACTGCATACCTCTGTCCTAATTTCCATGTGCTATGTGCTCAATTTGCATAGTGTTAATGCTAGTGTTATTGTTGCTGTTGTAAGATGTTGTTTTTTCCACCATGTTGGTTGGTTGCATTGTGGCAATCTCAGGTGATGGATCAGCTTCTGTACGTTAATATTGAAATACGTGTTGTGCCTATCACATTAAATATCTCAGCACATACCACATTCCTGATTTGTCTACATTTTCGTTGATAATGTTTTCATCCATTGAGATTTTACATATGCAAAAGTATTTGCTCAATGGTGGCACTACCACAAGTCATTCATAATGCTTTTATTTCAAATGTATTATTAATTTAACCTTTATTTAACCAGGTAGGCCAATTGAGAACAACTTCTCATTTGCAACAGCGACCTGGGCCGAAGCTGTGGATTGAACCCAGAACATCATACGTACAACGCATGCGCTCTACCACTGAGCTTCCAACTCTTCCAATTTTGCACGGTCCGATCGATCAATCAATCGATCAAGTGTATTTTACAAAGCCCTTTTTACAACAAAGTTGTCACAAAGTGCTTTTAATAACACCCAGCCTGAATCCGACAGAGCACCCATCAACAAGTCGATCCCGTTGCCCTTTGTGCTAAACTGGTGAAATTTGGCGCATTGCTCCCTCGCCTCACAAATAACAAATATAAAACAAGAACCCGTACTGTCCAACGTGATGTTGCCTTTCTCCATTAGGAATTCTGTGGAAATTATTTCACCATGCCATTCCTCACGCCACAGAATAAACAGCAAAAGCAAAACTTCATGTGTTTCATCCGTGTACAAATATGGTAATGGATATTATGTAATACTTATCTTCTTTATTACTACCTAAAATACAACTACGAACTATTGCCCGAATTGCATTATTGTGGGCATGCGCAGGTAAAAACAACGGTATTTGTACATTAACCCACGTGCCCATGTATATTAATATGAATGGTCTACTCAAACAAAATTGTCAGGAGCATACATAATGAACATACTGTGGTCCTATAAGAGTGTTTATATCTGTTATATCTGTTTGAATCAAAGGGATGGTATTTGGCACACACGCTCAGGAATAGTGTCACAACCCATGCACATCTCACCAACTAACGGCGTGATTTTGACTAAACCTGGATCAATTTGTATTGTCATAAGGAACCACTATATGCAAAATTACACTGATTGGCCCGAGGGGACAGTTCATCACTCATGTAGGATGACATGTTTACTGTTGCCTTGTGTCTTATTAGATTCCTACTAGCGATGGGTTTACTATGTGTTGCCTTGCCTCTCTCCATCAGCTCTTACCCAGATGTAATTATGCTAATTGTTGTTTGATCAGATGATTAAATTACAATTTGATTAATCCGGGGTACTAAATGCCCTAAATAAATGTGTGTCTGTTTGGCTGGCTGGCTTTACAGAGCTAATGTCCTCTCAACCAGCAAACACACGGGAGAAAGAAACAACCGGAGAGAAGAAACATTTTTTATTAGAGGAATGAAGGCATGATGTGCTGTGATGAAAGGGGATGACAAAGGGAAGCAGAGGATTGATTTAATAAAGCAAGGAGGAGGCAGGCTGGCTGTGGGTTTGTGTAGGGGACACTTGCATTGTGTTGAACACAGTTTAGTTTACATAGTGGATATGATAAATGTATACACGCACACAGTTGCTTTCGGTCTGGCTATTCTAATATCTTTGTTTCTGCTTACTACTTACAGACATTGTAAATTCTGCACATGTGCAGTAATTTTCAGGCTGCTACTCCTTCCTCGACCCCTGACCCCGCATGAACGGAATGTGCAGTCACTTCACGGGGTCTGCTACCTCCTCTGTCTTTGGAAATCTTATCAAGGTCAAGGAGCGCAGACTGTGCCTCATTGGATGATTGTTAATAGACTGATGTAGCGGTCAGTCTTAACTTGCAGCATCGTTCAAAACACAGGGTTTCATTGATTGTATATTTCAAAATCATAACTTCATGCAATGTTGTTTTAATTTACCTTTACCTGTTTAGCAGACTTTTACACGGTGGATGTTGTATTTAGGGAGAACTCCTTGGTGAGAATACAAAGACATTTTCTAATGTCTCAAAATGTACCTTAGAAAGAGCTGGTTGGCGAGTGAATGATTTTATTCAATATGAATTCAATTACATTTAGTTCGTTTTTTAAATGTGTGCTAGAACACCGTTTCTAATTCAATTGTGCATCTCATCAACTCATACAGCTGTATATTTTACAACATGTTTTACACCATTTCCTATTATGAGCAAGTTTAATCACACTATACTTCAACAGTTAACTGCACTTCATTCCTACAGTCCAATTTGAGAATATGTCTTCCTGAGCTAAATTGTTTCTGCACAGCTTTGATCTACTTGGACGCCAGTCAGTCAAGATGGTCTAGCATACTGGCATTATCCCTGTAGGTTTAAGAAGTGGTTTAGTTTAGTCTACACGCACCAACTTCCCAAGTACTTCACTCTGCCGCTCAGAGGCTTTCAATAGGATTAGCTTCAGTGTGCCATAAATACACCATGCTGTTTTCATTTCTGTTCATTTGATTATGGAAAGTCAACCGAACATGAATGTTTTACCAAGCCTGCTAATTTCTTTACAAAATTGTCAAGAAACCTTAGTATTCAATTTTCGGCGGGACCTGCAGTCGCATTGTACATATTGAATAAACCTTGAATAGACCTAGACCTAAAACAAAGAGTAATAAAAAAAATGGTATTCTTGGTGATATTAGTTGTAAATATACCGGCTTCTCTCATCTATTTGATTGAATTTTCAAATAGTTGGATCAGTAAATACTTAAAAAACCTCCTGAAGATAATGTTTACCCGAGATCAGTATTGCTTTGCCCTATTGAACTGTCCCTATTGAACTGTTGCAGTAGCAGAGGAACCCGATATAGTTTGTTATCGTGCCCCGTCAGATTCCCAAACTCTCGTTTGTTCATCAGCAGCATAATTCAGACATCAATGTCTTGAGCGCTCACTACTGAATAATGTTGCTCGCTTCGTTCCCTATTAATGAGACGTTTACTCTCTCGCATGAAAATAAAACCAGATCAAGAGAGGTGCGCTTAACCACATCCTACCCCTCTGACATCAGAGGACCGATCTGTTTTTGCATATCACCAGTGAGTAGAGCGGAGCAGACAGCAGCCCCTTTCTTCTGTCATGTCCTGGTTAATATTTATGAAAGCAAATTGGAAGACTGTCATTTGGCAAGTTCCTGTGCATGCCCTGTGTATAGCCTCTGGGCAGGAATGGGTAAATGCTTACTCACATTGGTTAACCCCCTCGTTACCTCTATTTCCTCTAGGTTCCCTCTGTCCCTGCATAAGGTCCCAGGCCCCCCCCCCAGGCGCAGCACAGTGGGCTGTTTTAATTACCCAGGATTGCTAGCTGATAGAGTCTGTCACTATGCAGCACAGCCCAACCTACCACGTACAGTTTGCCCACTGACAGTCAATGGTGTGTCCCATAAAATTCCTAGTCCATCAATCCACCTTCCCATTCTCTCTGGATCTCAATTTTTTCCCTGTCGCTTATTCCCGCTCTTTTGATTTATTACTGTCTGTCTGTTGAGTTCATGATAAAACAATGGGCGAACCATGGAATATAACCTTCAGATGAAAAACGATTCAAACATACAATTTCAACAGTAAGCATTCAAGCAAAAGTGGTAAATAATCCTAACATGGCGTTATTTATTTAACAGGGACAGTGAGGGGTTAAAGGTGGCAGATATTTGTGGTTTATTTTTCCCATATGCATTGATTGCACTTTGACTTAAATTAAGAGCATCGGTCCGGATAGCACACTGAGAGGGCTGGTTATACACTGTCTGTTAGCTGGTGAAATTGACTGCCTGTAAAATGTTATACAATCTGAGCTGTGGTTTTTGTGTTGTGCTCGCCATTGTTTGAGACTGCAAAGTCCTCCATACTGGATGGGTGTCATTACAATCATGACAAACAATTCAGAGAAACAGAGAAACAAATGTGCATTTACTTCAGAATATAACATCGTTTTCAAATGCAAGTATCAGGTGTTGCCAGAATCACAGGACACCTTCAGGGACCTAGCTTGTAGAATCCATCGCAGGCGTGTCTAGGCTGATTTGGCGGTACAAGTACGACTACCAGAAAACCAGCTATAGGGAAGGTCATAATGACCGGGCTCATCAGTGTACAATTATTTTTATCTAAATTATATTTGAAAAAGTTTCTAAAAGTGTTGGTGAAACCACCGTGCGGGTGTGCGTCATGAGTTAACCCGATCTTCTGTTCTCGCGTCTGGTTGCCAATGACAGATTTAGCTATCTAGAAAGCTTACACTCAGCTAATGCCTCTTTTACCCATTAAGAAATAAGCCTTGTCACAGCCAGAGATTTTTCTAGGCCACCTCCGAGGGATTCCTAACAGAAACAAAAATGTCACTAATTGTCGTATTCATTTTTGTCCTACCTATGAAAACATACGTTTCAAGTTAAATGTTTTCATTGATTACACCACTGTGCTTACACCCCAAACCCCCCCACCCCCTGTCACTTCATAAATAATACAAATTATTATAAGTAAACTCAGTAAAATATTTAATTCAAAATGAAGATCACAATAGCTGTGCGCGTAACAACAGGGATCCGAGCGTATGGTGACACATACAGTATTCACAAACGTACTCAGGTGGGGACGGGGTGCTCAAAATGTCGCGAATAGTAATCGGAGTCTGAGTAATCGGAGTCTGGTGGCAGCATTATAAAGTGTGCATGCGGTATGAAGGGTATCTATGTCTGCGCGGGGCCGTGTGTGCGGGAGCTGTAATGACTCATTAATAAAAACTGTCTCCGGGCGTAGCTGTCGGTATGAGATGCTGTGCTCCTATACGGACCAGTTAGTTCGGTGGTGAATGGCCGATTAACCGGTGACTGGGTTCTGTGTTGTCCTTGATCATATTGCCCAGCATTTCTCAGGCACCGCTTTGGATAGATGTCCCGGAATCGTATGAGTTGAGCCTCAGTGATGTATTGCGCCTTGCAGTCAACAAGAATGTTCCCAAACTAGACCGTGATGCAACTGATCTGAAATGTGCAGCCCTGAAAGTCGCCTTCAAGCATTTTAAGTCGCCTTCACGTCATTGGTGGCTTTGTAAATTCAGGACAGGTCCTCGACTATGTGAATGCTGAAGTACTGCAATCTGTTGAGTCTCTTCCGTAGCTCCTTTGGTGTGTATTGGGCATGTTACCCTCTTCCACAAATACAAGACGATTTCCTTTTTGTTCCTGGCAACGCCATGCCAGGGTGTGCCGACTGACAGTCATGGGATAACATAGAGTAAAGCAGAGGGCTAAAAGGTCAAGAATGCAATTGAGCATGGTGAAGTCTACACCGAGTACCCTGAACTTGGTGATGAGTTCAGAGGGAGGAAAAGTCAATGAATCATATTCGCACACCTTCTCACAACCACCTGATGATAACGACAGGAGTGAGTGTGATAGTTTTAAGTACATGTAATGCTGGAAAAGCCAATGAGAACTACACTTTGGAAAAGGTTCTCGGTGTTCATGAAGATATCAAGCTGCTGGTTTGCACACACTGTGAGGACGCGATCGACGAGGCCATGTATGACTGTGAGTATTTTCTCCATATGAGGCGTTTATAATGTCAGCCTCGGAGAGTAAGTGCAACTTTCCGTCAGTAACATCTAGAGATCTGCTTCGAAGCTAGCAAAGAAGCATTGAAGCTAGCATAGAATGTGTTGAGCTTGTCTGGAAGACAGACACTGGTTGGCACCATCTGGATAAAACTAATTTCCTAATCTATGCTATGTAATAATCATTATGAAATGCAGTCAGAACGGAATGGCAGAACGGCAGATTTGTCCAAAATGTATTCCGGTTTAAGCATCCTTGACAGACATGTGCCGCTCATACCTGATAGGTTGATAAGAGATCTGACGCAATGCGTTGTTTAGTACATTTGGTTAGTCTGTTCTTCCAAGGCTTCTGTGAATTTATTTACCAAGCAAGTAACGTACATGCACACCACGAACTTCCTCAGCTTGAAAATCTCTCAATGGCTGTACCTGAGCTCTCTTTGGTGTGCACATCGCCAGCTTGGAGTGGGGTGTGTCTTCCTAAACATTAGTCCCAGCAAATATTAAAACGATTTTAGGACTTTGTGACTCCAATGCAAAAAATGGGTTTTGTGTGAACATAATGCCAATTCAATGATTTGTCAATTTGTTCGTATTACTTTATGCATGTATCACACGCCCATGATCCCAAAGATCTTTGAAACATTCTTCCGTGCAACCATTTTTAAAACATTAAATATTCGTACAAAGCCAGAGACGCATTATAAATAATAGGATAAATGAACACAGCAATTATAATTCTCTCTTTCATGTTTTTAGCTATCGGGGGAGTTTAAAGCAGGCTAGTAGAAATGAGAAGGGACTTCTGAGGGACTGAGAAATGTGTTAAAATGTAGCCTTAACAGGCAGAGTAAATGGGAAATCAAATGGAAAGCTGATTGTCCAACTCAAGTCTGCTAACTCTCTTCTGTTATAAGTTTCCTAAATCTATCTACTGCCTTTGACTCCATGAACCATTACAATCCTACTTTCTACCCTTTTATATCTGGGAGTCCCAGACTGCACACTCGAATTGCATCCTAACTGGCACACTGGCAGGTGTCATGGAGAGGATCGATATCTGGCGCCCAGTCTCTTTCTTCTGGTATTCTCCATGGTTCTGTTCTAGGCCCTCTTCTCTCTCTACACCACTCACCCAGGCTCTGCCATATCCTCAAACAGTTTTTTCTATAATTGCCATGTAGAAGGGAATTAGCTTTTTTCTCACAGCATGCATCTATAGCTTACATCTCGCTTGGAAGTTGGCTTATCACTGCAACCTTAACCTTAACAAGAATGAGCTGCTCATCCTCCGCAGGAAGGCCTGATCATTCCAGGACATGTCCAGATGGCACTATGTCGTTGTCTGCCGACATCCAAGCAGTGATCCAATTCCGCAGTTTCTTGCTCTAACACATTGGTCGATAACAACGTTACCCCAGACAGGAAGCAGCACAGGTTCTTATCCAGGCATTTGTCAGTTCACCTTTGGATTGTTGTAATTTGAAATAAGAGAACAAATGCCTTTTCAGTCCATATCCAAATCTCCCGTTAGTTTAGAGCAATGTGTCCTTTTAAATTGGCCCTTGTCAGTCTGACATCTCACCGAGGATGAGTCAGCTAATCATTTCCATACTCTTTTGCTCAAAAGATTGGAGTCAAGTCAAGAGAACTTTTTTCTCTTATTTGTGATGTAGGCCGTTCGAAAAAGCGATCAGCGAAAAAGATTGACGTAAATGCACATCTCAAGAATGGTTTCTGAACAGAACAGCCTGCCACTGAATTTGCAGGGAATATGCATTAAGAAGCTGCTGAATGTGAACGGGGCATTACTTTTTCATTCAGCCGACTAGACTGACAGCATTTATTTGGACTACACGAAGGAGCTGTTGAGAATTGGTGATTGTTAAAATCTAATTTAAGAACAGCATACATCAAAATGCTAAAGAAATTCGACTGTCCCCTCTTTAGCATTTTTCAAATAATTTATTTTGTTTCATCGTGATCTATTTCTGTAGCTGTAGAGAAGCAACACAGAGACATAATGTCAAAGGGAAACCAGGGGATGGCTTTGGACTCAGATATTAACGCTAACATGGTCCGATGTGTTTTTACATCTCTTGTTGCAAGCTACACGTTGGAAATATTTTGGAAGAGTTTATAATCTTCCATGAGAATAAATGCTGCGTTGAGAAAAAATCATGCTGGCAACTATTCTAATGTAGCCTGATGAATGTTGTCTTGATGTTAGCTTGTGGGGAAGTATCAACAGCTGTTATCTGTTTACAGAGCTGAAATCCGTGCCAAATGAAGTGATCCCACTTGCTCTGCAATATGAGCAGTCTTTTAATTTCAGTCACATTCGTTTTACATTAAATAATAAACGGCAAAACAACAGGGCAGGGATTCCCAACGAAGTGGGTATGCTCTGAAATGGAACATCTGAGCTCTCTTTGTGGAGTCTGGGCCTCGTATGAATTTTGATTTTTATACGTGTATAATTTCAAAGTTGTCATGAGTAATTGAATGCCCTTTAATAAAGACACCACACACAATGTAAATAGATCGCTAAATTGCACCCCTTTTGTTTATGTTAGATAAATTAACTAACTCTATAATTAACTCTCACAGCATACAGTTTCAGTTCAGGTTGACCAACTTATAAAAGCATGTAGTGACATCAGTGGTGGAAAAGCATTGAGTAGCTTGTCTATTTGACCAATACGATGCATCCAAAATAATTGCTGGAGAATACGTTTTGTAAAAACAATTAGTTTACTATTGCTTATTGATTATTGTACATTTCTTCAAAATGCCCCAAATTTTCATCTCACTTGAACGCCATAGCTCTCATTCCCACTAATGAACATTATTTTCAGTTCAAAATCATTGTCATGCCAAAATCTGCCCCGGCCAGCTCCCCAAATCACACATTTTGTTAATATACTGTAGTGGCATTTTAAGGATTTTTGTTATGTCACATCTGGTGAGCTGTGCTGTCACAGGGTGTGTAGGGGAGAGCACTCCTGTGTAATACGTTGATTAGAAGCACAGCTGTTTAGGGTTTAGCTAAACACCGGCCATAGGTTAGTGAATCAGTGGGCTATTTAATGTCTCTGGTTAGGTTCACGGGTGCTTGTTATTAATATAATGTTACATAGGTTAGTGAATCAGTGGGCTATTTAATGTCTCTGGTTAGGTTCACGGGTGCTTGTTATTAATATAATGTTACATAGGTTAGTGAATCAGTGGGCTATTTAAGGTCTCTGGTTAGGTTCACGGGTGCTTGTTATTAATATAATGTTACATAGGTTAGTGAATCAGTGGGCTATTTAAGGTCTCTGGTTAGGTGGGTGCGTGTTATTGATTATACGTTGCGTTTCATGTCGGTGAGTGTTTTGTTAAAGTCGTTACTGTAAATTGTAAAACTGTTAAGTCGTTTTGTGTAAGCGCGCGTTTGTTTTAATAATAATAATAATAAAATAATAAAAATCCCCTGAACGGGGATCTCTGGCCCTGCATCTCGCTCCCTCTACACTTCACCATTGGATTTCGGAACAGGTTAGCTGACTCTGAGCTAGCTGATTTGGCCCCTCGATTATGTTGAATTTTGAATTTAATTATTTTGTAACTTATCTGCAGTGGGTTTCTTTAAGCCAACAATCAGAAGTAGCAGTTTGCAAATAATTTCCTGATACAATTTGGTACCCTACTGTTGTCGGAAAGTACTGTTTATTACCAAACCAATTTTCCAATTCTATAGATAACATAAAAAAATCCACCAAATCATGTTGTTCAGTTATCTGGGTTTGTGAGCTATCACATCATAGATAAAAATGATTGACTCAAAAGTGTGCCCATTGAGATTAAATTAAGGACATGCCTCGAATCATACAGAAACGTGTTTCCAATACAGTCCTTAATGTTTTCCTTATCGATGTCAAGGGATTTCTTTCCTTTTAAAAGCCACTGAGTATGCACACTGAAGAGTTTTTTTTTCCCGTACTGCAAAATACTGAACTGAAGTGGTTGGTTGTCTGTGAAGTTGGTATGTCATAGTCTCCCACTTTGCCCCCCCCCCCCAAAGTGATTGAAAACTAAATGTTGCTACTTAGATCACAACATAATTCTCATCCCTTTCCCCCCCTCGTGATTAAGAGGGTTTTATTTTACACGTGTATGCGTGTATGTGTGCACGGCTGTGTGTTTAGAACCTGAGGATATCTCTCTTTTGCGGGTCAAAGCTGCTGGCGCAGAGAGAGGGGGTGGAAACCGCCGCGATTTGGAACCTTGTTAGAAATTTATGATGTGCTAAAATGTTTTATCCCCAGGGAGGCCTCGCCAGCTGTCACTGGTAAGCCATTTACTTCTAGGCACTGTCCCTGACACCAGACAGAAATCTAGAGGTGGGCACAAGGCCAAGATCAGTCAGGAGAAATCATAGATAGATTATGGAATGAAATACAATTACGAAAAAGCTCCCATTAAGGTACAATAAACATCAGGTCTAATCCTCGACGAAAAGAAAGTGCTTTCGTCGCGTCGAAGTCCACGTTGGTTTTAGTGCTCCTATTCAAGTGAGTATGGTCATGTCATCTAATATTTCTGTCCTGTTTGTTCCCCTCTTTTGCAGTTTTTTGTGAAGATATACATTCCAGCTTATATTTTGTCCATGCATCTCTGCAAGAGGTAGTGTTTGCCAGCACCACAGGGACCCTGGTGCCCTGTCCTGCAGCGGGGGTGCCCCCAGCCACGCTGCGCTGGTACCTGGCCACCGGAGAGGAGATCTACGATGTGCCAGGGATCCGCCATGTGCACACAAATGGCACCCTACAGATCTTCAACTTCCTCCCCTCCAGCTTTAGTAAGCTGATCCATGACAATACCTACTATTGCACAGCTGAAAATCTTTCAGGGAAAATAAGAAGCCAAGATGTCCACATTAAGGCTGGTAAGTGTTTCATTTGAATAATAACTGTCATTTTTGTCACTCTGACGCTTTTAGTTTCGGCTTGCCTTTACGTCAGTTGCCACCCCTCTTGCTATCCTCAGTATTCCGGGAACCCTACACGGTCCGTGTGGAGGACCAGAAAGCCATGAGGGGCAATGTAGCGGTCTTCAAGTGCATTATCCCAGCCTCTGTGGAGGCTTACGTCACCGTCGTGTCATGGGAAAAAGACACAGTCTCTCTATCCTCAGGTAGGACAACATTCACCCATCTTGGTCAAAGCATTGCTCCACTCGATATGCTTCAGTATGAACTGAACGGACATTTCGTACATGTGGATTTGAATCAGCTACGAATTGAACATTGCAGTGCATGCTAATGATTCAGCATGGAAAGCCCTCCTTGCTTTGGCCAATACTCTCTATCTCTGTGTGACTCACCTGCTTGTGAATCACATGCTTGTGTTGGCCATCACCCGAAACTCCTAGAAACCCTGGTTTATAGTTAATGCCCGGCTAATGTCTGTGTCAGATGTGAACCCGCCCCTCTCATTTAAAACAAATCAGTGCCGAGGTTGATATTTTATATCCATTAAATGGTAACTTCATGTGGTCGTCGTGAACAAAAAAAAGGGCCATATCCCACACACTGGCCTTGATGAAAAGAAAACTAGTCTGAGGAGGTTCTTTCCTGCACTATTTAACCAATGCAGTAAATACGGAGAAGTTGTAGTAAAAGAGTGTTGTCTTGTTAACATCTATTAGGGAAATTTGCAGACTCTCCATTTCCCCTGAAAATAAGGATATCCGCTATATTACTTTATACTGTTACAGGAAATGGTGAACTTGTTTCTGCTGCTGTGTGGATATATCGCATGGCCTATATAATTACCAGTCGAGAGTCTTTCAGATTCAGACAAAACGTGTAGAACTGTCAAAATAGTGAGCCGAGCACAGGGCAGGATTCTGATAGGTGACAAGGCCATGCAATATTGGGGTCGTGGAAAAGAGTAGACATTTCTCATTTTATTGACCGTTTTCTGTTAACGAGAAGGGTTTTGAAACTGTGATTAATGTGTAGACACAGTGAGGGTCACTGTTCAACAACTATGGGATCGGCCCCTTTGATATCTCCCACACCACACACGGCTTGTCACAAGCGTCGGCAGCATGACCAGAATCAACTAAACCAGGATTATGGATTCGGAAGCATGAGCAAATACACCCTTTAGTGTCATCCAGAGGGTTTGTATTCATCTAAAGATGTGTGTTTTCATTTTATCAGAGGTTGGATCAACGAGGTAAATAGAGACCTCTTATACTGTATATCCCCCGTTATGGAGTTTGGGTGTATTTATGCAGTAACATGGAAGGAGAGGCGCCCTTTTTTATGTGGTTAACTGGGTGGCAGATTTATCTTCATTGGCTCCGTCATCAAAAGGGTTCAGCCAATGAAGGTGACAGTTCCACAAAGTTACATGAATTATCAAGGTGGCTACTTTCAACTGCAATAGCCGTTATAGAACACGTGTTCTCCCAGATGTGCTCTTTAACCATTTCTAAGATGTTATCTCTCATTGCATGTGTGCACTGTATGTGTTTGTGTTACTATCAGGCTTGGAAAGCAGTTTAGCCAGACCGTTTTTTACTTGATGTTCTCAGAGTGGTGACAAACCTTCCCTTTTTAAAGATTTTGCCCTGGCACAAACCCACACCCAATACTTGGTTTGTTAACTCCTTGTGTGACAGAATCCCCCCCCCCCCAAAAAAAACAATTGAGAAATGGTGTTTACAGTGAAATGCAGCTACAGTGAAATACAGCCATGCAACAGCTGTCCTGCTAAATACAACGACACAGGTGTTATCATGTCCCATACGAGTACAAGCAACACCTTGTGATATGGCATGGTAGCCGTTACTTCTGTGAATAAGACTTGACCCACATAATTAAGTAATGCCAATCAATTTAGCCAAGGTACACAAGTGACAGCCTTTCAGTGAATCATGACTCAGTCCATCTACATCAGAATTATGAATCATGGCTCAGCTAATCTACATCCGAATCAAGAATCATGAATCATGACTCAGCTCATCTACTATTTGTAGAAAAGCAAATCTAAAGCTATTTTGCCCAAATAACGTGCTAACACGAAATATTTAATTTTTTAGAGCTGGCATGGTCAAGTGTTCACACATGCACGAACACACACACACTCACGCACAAACACAGCCTAATCTTGGTTATCAACGAATATTAGCGCAGGATAATAGAACATATTAAGTGTTCTGTGTCCTTGACAGCAGGTGCAGGCGTAGCATTTACATCACGTTTTAATGTCGTTGACACATGTCACCTTGTGCTGGTGCAGTGGACAAAAGCTAAGATCTAGTAAATTGTGTAAACTCTTCCACTTTAAATAAGAGCTCTCAAACGGTTGAAAGGGTATTTGAGATGACTCCTCATCTCAAATACATACACATTTTTATGCAAATCATATTTTACACAGATTTTCCTAAATGAACGAACCACCCAATGAAAACAGTATTTTTTTCAAAAATAACAACTGAAAATGCACTATTCTCACTAATTATTATGCACAACAGAGTTTCAAAATGTTGTAAATAACTGAAAACGGTCATTTCTTGATCATCTGTTGAATTTGCAGCATTAGGAGGTCATATTTACTGAAATTAAAAGCAATTTAAATCAAACACATCTTAACAGGGCAAGTTACATGTTAACATAGGACCCCTTCTTTGATATCACCTTCACAATTCTTGCATCCATTGAACTTGTGAGTTTATGGAGCGTTTCTGCTTGAATTAGCAGGATGTCAGAATAGCCTCCCAGAGGTGCTGTTTTGATGCCAACTGCCTCCCACCCTCATAGATCTTTTGATTGAGGATGCTCCAAAGGTTCTCAATTGGTTTAACACCATGAGTTTCTCTCCCTACTATTTGGCCACCCCTAACCAATGCTCAAAAAATATAATTTGCATAATAATTTGGAACGCGGTGTACATTCAATACATTTGTGAAAAACAGTGTTGCTTCTTCCCCATGTTAGAACCTTCCTTGGAAGAAATCTAAAACGGACAATTCAGGTCAATGGCTGGCCAATTCTAAGGTTTCTCTCAATCACTGTGTCACATGTAAATTAGAAATGCAGCCTACTGACAAATACCACACAAATATGCCGCCTAAAGAGGGAATGGACACCAGAATAGTTCAAATTTAATTTGGTTTAATTTAATTTTGTATTACGGTAATTTAATAATAAAATACTTTAAAATTGTAAAAAAAATAAGTGTTCCCTGAGTGAAATGAGACTATATTCACGGGTTTTTGTAGTAACCTTACACTTGGTTGGCTGGGCAGAATTCGGTTGTGCACATTGTTTGTGGTCTGTCTGGTCGTTTTTGTCGCTGTTTGCCCATGGACAGGACTGACATTTTTTTATTCTCAGATTGACTGAACAATTTGCATGTCGCAATTAACACAGAAGAAAAGGCATCGTTTTGTATTAGAGGATTTGAATCAATAAAATACTTTGTAGTTACCTTATGTTTGGTGCACCAAAACTACTATAAGTGTGCTGATTAGCCCTCACTGACAAACTGCCAGATTTGTCTGTGGGTGAAGGCACACTCAAACTTAAACCAAATTAATTTACTTATACTATGTGAAACTGCAAGGTGTCAATGCTACGGTGTTTCAAGTGTTATACTCAAAGAGTGACTTCCATAGAGTGGCTATGGGTTTAAATTCAGAGAGTGACTTCCATAGAGTGGCTATGGGTTTAAATTCAGAGAGTGACTTCCATAGAGTGGCTATGCGTTTAAATTCAGAGAGTGACTTCCATAGAGTGGCTATGGGTTTAAATTCAGAGAGTGACTTCCATAGAGTGGCTATGGGTTTAAATTCAGAGAGTCACTTCCATAGAGTGGCTATGCGTTTAAATTCAGAGAGTGACTTCCATAGAGTGGTTATGGATTTAAATTCAGAGAGTGACTTCCATAGAGTGGCTATGGGTTTAAATTCAGAGAGTGACTTCCATAGAGTGGCTATGGATTTAAATTCAGAGAGTGACTTCCATAGAGTGGCTATGGGTTTAAATTCAGAGAGTGACTTCCATAGAGTGGCTATGGGTTTAAATTCAGAGAGTGACTTCCATAGAGTGGCTATGGGTTTAAATTCAGAGAGTGACTTCCATAGAGTGGCTATGCGTTTAAATTCAGAGAGTGACTTCCATAGAGTGGCTATGGATTTAAATTCAGAGAGTGACTTCCATAGAGTGGCTATGGGTTTAAATTCAGAGAGTGACTTCCATAGAGTGGCTATGGATTTAAATTCAGAGAGTGACTTCCATAGAGTGGCTATGGGTTTAAATCCAGAGAGTGACTTCCATAGAGTGGCTATGGATTTAAATTCAGAGAGTGACTTCCATAGAGTGGCTATGGGTTTAAATTCAGAGAGTGACTTCCATAGAGTGGCTATGGGTTTAAATTCAGAGAGTGACTTCCATAGAGTGGCTATGGGTTTAAATTCAGAGAGTGACTTCCATAGAGTGGCTATGGGTTTAAATTCAGAGAGTGACTTCCATAGAGTGGCTATGGGTTTAAATTCAGAGAGTGACTTCCATAGAGTGGCTATGGGTTTAAATTCAGAGAGTGACTTCCATAGAGTGGCTATGGGTTTACATTCAGAGAGTGACTTCCATAGAGTGGCTATGGGTTTAAATTCAGAGAGTGACTTCCATAGAGTGGCTATGGGTTTAAATTCAGAGAGTGACTTCCATAGAGTGGCTATGGGTTTACATTCAGAGAGTGACTTCCATAGAGTGGCTATGGGTTTAAATTCAGAGAGTGACTTCCATAGAGTGGCTATGGGTTTAAATTCAGAGAGTGACTTCCATACAGTGGCTATAAGTTTACATTCAGAGAGTGACTTCCATACAGTGGCTATGGGTTTACATTCAGAGAGTGACTTCCATAGAGTGGCTATGGATTTAAATTCAGAGAGTGACTTCCATAGAGTGGCTATATGTTTAAATTCAGAGAGTGACTTCCATAGAGTGGCTATGGGTTTAAATACAGAGAGTGACTTCAATAGATTGGCTATGGGTTTAAATTCAGAGAGTGACTTCCATAGAGTGGCTATGGGTTAAAATTCATAGAGTGAACTTCCATAGAGTGGCTATGGGTTTAAATTCAGAGAGTGACTTCCATTGATTGGCTATGGGTTTAAATTCAGAGAGTGACTTCCATAGAGTGGCTATGGGTTTAAATTCAGAGAGTGAACTTCCATAGAGTGGCTATGCGTTTAAATTCAGAGAGTGACTTCCATAGAGTGGCTATGGGTTTAAATTCAGAGAGTGAACTTCCATAGAGTGGCTATGGGTTTAAATTCTGAGAGTAAACATCCATAGAGTGGCTATGGGTTTAAAGAATGCATCAACTTCCGACGCACTCACAACTTGAATGACACAATTCGTTGTCCACCTTTTAAAATAATAAAATGTGCAATTGAAATTGACAAATCGCTTTTAAAATAAATAAACCTCATGAACGGTTCTATTTCGGGGAGGGGGTAATGTGTGAAGTCTCAATGTCAGACTTCAACAAGTGAGATTATGCTAAGATGGTGCGTCATGGTGTGTTACTCTGAGGCCTTGTGGAGGCTGCAACACTGCTCACTTGGAAGAGGCCACTGGACGGTCTAATGAGGAGAATATGTCTGTTTGAGATTCAGCAATGCTTGGAACAAACAACCTGGTGGTGCTGGATCCACTCATGCAATGCAGGTGAATTGGTTGACTTGCTCTGATGCGTAACCAATGTATACTGGGGGGTTTTACCCCCTTTTATTAATGTCATTTTAGACGTAGTGTCGGAGGACAATTATCCCTGAACCGGTTTCTTACTTTTAGATCCAGTTTATATACAGTGAAGATATATTTTATTTTATACCCTGCTGAGTTTGTACGTTTGCCCAGTGACAAAGACATGATCTGTCTATGCTTTTAATGGTATAGATTTATTTTAACAGTGAGAGACAGAATAACACAAAAATATACCAAAAAGGTCCAGAATAACACATTTCAAATAAGTTATAGATTAAGTTGCATTTTATCTCACAAACTCAAAATACTTGAGATTTTCAATACTTATAGTCAAATTTTATTTGGTAATACTCCTACTGTATATCCTTTTTGCCCATCACTTGTTACCATCATGTTGACTATAAAATAATATTTTCACATGTACTGTATAAGGGACTGGTTTGATCTGAGAATTTCTCACCTGTGAATTTCCAGCGATTCATGTCAGGAAATAATAATATGTGTAATTACAGTCTAAGGCCTGTCTTAATTAATCAACTGTGATTGAAAAGTTAATTACAATATGAATTACCTCTTAAAATAAGGACTGCTTAGTAGTCATTTGAAGCGGTCCTGTTTTCAATCTGAATGAGCAGCCCTAATGTTGCCACTAACTAACCATTAACCTGTCATGCATTTTAAAATCTACCTCACTGTGCGCCTTTTCAAATTCATGGCAGCTGCTCGGCTCCTCTCGGCTTTTGATAAACAATTGACAGAGCTAATAGGGAGATGAAAGCGGAAAAAAGCAGAGGAGTTTGTAGCACGTGCTGCCCGCCTGTCCTTCATACGGAATGCCTAATGCATCTCCAGCTTTTTTAAGTGTGTGTGTGTGTGTATGTGCATCAAGTGGCGTGACTGTTGAATATGGGATGTGTGCTTTTGTCTTCTGCATCTGCTTTGCTTTGGTCTCTCACCGTTCACATGTGCTCCCAATTCATGAGGTGAACTTGATGTAAAAAAGGTTGGTTACCCTTTATTTTGAGACGTAAATTTCCAAAATTTCATGTGTAGATCTTCTATAAATATTAATAATACCAACAGAAATACAATGTGTTGATAAGCAAATTCTTGCTAAGGTTAGGTGTCGGGTTAGGTTTAGAGTAATGTTTTTGCAGACAGGTACCCTCTTAAAATGACCAGTGAGTCAAGAAACCCCTGGAGATCAGGAAATGAATAAGGAATTTTAGTTTTTTTACCTACTGGCTTTTCATTGTTTGAGTAGAAATTACTGCTTGTCTTCTGGTGATGCTGATGAGAAGAGAACAAGTGTGACTGGGCCTGGAAGCCAGTTCTGTTGACACGGAAGAAGTTCTGCATTTTAGAATGCACTTTTGCATACACCCAAAATAATTAATGGTGTGTATTCTAATACATTGTGAATCTTCAATCGTCGAGGTACATTAATGACATCGCAAACATTCTGAATACGCCCCTTTAGAGTCACGCCTCCAATAAGCCACGCCTCCAATATGACTCACCTTCTTAATATGACACATTTTTCACTATTTCATAGGTGGGCCTCATTACTCTCCCCAATGGTTTTCTTTGAGCAACCATATGTAGAACTCCAGAAGGTTCTTTCAGACACTGTAACTTCAAATAGCCTATATCGCAGGCACACACACACACGCACGCACGCACGCACGCACGCACGCACGCACACACACACACACACACACACACACACACACACACACACACACACACACACACACACACACACACACACACACACACACACACACACACACACACACACACACACACACACGACCATTGATTGATGTGCAGTGAAAGACAGACAGGCCGACAGACAGACAGCCAGACAAACAGGTACAGGGGCTGTGTATGGACGAGACGCCCGGTGTCTATCTACTGTTGTTGGGTGGAAAAATAGAGAGCCCTCTGGGCCCTGGAGATAGTGCTCTTTCATTAGAACAAACGCTCGCGCCTTTCATCTTTTCAAGCTGGAGATTAAACTGGAGATGGTGGATGGGAAGCTTTTCTCAAGCATTAAGGCACTGGCTTACTACCGGGCTGACAGGGAGACGCTACTGTAAGCCCCTCCGTCCTCTTCTCTGTCTTTAACATCTGTTTTCCCCTGTCTTTCTCTCTCCATCATCTCTCTGACTGCTCATATATTTTCGAATTTGGCATTCAATGTGTTACTTAATGTATTGGTGAATGTATTGAACACCGAGCAGCTTTCCAATAGCCCCGTTTTGATGGATAACCGAAATGGTATTACTTGTTATAAGGGCTAGTGGCCCAAGAAAAGAGCCCTTACTGATCTACAATTGCAGTCTTTAAATCTTTACCTACAATGATCAGTGGGTATTCTTCCTGCTCCTCATGTGCTGGCTTGACTGTTGGCCTGCCCTTCGCCAATGAGTGACTCACTTGGCTGAAGACCCAAGTCCATTTCCTGCTGGCTGCAAAAGACCGCTTTCCTATTTGGTTTATGCAAATGTGGCCATCCAATGCTACGAGAATTATCACATCTTCCGGACACATTTTCGGTCACATTCATGCTTCACAACTGTCTACTTCACACAAACTGTTTAACCGCCTCTTGTTGCCCTTCGTCCCTTATTCGCGGTACTTGAGGAGAGCTAATCAAAGCTAATTAAGAAGTTTGCCTGCTAACGGCATCGGGATCTAACCAGCCAATCTCAGTAATGTCTTGGAACTACAGTAGGGAGGGAAAGAAACAATCATCACGCTAAAGGGATTGATCTAGTCAGCTTCACGACACCTCGTTTTTCACCAGAATTGACAGATGGTGCCTACATGCAGGCAGAGATAGGACAGTAAATTCAGCTTGAAGCCAGAGCAACCTTAAAACAAAGACAGCTGCAGATCTGAGCATTTACTGGTTCTCCTGGTCGGCCGTGTTTACAGAAGACGGCGGGGATAGGCGAGGAGACGACACGAGAGCAGAAGAGAGGTGAGATGAGAGTGGGCGAGGCTCAAGCTTTCCTCGATAAACAAGAGATTCCGCAGTGCACAGAACACATTGTTGCCTCCCTCTCTAACCCTCTCTCTCTCTCTCCTCTGGTTAGGAGGCTGTGGAAATGGGTCAAAGCTCAAGGAGAGAGATCAGGATCTCCATCTAACTACAGAACGTCTGTATGGCACATCTGGTTTCTGTGCAGTTCCAGTGCTATTCCTCCCACCTTGCAGAAAAGCCTCATGAAACAACACGGCACATAATTGTATTCGTGCTCCGCTCTGAGCAGCGGCGACTGAAACGCTGACCCTCCTGTTTCAGTCGATCCCAGTTCATATATAGTCTGCTCGTGCACAGCAGCTGGAAAGCTTCAGGAGATGGGGTATCGGGAGTGTGTGTGTGTGCGTGCGCGCATATGGGTGTGTCGGAGGGATGGAAAGGTCCGGAAAAAAGAAAAAGCCCGGAGAAATCAATAGCTGTGTGCATTAATCACGTGGGCTGCCAGGGAGAATTATGGGAACATGAGCAGAAGGAATGCATTTGCAGCATGAACGCTGTGTGAAGGGGAGTTTGGGGAATTGGGGTGAGAGGAGGATGGACCCTTATGTACGGGAGTGATGAGAGCAGGGAAAATGGGGTGAGGTGTTGCTCTAAACACACGCCATCGTTCTAAAGTTTGGGGTCACTTGGAAATGTCTGTCTATTTGTGAGAAAAGCTATTTTTTGGGTCCAGTATAGTAACATCAAACTAATCAATTATTAATGTTGAAAACGACTTTTAATGGTATATCTACATAGACGTACATGAGCACATAATCAGCAACCATCACTTGGTGGCACGTTGTGTTTGCTAATCCAAGTTAATCATTTTTGGTGCTGATTAATTGTTAGAAAACATTTTAGCAATTATGTTTGCACAGCTGAAGCAAAAAAAAAAATGCCTCCTTTAGACTAGTTGAGTATGTTGAATCAGCAATTGGGAGTTCGATAATGGGCAAACAACAAGAACTTCTTTGAAACTCGTCAGTCAATTCCTTGTCCTGAGACATGAAAGCTAGCCCATGCAAAAACTTACCGAGAATTAATTTAGTGCCAAGTTTGATAAACAGACACCTTATAGGTCCTCGACTGGCAGGTTCAATAAATAGTACACCAAAACACCAGTCTCAACGTCAACCCTAAAGAGGTGACTCGAGATATTGGCCATCTAGGCAGAGTTGCAAAGAAAGAGAAATATCTCAGAATGGCCACTAAAAAAATATTAAGATGGGCTAAAGAACACTATACGGAAGAAGATTTGAAAAATTGTTATGGACAGACAAGTGTCCGGATCACAAAGAAGAACATTCGTGAGACTTAGACCAAATTAAAAGATGCTGGAGAAGTTCTTGATGCCGTCCGTCAAGCATGGTGGAGCCAATGTAATGGTCTGGGGGTGTTTTGATGGTGGTAAAGTTTTAGTGGTAAAGTATTAAGATTTGTACAGGATAAAGGGACCTTGAAGAAGGAAGGCTAATTTTGCCACGCCATGCCATACCATGTGGACGGCGCTTGATTGCAGACATTTTCCTCCTAAAACAGGACAATGACCAAAAGCACAGTTACAATATCTATGCAATAAAAATTTAGGGAAGAAGCAGTCAGCTGGTATTCTGTCTTATGGAGATGCCAGCACAGTCATCAGATCTCAACCCTACTGAGCTGTTGTGGGAGCATCTTGACTGTATGCCATGTGTAAAGTGCCCATCAAGCCAATCCAACTGGTGGGATTAAGTCATTTACTAACTAAATGAAAATGTGGTGCTTTAGGAATCACAGTGTCAAATCTTCTCAGATTACCTGAACAAATTGATGAAGCGGGGGCGGCAGTGGCTGAGTGGGTTGAGTCGTTTGTTGGGTTGAGTCTGAGTCGGTTATCAATCGGAAGGTTGGTGGTTCGATCCCCGGTTCCTCCTGGGAAATTGTTGAGGTGTCCATGAGGAAGACACCTAACCCCAGCTGCTGCTGGCGAGCCTGCAGTCGCCTTGCATGGTAGACGCAGGATCTGAAAGCGCTATATAAAAGCACAGCATTTATGACTAGAATACCACAGGTCTGCAAAGGCTATAATTGCTGCAAATGGAGGATTTTTTGACTTAAGCAGTTTAAATTAAACAATATTGGTTTTAACTTTGTCAATGACTGTATTTTCTATTCAACTTTCTTTATTTTCCTATATAATCTATATAATTTTCATGGAACACAAAGACATTTGTAAGAGACCCCGAACATTGGAACGGTAGTATACTGTATATCATGCAGGGCTTCAGAACTGGACGTATAAAAAACTTGTTCCACGCTTTCATTTCACGTAAAACCTATTGTGTACAATCTGAGGTAATAGCAATATCTGTAGATAGTATTGTCTCAGGTGACTGTCTGATGTCTCTATTTCATGTCAGCAGCATTTCTGCAACGGATGCTTGATAAGGGACGTGATGCAATTGTGACAGGGGAACGCGGGAGACACAAAGAGACGTAGCGGAAGTGCGCGTGTGTTCCCAAAACACAATAGTAAAACACTGATGCAGACGCCCGTCTAGTAGTCAATGTCGGAGTAACTGCAGTATTTCTGTGGTGTGACAACTTTCTATTTAGTTAGCAGATCGGCACATTTTATTCTGACAGTGTTGCCTAGCAGAGCTCTAGAAAACAACAGCTACTGATCACGGCTAGATCTCTGAGCAGGCGATATTTCATCACCGCTTACTGATAAATAAGTGCAATATGGCAGCCGTTAGGGCCGTTTAGGATGTAAATGATTAGGCGGTGATCTGTGAAGCACTAGGGACTAAGCGTGGTTTCAATAAGCAGTGATGGGTTTATGGTATGTTGCAGTTTGGCACCACTCTAACAGGCACAAGTCCTTTCAGGCCTTATGGATTATACTGTTGTACTGGTGGACTGGACCTGGGCCAACCTACGCGTCATGGCAGCCGGCCAACGAACAGATTAGTAATAAGCACAGTGTGAGCTAATTACGGTGGGAACAACCAATTAATTTCCGGTTATAGACCACTTCTAGATTTGGGGTTGTGATTACGAGTTGTGCAGCAGGGGCAGTTGGGCTCGTGTTGGTGACAGGTGGCGCCGGTTACGGTGGGCGCCTTCCATATGGTCCTGAGAGAGCACTGGATAAACACGGAGGAAAGATGCCAATTGATGTTCAATCACCCTCCCAGAATGCAACGGTGTCTGATCCTGCCTAAAAAGCTCCTGCTTGGAAAAAGGCACTTAGAGAAACTAAAGCACCCAGTATCTGACCAATGGGATTGTTTTGTGTCTCTTTCATTCATCGGGTCGACAATGAATGTACGTTCCTTTTTTACTCTTGAGGTGGTTTGTAGTTGAAAATAAAGGAAATTGCATTGAGGTGCCTGAAGATTTGCACTAATGCCATTAGCAATTTTTACCAAACTGCGGACCCTAACTGGCCGAACGTTGAGGCATTTAAGAAGAAGGTAATTAGCTAATCAAGTGATGTCACTGCTTATCTCTCAAAGTAAATGACGTAGGTATTTAAATGACCTAGTTGTTAGGGTGTGGGGTAGGCCTAGGTATTTAAATGACCTAGTTGTTAGGGTGTGGGGTAGACCTAGGTATTTAAATGACCTAGTTGTTAGGGTGTGGGGTAGGCCTAGGTATTTAAATGACCTAGTTGTTAGGGTGTGGGGTAAGCCTAGGTATTTAAATGACCTAGTTGTTAGGGTGTGGAGTAGGCCTAGGTATTTAAATGACCTAGTTGTTAGGGTGTGGGGTAGGCCTAGGTATTTAAATGACCTAGTTGTTAGGGTGTGGGGTAGGCCTAGGTATTTAAATGACCTAGTTGTTAGGGTGTGGGGTAGGCCTAGGTATTTAAATGACCTAGTTGTTAGGGTGTGGGGTAGGCCTAGGTATTTAAATGACCTGGTTGTTAGGGTGTGGGGTAGGCCTAGGTATTTAAATGACCTAGTTGTTAGGGTGTGGGGTAGGCCTAGGTATTTAAATGACCTAGTTGTTAGGGTGTGGGGTAGGCCTAGGTATTTAAATGACCTAGTTGTTAGGGTGTGGGGTAGACCTAGTTATTTAAATGACCTAGTTGTTAGGCTGTGGGAGGGGTGTGCCATCCCCTTTTGCTCTCACAAAGATGCCGATGATGTGGAGAAAAGGCATCAGACTCTCCTGGCTAGCAATCTGACACACCTGATTTAGCCAAAACACCAGAAGAGAGCCTTGTAAAGTCGGGATTTGTTTGATTTTGAGATGCAAAGACGTCTGCGTTGTGGCTGACGGGTGCACACTCTTTTAAATTATCCATTATCTGAAAAAGGCCGTGAAAGGAGAGGCAATTTCTCCGTCTTCCTTCGGTATTATGTGGCCCTCGGTATTGTTTTTAATTACCGTGACGTCACAAGGTGGCGTCCGCGCTGGCTGACCTTTGACAGACACAGCCTGCAATCTTCGCGTCCGCGTAGGAGTCGAGTCAGCCAATCAGAGCAGCCGCTGCTGCGGCACCCTCTTATCACCTGCATACAGCGGCCGCTCTGAGGGAGCGAGAGAGGAGGGAGGGAGAGAGGGAAGGAGAAAAGGAGAGAGGCGAGAAGGAGAGGTGTGTTGTGCTTAAGAAAGATTAGGATTTCCGCTGCAAGTACCAGCGCATGTTCCAGTGTTTTAAAGCAATACCGTCATATAGATGTTGTATACACGCTTGTGTGTGATTTAAGAGGTACTGGTTTTTAGTGGCTGTCTGACAAATGCAAAATATCAATGTTATAACTGCCTCTTTGAGCTTTCAGAGGAATCACTCATGAGATGCATTTCCTGAGCTACCTTTGGAAGGCCTTGGAGGCCTGACTGTACTTTTGGAAATGTAAACCGTGTTTGGAGGCTGTGTGGCTTTCATTTTTATTTATTTTGTTAATCAACATTGTGGCGAAACAAGCATGTATTGTGCAATCTGATAATCTGAATAACAGCTGATCTCAGGTCATGAGGCATTAAAAAAATACATTCTTGAAAAAATAAATGCGTATACTCTTCATTATTTTTTAAGAAACAACTGCAGATCGTAGGTGTGTGTTGGCGTCAAATCTTAGTTAAAGAGCAAAACAAATGCATTTGTTGTAGCATTAGTGAAATAATTAAAAGAAAATCTGTAAAAAAAAAACGTAATCTGAATTGATTTTCCTGTTACTTTCTGATGTACTTAGGTTTCCATGGAAACCTGGTCATGTTTCCCCAGCCTCCTAGGGCAATTGAAATTGTTGTCTGTTCCTCAAAGCCAAATTCTCCTGTTCTCTCAAAAGGCTTATCGACAGTTTAAATAAGAAAACGTTCTCAAGGATATATTTCTTCTGGAGTTTCTACAAGCTTGAAGCTTTACTAACCTACCATTATCAAGACTCTGTCTCATTCTATCTTAATGTCATGTTGGGCTTTTCTATTTACTACACAAATGAGATGTGAGAAAGAGAGTGAAATATATATCTTTTGGGGCATGCACACACAGCAAAACAACCTGGGAGGTTTATGTTTTTTTCTGTTTTGGATAAAAATCAAATGGGGTTCATCTCCTGCTTTTCCTCAAATCAGATATGGTCTTGTCACTGTTATGGACCCATCCTACGTTTCTCTCTGGTTTCCTCTTCATGATCAATACTAATTAATAGACCTTCCTGAGGGTCACCGGCTGGAGTATCCATGTACAGTACTTCATAGAAGCCACTGTAGGAGATTTTAAACATAACAATGCAGTTTTTCCCTTAGGCCCTTGCATATTTTAGAATGCCATTCTGGCCAGTAAAAATGCAAATCTCCAGGTTTAACTCGGTCACCATCTTTACGTTGCTCACTAAAAGTCTACAACATCATGTACGGATATGAAATGTTATGCAACTAATTTTCTTTCAGTTGTACACCGTGGCAATATACGTTCACTGTTTTTCCTCTCCCTTTCTGATTCATCGGTTTCACCTCGTTCTCGTACTCTCCGTCTCGTCTCCTTCTGAAATTCTCAATTAGAACAGAAAGTGATAATTTGAAACATTTATTGTGAATGCCTGGCGGGCAGATATAGACTGCGTAACTAGCAGTTCTTCTGAAGTGGGAGAAATCTATTTGCTTTTGGAAGCTGCTCGCGTAATCCTTTAGTTACACTTGCCAGCTGTGAGCGAAGATATGGAGCATTTGGTTTCTGCATGAATATCATTGGGAGGACAAATAAATGAAAGTGATAAGCGTGCGTTCACCGGGTCCTTTGCATAAGCCAGGCTCACCCATAATCCATAAATTCTCTTAAATTATATAGAAATGTAATTGGAAGGAAAACATACGCCCGTTTCGCGACAATCGGACGGAAGTTCTGAGGATGTTACGTAAACGTAAAAAAATGAAACGCAGACCGATATTTTTGCGACGATTTAAAATGTACATTTAGTCAGTTGACAATTGCCTACTTTGCAACTAATTACATCTTGATTGTGTTATGAATGACACATACTGTCTGTGGTTTTCATTTGAATGTTTACCCTATTAGGATGGACCTACCACAACACATCTCTTTGTACCTGCCCATATGATCTCTCAATCAATACATCTGTCTGTTTCTCCCTCTTTCCTCTGCATCTGTGTAGACACAATCCTGGTGCTTATATTCCAAACACAGTGTGCTCTGTGCTCCTGGGTGTAATGGATAGCGTCTAAAAGCTAGTCCAAGAAGAAGAGCTACGTCCCTCACATACTAATACCACTCCCACCTCAGACAGAGAAATTAAATGTTTCGTTTTTTTTTTTACTATTTTAAGGGTTCTTCCGCAAATACGTTCTCTCTTTACATTGCTGTCATTCTTGAGTTTGGTCTGCTTCTGTCTTTTAGGCACAAATGCCATTAACATTTAATTAGCAGTGGTGTACAATAGTAATGTAGGAAAGAAAGGCATTTTTTGGCATCTGGGAGGGTTGAAATATTTACGCCAGAGCTAGGTAAATGGCTCCAGATATGAAAGAAGCAGAGAAAAAGAGTAGGAGGCAAAGAAGACAAGAAGAAATAGCTTGTAAAGCTGTGCTTTTAAGAGCTGGGGTGCATAATCAATGCATTTCAGTGTGCGTTGTATCCCCAGTGTTAAGACTGTCTCTCACAAACCCATCCGGTTTTTACAGGGAGTATAGGTCTGTTGCTATGCTTTCTAGAAGGTCTCCTGCAGTTTGAAAATAGTGTTTTTCACTGACATCACACCTTGTAGTGGACAGAGGCAGTCAGAGGCAGGCACAGAGGCAGGCACAGAGGCAGACACAGAGGCAGACACAGGCAGACAGAGGCAGACAGAGGCAGGCACAGAGGCAGACAGAGGCAGACAGTGCATTGAATGAGAGAGTGTTGTGGCTGCAGGTCTTTGTTGATAATTAATGATTTGTCCGATTTTGCACTCTGGAAGGTACTGTGTTGACACCTGCAAAAATAAACCGGTGGGTTAATTCATTTTTGTTGTAGCAAAGGTGTTAATGCATTAAAAAAGCCAATATAGTACAAAACAAGTAATTTTAAGTATTTATCAAACATCATCCTTTGCTTTAATACATTTGGTCTGTATATGATACTAGAAGCACAAAATCCGAATGTATTTAGTTCAATCTTAAATTGAAAAATTAACTCGCAATAACAAATCATCTTTGTTTCAATATATGTTTTGAGTAAATTTTGTTTGTGAACGTTTCGTCAGTCAGTGTATCACGTGGGGACATAGAGGACGTGTTCAGAACCATGGAGGGTGTTTGATTTACTAAACCATTAGGGAAAGGGGAGGAGCTGAGGGAGAAATCAAAAGACGAGGGGGGTTTATGGAGGCTTATGGAGCCGTTTATGTCTCTCAGACAGCCTCCTAGTGCCGGTTTGGGAGGAACGGATGCCGGTGGCCATAACTTTGGTGGACCGGACCTGCTCCATCTCCTGGCCGTCGTCCTGCTCCATCTCCTGGCCGTCGTCCTGCTCCATCTTACAGCCGTTATTGATTCCATGTTGCTTCAGCTGACCTTGTCTCCAAGCCGCTCCCTGTGAGGACTCAAATATCTCAACTGAACAGGTCTAAATAGAAAGCAGGTGTGTAGGCGCTGGGTAAAGTTGCCAGATTCACGGGGGGGGGGGGTTGGTCCCTTGAGTGTGGGCAAGTGTGTGACCCCCCTCCCCCTCGTCTGACCACGCCCCTTTGAGTGTGCCAGCTGCAGTTTGGGTGTGGCTGATGGCCCAACCTGTGATTGGGCTCTGAGCGGCTTGTCGGGTTCTGTCGGGGTGTCTGGCCCGTCGCCGGGCATGGATGGCGCTCTTGGCATCTTGTCGGGCAGCCAGACCTCTCGTTTGGCAGTTCCCACCCTTTCAGCAGAGCACGGACGCTGGTGCTTTGGGTGCTCATTTGGCGCCGCCGGGGCTCTGAAAGAAGCCATTAGCTCCTCTAGGGCATCTGCCAGTCCTCCCTGTTGTGCTGCAGCTGGGCGAGGAGCTTCCACAGTCGGGCATTGTCCTCCCGCGGGCCCCAGACCGTTTTCTCATGCCCTGTTGATGGGTATAGGAGACCTGTGTCTAAACCCCGGGGGCTATGGCCACATCCTCAACCAGTCTAATGGTGAGAGACACCGCAAACGGACTGAGAGGATGTGTTCAGAACCAGGGAGGGAGTTTTATTTACTGAACCAGAAGGGAATGGGGAGGTGCTTAGGGGGAAATCGAAAGACAAACCCCATTTATGGAGGCATCTTTGTCCCTGGGGTGACCTTCCAGGGGTGGTTTGGGAGGAACGGGTGCCGGTGGTTGTAATTCTGGTAGACCCGTGGTTCCCTCATTCTCCGCGTGAACACGTCCTCCTCCGTTGTGCAAACGTTCCTGGTTCCACACGTCACATGCTTCTCCCTGGAGCCCTGAAAAACCTCCACAGACACGGTCGCTAATGGAGGTGTGTAGGGCAGGAGAAGCTCAGCTGGATTCGGTGTTGTGGGCATCGGTGGGGTGCCTGATCCAATGGGTGCGGTCGTGTTTGTGCCATAATAATATATTCATATAAAAATGTTAGACCAATACAGTTAGTAATATACAGTACATTTTTGTAACACCTTTTAATTCAAACCCGTTTGTGTTGGTATAGGATGCAGTAGATTAGTACTTTATGGATTTGGTAGCTGCTTTGGTTGATGCCAATGTTTTACTAGAGATCCATTAAGTCCAAATAATTGATGAACTACTTTTGGTCCGCACAGGTAATGTTATTAGGGGCCGCGCTGTGAAAAATGTGCGGTGAACATTAGGACCAAGAAGGTTATGTAAGACTATTAAACATGACAAAAGAATTACCCAATGGATACCTGGAATAATCTTTTATTACTTTTGGCACATGCTTTGCAGGCACACACACATACACACACACATGGACACACACCCACCCACACACGCACGCACACACATCGACACCCACACACACACACATGGACACACACCCACACATGGACAAACACCCACACACGCACACACATCGACACGCACACACACACACACACACACACACACACACAAACACACACACACCCACGCACACAGACACTCATGCCTACTTAGCCTTCTCAATTGAGACACGATAGTTGATTGCCCTTAAAAAAATCCTACTGTACATTTACAAATCTGAACCTAAAGCTTAGCCTAATCTTAACCTTTAGCCTCAACCTAACCTCAATTACCAACTATTATGTCTAAACTTAACCTACTCCTAATGCCTTAGCCTAACTGTAAACTACACCACTAATGTCCAACCCAAACACTATATCCAACCAAACATGCAACCTTTGCTTAAAACAGCATTATTAAAAATTTGGTACAAGTGATGTTTGCATTAGTAAATCTTTTCAGTTTCAACCACTGAGTTCGTGTCCGGCTCTGTTGTATAGATAAAGTATGTGGAAAGCAAATAAACACAAACACATTTTAACACTAGCATGCTGCCGCTAATGTTTATTTTGGTATCCTGCTGGATTTTCACCCACCCCCACATATGTGTACATAACCTTGCTACTAGTTTTCCTCCTCACATACCAAAGCTCTTGTAATTTGTTATCGTTGTTCACTTTTCATTAAATCTTTCCATCTTTTGCATTTCCTATCTCCATCTCGTCCTGTTTACCTTGGCCGTTCTTGGAATAGTTAAACTACGATTTCACATCAAAGAGCTGTGTCTGTGGCTCGGTTGGAATAGCTGTCAACCTCCGCCACTATTTTGTCATACGCAATACTGAATAATTAACATTTATTGAGTAGCAGGCGGCCTGTCACCAGCGTCGCCGGGACGACCACTGTCGGAATACAAATAGCAGCCGCCGAAAGATAACTTTTATGGATCAGGCTGTTCTATTACCCAGTGGTTTGTCACGCTGCCTCTGAGGAAGCTGAGGCTGAGGCAGCAGTGGGTCTGTCTCGGGCAGGAACGCATCGAGCCGCATATGTGTTAAACACACACGCAGCCCACACCTAGATGCGCGTTAAGGAATCGGTTAGTCTGCATGATGGATGCTGATGTGGCATCGTTAACGTCTCTTATTAGAAATGACAGCGCGATGTGACTCTTCCATCCTCACGTACCCCGGTAGCATTTATTCCCCAGCCATTTTCATCAGTGGGTTTTTGTCTGTCAGCCATTTGCCTCCTTTCTGGCAGCGAGGAAAATGATCTGAAAATGAATTATGAGCTGTCATTTTGGGGGATTTCGCTGCGAAACGGGTCTCGTGATGGTAGAATGCGGTGGCGTTTCGACTCTCCCTGCCTCGGTTTGTGTGTTTCTCCCTGCATGTGATTCTAGTTGCGTTTGTCACTCTTTTCCTGGGGAGGGTGTGTGTCATGTCTGATTACAGTTAACCCCTGTGAGGAGGCTGGTGCACGCCTCCCTCCTCTCCCCGTCCTCCCCCTTTCCTCCCCCGTCCCTTTATCCCTCCCCACAGCCCCCCTGGTTTTCAGACAGGCAGCACCGGAGATTATTTCCCCTCAAGGTCTCTCTTCCCAGCTCTCCCGCGGGTGGCGTCTCCTAGGAAACCGTGTCAGAGTTGACTGGGGAGCGCAGATGGATGGCTGCCCTTTATCAGGTTACACCATTGGCCCATTAAAAATAACCAGCCTGCCTCTCTAATGCTTTAGCAAACCCTATGGCTGGGAATGGCCAGGGACATCATTACACTGTACCATATTAGCAAAGACTTAGGGGCCAATGCCATACATTATGCCATTCTACCAATTGCTATTTAATACTGTGATTTTATTGCAATTTCATCATTCAAACTATTGCTTACAGTATGTTCTCAGCAGACCAACGAGAGACAGAGAGAGAGAGAGAGAGAGAGAGAGACAGAGAGAGACAGAGAGAGAGAGAGAGAGAGAGAGAGAGAGAGAGAGAGAGAGAGAGAGAGAGAGAGAGGAGATATTTCTTAATTGGTTGTTGAAATAACAGTCCTGAAATCAATTTAAGACAAGATGGAGAACGGGAAATAAAAGAACAATCCTCAAGATTTATTACGAGCACCGGCAACTTGCACATATAATACTGCATTTGTTTTAGACGCAAGAATATACAAAAAACGTTATGATATATAACTGTATCAATTTATTTTGCCCATCATCACTAGAAATGCATTTGTCCACCCTAAATGCTCTGTTTCTAGTTCCACCCATCGGACACATGTAGACGGTGAGTCAAGCCATTCTGAACCAGACAGGTTATGTCGTACTGCAGCTATGTGTTTGTGCCTGAGCCCTGGAGGAGAATATCTCCTAGTGAAGAAAAGAATAGAGAGCAATTCTACTCAAGTGTGTTCTTCCCTCACTGTGTCCTTGGGAGAGAAACAAAATGGAGACCACTGTTTTCTCTGTTTGTACAGACCGTCTGCTCTATGTTATTACTGGCTTGCACTCTTATTTCTTTAGTACATTATGTACATGTTTGTTAGGTAGGTGGTATTAAAAGAAACTAGCAATATAATTAAAAAGGAAAGTCATATTTGTAGAAAATATATGTTTCGAGGTATTAACAGAAACTAGACATATTTATTACGGTCTTCTTTTACAATTTATTTCACAGTTTCTATATTAAGCAAAACTTAACTTAACTTACTGTGCACTTCTCACAACTGACTAACAAAGAGTTCCATAATTTTTATCCCATAATCAAAATTGTGACTTGTGAATTGTAATGCAATTTGTTTTTAGTATAATACAATTTAACAAATAATATCAGCAAGAAATGTTAATGTTTAGCGCACACGACACACATTTGCTTTTATTCTGTCTTTGGCATTTTGGCCAGGCTATCCACATCACAATCAAAATATTCACTTTTCATGCACTCTGGGAAAAATCGTTCAGTAGAACATATTATTAGAAATCTGATGTCATGACATGGCTGATCCGTGGGGTGACACGCTCATGGGGATGGTGGTCACAGACTTTCTACCTCCATAATAAAAAGGAGATTATAGGACCAGGTCTAGGAACAGGAATCAGGTGTATTGGCCCCAAAACCATTCCTGAATCCCCTCTGATTGGAGGAACCTAACATTATCACGCACAATTATCCCACACAATGTCTTTAAGGAACTCAATGATGTGTGCAGCCCCAGTATTGTAAGACCCAAGAAGGTGCTTAAGTCCTACCGCTTCATCTTCAGATATGTCTGCACACATGGACGTCTCCCCAACATTGTCCAGGCACATGGACGTCTCCCCAACATTGTCCAGACACATGGACGTCCCCCTAACGTTGTCCAGACACATGGACGTCCCCCTAACGTTGTCAAGGCACATGGACGTCTCCCCAACGTTGTCCAGACACGTAGACATCTCACTAACATTGTCCAATAATACATATCTGATGCACTTTAGCACAATGAGTCCTTGTGAAACATGTGTCTTACATTGTTTAGTCTTTAGTATTGTCACAATCACTTAGTTGAAAGATTTACACTATGTTATGGTTTGATGACTTCAACAACCACAACATGCAATTGCTAACAACACTGAAGCGTATAAAAAACGTAGTCAGGTCGTAACAAAGAGAAATAACCAATACTTATATTAACAAAACTCACATTTACAGAAGCTACACTATCATGCATAAGGGTGAAATAAAGAAAATGTGAAATAATATTTGAAGCCGAGGACAAAACTAAACAAGAAACTGTTCACTTGTTCAAAACTGCCGCTTCAACTGCCTGAGGAAGAGAACGAATATGTCCTAGAGAATCTACCCAGAGACTTTTATGTACAGGCGTCTGTCTGCCACACAATGTTTTCAGCGCTTGAGACAATTGTCGATAATTTCTCTGTCTTGACTTATTCTATCGATATGATAGGCGAACGGACTGGAGATTAGCCCATTCACTTTGGCTGTTTATCCCTGTCCGTCCCTGCTCACCCATTACAGATGTAATGCACACTGACTTGGGTGAGCCAAACCTCCCCAAACTGACCCCAATCCTGAGGTCACGGTGTCCACCGGATCTTGTCAGTCAATCAAGAGATCAATATCTCGGTCCGATGTCAGAGACTCCGGTCAGGCAGACACAGCCTGAGACGGGCCTGTACAATCATGATGCCAGCCAAGACTCGTCCATACAGGCCCCACTGCCATATGTTTATCATGGAACCATATGGAGATGTGGGGAATTAACGCATGAAAACAAAACTGAGAAATTAAAGCGACTCTGACCCGTCTGTGGAGGTCCTGAGACAGAATTGGCTCGCTACGCTAAAGTCTGCTAGCGCTTGTCTCTAAATCATCTAATAACAACATAAGTGACATTTCATTGAGACAAAACGTGTCGTGTGTTATTTTGTTGGATAGTATTTACCAACAGACTGGTGGATTTGGAGCTGGCACGCTGTTTATAGCATAAGTGTTCTCATAGTGTACCAAAATAGATGCCAAGTCCTCCGTATCGTCAGCATCGCACAACTTAATTTGGATAGGCTTTAGCCCCAGAGAGAGCGTTTGTAAATTGATCAACCTGCCACCAAGCCTGTACTTTTTTGGCAAGAGGCATCTTTTCAAGGCTGATTTGCATGAATAAACGTGGATAAGAAAAGGCTTTTAATGCCTAATTGGGCTGTAATGAGATGTCGCATTATGCAGAGTGTTGAGGTTCAAGCTTATTAGTTGCTTGGTTGCCCATAACATTTATGTTGTTCTTTCAGCCCTTCAATGTTCCTAAAATGTCAATGAGATTTTTTTTCTTTCCCACTCTTTTTTTCCACATTGTCGCTCTAAAAATAGCCTCCTATTACTCACACAGCCTGAGCCCTCTATATATAGTGTGTCAGCGATCAGTATGGTGGACATTTGGCACAGAACGTGACAATAGCGGCCAAACGCAACACCTGTCCCATAGTTAATAGTAAGCAAATTTAAATCGAAAAAGTTCTGCCAGTTTTTTCTTCTAATTTCTTTTAAATGACGTGGCAATTAATTTCCAGTACTTTTGTTGTATATTGGCTTTGCAGCAAACATACATACGCATGGAAAATTTAATAAAATTTAAATGAACGGCAATACATATAGAATTGCAGGAATAAAAATACATACTGTTTCGGTATCTAAGTGTGGTGACAACTACAGTGTGAGTTCCCAGGCATTTTCCAGCCCTAGGTTAAAGGTGACAGGTAAAGGTAATTTTTCTTTTTAGAAAACTGTGTTATATTTGAAATTAACCATTAGCCACACATGAGCCACGAATGAGCCACACAAATAAGAAGCTAACTTTGCTCCATGATGAGCTAACCCCGCTCCATGATTAACTAACCCCACCCCTTGATGAGCTAACCCCGCCCCATGATGAGCTAACCCCGCCAACGATGAACTAACCACGCCCACTCTAAACTAACCCCACCCACGATGAACTAACCCCACCCCATGATGAGATAACCTCACCCCATGATGCGCTAACCCCGCCCATGATGCGCTAACCTCGCCCCATGATGAGCCAACCCCGCCCATGATGCGCTAACCCCGCCCATGATGCGCTAACCTCGCCCCATAATGAGCCAACCCCGCCCATGATGAGCCAACCCCGCCCATGATGCGCTAACCCCGCCCCATGATGAGCTAACCACACCCCATGTAGCCACATCACTTCAGTCCAGCAAAAGATTAGTTTAGCTAGCTAGACAGCCAGACCATTTCTCCATGCAAACGTCAGCTAGCATAACAACATTAGGTGGTTAGGCACTTTTACTGACTCGCTAGCTGAACTATGATAGTCAATCAAGTAAATGTAGTTTTTAAAGCCCCTTTTTACAATAAATTTGCCACAAAGTGCTTTTACAAACACAGCCTGAATCTGGCAGAGCACACATCAACAAGTTGATACATGATGGCTATGAAAAACACCCTGATGGGTCAAATTTATAAAGAAACCTAGAGAGGAACCATGCTCTGAGGGGTGGCCAGTCCTCTTGTGGCTGTAGTGAATCTATTTATTCAACCACTACCACAAACTGTAACCTATCATCCTGTCAGTTGGCAATATTGTTGAATTTGTTCAATATGCTGGCATTTATCAACATCTTGATTGATCAACATAACAGCTGAGTTATTGTCATATTCAAACAGGTTCTTATGTCAACTTCACTTAGGTGGACATGAAGCAAGAAGACAGCAAGAGGGACGCAGTCTAACAGCCACAAAGCAATGCAGGAATGTATCGATAATCACATTGGATTAGTATTAAACTGGCTGACACTTGTGCAGCAGATCAGCTTCTATAGTTGGTGCACTCTTATGGGGCTTGGAGACCTTTATAGTATACAAGCAAGGCATTTAGGCACATTTTACTCCACAGCAGTTTTATTTAGATGAAAAAAGACTAGGTGCAAGATTTGTGTTGGGGATACATTTTCTTTATTGTCTTAATGGCTGAAAATGGCAATTTTCGCATGTCAACTTTCGAAGTAACGTGGGACACTTTCCTAAGCGATGCTCCCACAGTCACTGTGGTCTAAAGACAATACCTCACTCAATGTGTATCGGAGTGGAACGACTGGTGAAATAGGAAGTCTGCCTCGGTTCGTCCTTCCAGCTACATAAACAGAATCAAACAAAATAAAAACATCTTACACAGGCACCAAAGCAATTCTGCAACCCCAGCAAAAGCATTTGTTGAAACGGCACAATGTTTTAATACATTTGGAAAGTGTCACATTTTTACGTTACAGCCGTCTTCTAAAAAAACATTACATGATACCCAATAATGGAAAAAATCTTTTTTCCAGAAATGTTTGCCTAGTTATAAAATACCCTATTCAGTATTCATTCCTGTTGCAAGGACACTAGAAATTAAACTCAGATGCATCCTGTTTCCATTGATTATCCTTGCGATGTGTCGACAACTTGATTTAGGTCACCATTTGTGAATTCAATTGATTGGACACGATTTGGAAAATCACACATCTGTCTTCATAAGGTCCCACAGATGAGACTGCATGTCTACAACTACACCAAGCCATGAGGTCGAACAAATCGTCCGTAGAGCTCTGAGACAGGATTTTGTGGACGCATTGATATGTGTCTCTGTTGTGTGAAAATGAGAGAACTTTCCAGAAGGACATCCGTGTTTGAAGCACTTCACCAATCAGGCTTCTGTGGTAGAGTAGCCAGACGGAAACCACTTCTCAGCATAAACCACACGCGCTGAGAGTCCTTGAGGTAAACCCTTCCCACCTCCATGCTGGCTGTCATGTGTTTCTATTCATGCTTTGTCATCATCCTGTATTTATAGATCAATGCAGAAAAAAACTTAGATTAACACTGTAACCTCACAAAATATGGAAAAAACTTTCTGAATGTTTTCTGAATGTTATGGAAAAAACTTTCTGAATGTTTGTCATCAGGCCATATTGCCAGAAGTCCAAGCCCAGTTCTGGCCCAACATCCGATTACCAGTAACCAGTAGTAACCAGTTTACAGTTTTCTACTAAAAGTTTTGAATAATCACCACATAATATTGATAATAATACCAAAAAGATAGAAAACCTGTAATATCAGTCATTCAGTGAAACTTTTGCACCACCCTGCTCCTGTGATTACAACTGAGATGAGGAGCGAGCGTGATTTACAGTACGCCAGTTACACAAGTACACAGATATTTGTGAATTGTTATAATGCTGAAGCTAGAACCCAGCCCAGCCCCATTACATTCTTTAGAACCCAGCTCAGCCCCATTACATTCTTTAGAACCCATACCCATCCCATAACATTCTCTAGAACACAGCTGGTACCTTTACATTCTTTAGAACCCAGCCCAACCACATTACATTCTTTAGAACCCAACCCGGTCCTGTATCATTCTCTAGAACACAGCTGGTACCTTTACATTCTTCAGAACCCAGCCCAACCACATACCATTCTTTAGAACCCAGTCCGGGCCCATTAGATCATTTTTTCATTCGTTTTTTTTTGAGTGAAGATTACAGTAGAAGAGTGTGTTTGAATCAGTCCTATTTTCACATTTCTTCCATTTAAAAGCTGCTTCTTCTAAATGTGCTGCATTCTTACTTAATAAATATATAACATTTAGCAGTTTGGTATAGTAATTGTATATGATTTAGGTACCAGCCACCAGCAGCCAAAATTATTAAGTTTAGCCTTGAGCTAAATCCAGGTAATTCAAATGATAAGACCACATTTACTTCTTTAGAGAAAAAAGGAACATTGAGGTCATTCTGAGAATAAAAGCCAGCATTGGAGACCATACTTCATGTACAGTATGCCGAGCTTTGGGTTCAGTGTGGCCCGCTTCTTTGAATACCAAATGCCAAGAAAGCCTCTGAGGTGAAGGCACCAAGTCAGGGCTCTGTTCCTGGAACTACGGCTTCTTTACCATATCAAATGTGCCAAACGACAACAAAAGGAAAGGCGAATTTGTTCCGGCTGAGAAAACAGGCACTTGTTCGGTATCCGTTTGTTTACCTAAAGATCTCTACCAAGAAGCGGAGTCTGTTGGGTAGGCCGCGGGTTCCTCGAGGGCCCAGTAATTAACGCTGGAGGGGGGGAGACGGGGGAGGCCTTGTTAAGCTGCGTCTTCATCTTCCGATTGGAACACGGTAAGAGCCCGTGCCCTGAGGTGACTGTTGACATTGCGTTCCGAGCCGTGGCACGTAGCGCCGACTCCACATTATTCTAATGTATTTATATATCAGAGCTAAGTGGAAGGCCCTGTTACAGATTCATCTACATAAAAGAGTACTGTAGCGCCGGAGGGCACAAACAGATGAGAGCGTTTAGCGGAGCCCACGCCCTCCCCCTTAACCAACCTCCTCCCCCTACGCCGCGTACCCTCTCCCGACTCCTCTGCTAACTTGTCACTTGTCATCACCGAGAAACAAGGCGCCATATGCCATGCTGTGTGTGGGTACGTGCGTGCGTGCGCGCGTGCAGCCGCGCACACACGCGCTTCCTCGTACGGGGAAATGACAAAGAGCTAATATTTTCCTTGCGAACGGGTCTCAGATGATGAAAGACTGTTTTTTTCCTGCCTCTGATTTCAGCCGTGCGGATGTGATCAGAGGGATAATGTGTTCACATCTCTCTTGTCTGCTTTCGTCTCTCCGCGTGTGGTAGTCTGTTTCATTCCCCTTATGGCGGGGAACACTCGGGTGCACTCAAGCGAACAGGTTTCCGACTTCCAGCTAATTGTCCCGTGACTGTGTGACGCCTAGGTTGTCTCCTCAGCCTCGGTCTGTCGGTGAGACAGTAGTCATCATCACTGCCTCTGTCACCGTGGCGAGGAAACCCCTGACGTCACTTGGATTTTAATCCACAGCTGATTGACGGCGTCCTTTTTCATTTTTCTCTCTTACATGCGGTAGTCTGTCAGTGTGTAATTGTCTGTGCATGAGTAAGGTTATACCGAAATAGATGTGATGGACCATAACTGTCATCGGAGAAGCAATTGGTCGCCGCTGACCAGGTTCTGGCCCATTGACCAGGTTCTGGCCCCTCTGACCAGGTTATGGCACACTGACCAGGTTCCGGCTCACTGACCAGGTTCTGGCCCCTCTGACCTGGTTATGGTCCCTCTGACCAGGTTCTGGCCCCTCTGACCAGGTTCCGGCTCACTGACCAGTTTCAGGCTCACTGACCAGGTTATGGCACACTGACCAGGTTCCGGCTCACTGACCAGGTTCCGGCACACTGACCAGGGTCTGGCCCCTCTGACCTGGTTCTGGTTCCTCTGACCTGGTTCTGGCCCCTCTGACCTGGTTCTGGTCCTCTGACCAGGTTCCGGCACACTGACCAGATTCCGGCTCACTGAACAGGTTCCGGCACACTGACCATGTTCCGGCCTGCTCTCGTCAGCCTGTGTTGTATGTTAATGACACCTAATGATATTAAAGGCTAATGTCTGAGTGCTCTGGGATTCGGCCAACATTGCCTGAATAATTGTCCTGAACCTATGTACACGTGTATGAGGAGGCTGATTAAATACGCCAATGAATGCTGTCTGTGACAGCTGGTTCATAATCAGATTACTTCTTGTTCAATCTAGGTTGATGGCTTAGTTCAGTGCCTGGCGATTTGGGCCAGACCCAGCTGTGATTAGCTGTGCAGGACCTGTAATATATGTGACTGTAGCTTGCTGCATTTGGACCCGGTTGCACTGAGAGCGGACCGCCCCGGATGGGCCAGAACGAAGCGTGGTCCTGTTGGTTTTAAAGTGACTTTTGGGGAGAACTAGTGTGTCAACAAGGCTATTTGCATATGTAAATTAACATGCTTCTATTTTGCACACACAATCCCAATTTCTCTCCAATCCCATTTTCTCTATCTTACCCTCGCCTCTCCCCTTCTCTCCTCCCCCCATCTCTCCTCTCTACCCTCCTTTATTTCCTTCTCTCTCTACTTTGTTCCCTTACTATGCCTACTGTCTGGTTCTCTGACGGTAATTAGTGTTGAAAAGGACATATTTAGCGATTGCTTTCAAATGCTATTTAGTTCTCCCCTTGAGCTAGATAGCCCTCCTTAACACACACACACACAGACACACACACGCGCACCATCCTTTCTTACTGTGGTTCTGTGGTTATGATCACTGTGCATCTTGTGTTTGCACTTCGGTGATTTGGGCAAGTCAGAAATTTCCCTCCGGTTTTACTACTTTCCCATGAATATTATAACGTTTGATGTTTATATATTGAATTTAGCCTGAGGCTGAGTTTATGTTTTTACAGTATGTGTGTCGGTTGTAAGATGGCTGGAACAGTTTGGCACCTTCCAGCTGGATCTGCCCGAATGTCACAGAGCGGTTGCAGTGTGCAAAGGTCATCCAAACCACACGGGGCACCGTCCAGAATTCATCCACCCCGCCAGGCTGTTTTCTCTCCGCCTCTGCTTCCCCACTGGCGTCTAATGACCTTCTCTCTCTGTGTCACACGAATGACACTGTCACAACTCACCCATCGCCACTTAGCCACCTGACCTGATAATGAAAGTACAGAAAAACAATTAACAATAAGAGTGCCGCGTGTCCTGTTGTCCTTATGTCTTAATGCATGTTGTTGTTGGGAAGGCTTGTACAGAGCCTATTGGATTTTCATTACAGCTTTGGCTTTCTCCTTGTAGAACACAGTTGGCGAACCTCAGGGGTGAGTGGTATGCTTCTGACATTGTTCTGTTCTTCGAACAAACTGGGCTAAAACTTATACTTATACCAATTATTCCGAAATGCATTGCAGCTAGCCGTTCTCGTAAGATAACCGTGGCAAAATGGGCCTGGATGATAGTGGCTGACTACTGTCATGTTCAGATGGTCAAAGTAACAACATCACCACAGCATGCGTGTCGAAACGGTTTTCCAAACTGTAGTTGACTCCCAAGTTGTGAAATGCGGTGTGAGTTACGGTTGTCTTGCCTCCTATACTTGAACGTTGCAGGAACACATTGGCGCCAGATGCATATGGGACAAAAGCGAGCACACGGATGCTTACTTAGGCTGCATTTTACACACAGGCTGCACTTTGGCTGCACTTTACTTAAGGACAAGCAGTGGAGGGTGTTCTCCATGAAAACAATACATTGTTACACTATACATTTCTGTCAAAATACTTGGATATGTAGAAATATTGGATCTTGAGCAAAACTCCTTTATAATTGCTTCTGGCTTCAGAAGCTTGAATAATGAAATGTCATGGGAAAATACAGAATATCGGCATCCACTTAGACCATGAGGTACAAATCTAAGTAGTTGGATGGTTCACCGATCTCCTTCTGGGGGCCAAGATGACATGTAAAACAAATATGACGGCATGGTGACAATTGGGTCCATTGTAATGTGCCTGATATGTTGCTTTTGTACCTGATATAATTATCTTGCCCACAACACTGTGGCTAAGGAGGAGCCAACTATTTCACACCAATAGTTCACCAGTATTGCCCCGTTGGTTTCATTGTCTATCTACGCTATGTTTGTAGCCCAATGTAGCCCAGCTATGTTAACAGACAAATGGAGACATCATCTCATATGTCAGATATTGCACGGCAGCGCCACTACAAACCCTAATGTTTGTAGCGTCTCAGGGACTGCAGTCGAGCCGGTTAGCTGACAGTCTCTCATAGTGCTGCATGTATTGAGAAGAGGATGATGGCGTCTTTCCCTGGGCTTTTCTTCCCCTGTGAACAGGGTGCGTCTCCAGTCCCCCCCATCTGGCACATGCCTGTAATAGGGCCTCTTAGAACTGCGAGAGGTGTACACCACTTCCCTGTGCTCCTGTCAGCGCTCCGCTCCACACCGCACAGCCCGTCACTCCCTGCCGTTGTCACAGTAACCATCTCACCTTCCCTTCCCAGTAACACCTAATGAGATGAGTGTGTCTGTTGGAGGACAGAGGGAGGAAAGTGGAAGAGAGGCGGTGGAGGTGAGGGTGAGAGAGAGGAGAAAGAAGCCAGGGGCGGCAGAGAGCGAGAGAAACAGGGGAGGAAGGCATTGGAAAGAGATTCAGAGGCAGAAATAAAGAGGGATATGTCACATACAAATGTGGCATTCTGATATAAGGCTCATTCTTCCCTGTATGCTGACCAAATAATGTTTTAAAAACGTAACGTCTGTCAACGGGTATCAATGTGTGTGTGTGTGTGTGTGTGGGTGTGGGTGTGTGTGTGTGTGTGTGTGTGTGTGTAAGACAGAGAAAGAGAGTAAGCTGACAATGGTAACAGTATCCAATACTGCATTAATTTATGACTAATTACCCTGGCCTGGAGTAAGGACATTGTGAAAACAATCTGTGATCAATTTTTAATTACATGAAAATGTTCCTGGCACTGCTGGTTTAGGTTTTATTCTGCTCACATAATAGTTACTAAGTTGAATGTAATGGGTGTCACCTACAACTAGTGCTTGTGGTTAGCTAGTGTGCTGTGCAATGATGTGCTGTTTATGTGTCATGTTAAAACCTGTAGACATACCAGAGCTAACTGTTGCCACTGGCTCCAGACGTCATTATTTCCTCTCGTTCACTCCAGAAATCAGTTTAGAGAGAAGGACTAGCATGAGGACTAGCATGAAGACTAGCATGAAGACTAGCATGATGACTAGCATGAAGACTGGCATGAAGGCTGGCATGAGGACTAGCATGAGGACTAGCATGAGGACTAGCATGAAGACTAGCATGAAGACTATCATGAAGACTGGCATGAGGACTAGCATGAAGGCTGGCATGAGGACTAGCATGACGACTTGCATGAAGACTAGCATGAAGACTAGCATGAAGACTGGCATGAAGGCTAGCATGAGGACTAGCATGAGGACTAGCATGAAGACTAGCATGAGACCTAGCATGACGACTAGCATGAAGGCTAGCATGACGACTAGCATGACGACTAGCATGAAGGCTAGCATGACAACTAGCATGAAGACTAGCATGAAGGCTAGCATGACGACTAGCATGAAGGCTAGCATGACAACTAGCATGAAGACTGGCATGAAGGCTGGCATGAGGACTAGCATGACGACTAGCATGAAGACTAGCATGAAGACTAGCATGAAGACTGGCATGAAGGCTAGCATGAGGACTAGCATGAGGACTAGCATGAAGACTAGCATGAGATCTAGCATGAGGACTAGCATGAAGACTAGCATGAGACCTAGCATGAGGACTAGCATGAAGACTAGCATGAAGGCTAGCATGAAGACTAGCATGAAGACTGGCATGAAGGCTGGCATGAAGGCTAGCATGACGACTAGCATGATACCTAGCATGAGGACTAGCATGAGGACTAGCATGAGGACTAGCATGAGGACTAGCATGTAGGCTGGCATGAGGACTAGCATGACGACTAGCATGAAGACTAGCATGAGACCTAGCATGAGGACTAGCATGAAGGCTGGCATGAGGACTAGCATGACGACTAGCATGAAGACTAGCATGAAGGCTAGCATGAAGACTAGCATGAAGACTGGTATGAAGGCTGGCATGAAGGTTAGCATGAGGACTAGCATGAAGACTAGCACTATGACTAGCATGAAGATTTACCGCCATACACAAATTACCAAAGGTGATAAAGGATTTACGAGAAAATAGCTTCCCTAACAGAGAAAACATTAATTTGATTGTTTAGCTTCATCAGAGTGAGATGTTCCATGATAATCTATCTCAGGCCTATGTTTGTTTTTGCCTCGAAACAATCAGCCCAATTTGAAGCGGGTCACGCCGTATTGTTTTTATGAGCCAATTATCCAGGTTGAATTTAGGCCATTTACATGGTCCGCTAATTGTTTGTGTGGTGTTCACATTTTTACCGCCGTTAACAGCGTTAGAGCTCAGGTAATGAATCTCCCACCTTAACCCTATGTTCCGACTGACCCAGGGTGGCCCATTGAATTGGAATGGTTGTCCTTTGATATGAGCTTGCTAGGTGACTCGTGGGAAGGATATATGTTTACGTTTTTGAAAAATATCAGTTGAGATTCTTATTCGGTGTCACCACTTTAATTAGGTCAATGGACTGTATAAACACTGTTGGTGAAAGGCTATTTAAAGAACAATGACGGGTCAGTATTGCTTATGAACAGTTTTATCTTCTTTAGGACATCAATTTCAAATGTACTCGCACATGTTACGATGCATTTTGAATGGATGACTGTAGCTTCTGTGTAGTGTTCCCTGTGTAGTGTTTACAGTAATCAAGTGTCAGTGGCAATATTTACAGTCGTCTGCTGCTTCCCACGTGAACATCAGACTGAGCAGTGCTCACAAATGCTCCCGTTTTTTGCCGTCAACTTAATTAGTCACATCTGAGTTTAATTACATCAAGTGGAGGAAGTTGCTATCTCAAGTAGATCAAATTAAGCTCTATGCAAATCCTGGAGTGTCTCGTTTATGCCTCTGCGGTTACGATATTCTATCTTTGCAGTAGCAGTCACGTGATGCACCTCACATAAATAATCGGATCATAACCCATGAAAATCACTTCATCGGAATTGTAGCGTCAGTAGTAGAATACGTCCGACATGACAACGGACTCGTCTTTAGTGTGAAACTGTGGCTATTAGAGAAGGTGAACATTTGAGGAATACATGTGCGTGTATTCAGAATCTCCTGAGAATATCTATGTCAAATATCAATATGAGTTGATCGTGATACGTTGTTATCAGTGGCTCAATGAAATTAGATGATATAATTATAATGTCATGTTAAGATTTGGTTGATTTGCATCACCGTTGCAGACACCTCAACTAGGTCATGAAGTATGAAACCGTAACCCAGACACATTTCAAGCAGCCATGGTTCACTCTGAAGCAGAACCAGGGGTGCACAGTGCGTTTCATTTAGGTAATTCAGATGTACAAATATTTTGAGAATATGTTTATGAATATGCCCCACTGAAGGGGACCTTGTGGATGTGTGGATTACTGAGACAGGTTTTATCTAACCTGTAATTAAGATTCCAATCCAGTCTGTTTCTCTATCACTTGTAGTCCCTAGGCCAGCTGACATTTGTACCCCACTTCGGGGTGCAAATGTTTGATTGTTTACAGGCGTTTCATACAAACCTGTATACTACACAAGTCGCTGCACAGCATTCTGGATAAAAACCCAACCATTGTAGGATTCTTATTCAGGTTGTGTATCAGAAAGAAAGTGAAGTGAGTGACTGTTGGATTAGTAATCAGGAAGTGGCAGCGGAATAACGCCAATTTTGTACCTCAAAACTCAGTGCTCAAATGGGTCTTGTTAGAGCAAGCATAGTGGCCAACAATCAACCCAAAGTCTAGACCTGTAGCCATGGGAGCTATAATTCTAGGTCAGTTTTTTTCAGAACTTGGTCAGCGGACAGGTGCCAGTTAATGGAGAAATATCTGCTGGTCTGTGGCATATTCCTCATTAAAAAGTCACATTGATTGTGATGCTGCTTATTTCATAGAACCAAAGTTACAAAAGACAACAGAAATCCTCAAGGTTTCAATTTGGTATATCGCCCATTTTTTATTTTTCGATTTAATTATGTTGACAAAATCTCACGTTTAAACCCACTAGGGAGTTAATCCTAGCCAATGTGTCAATTAATCGTGTTGTTGCTTCCTCTTGGGTGTTTCAGGCTGTGTATCACAAAAGTTTTCTACAAAATGCTGGATCATGTTTTGACTAAGATTTTTGTAGAAAAGCAATGGTCAATATCTTTGTTATTTGAGCAGTCCCGAGAGGCATGCTTTGCTAGACCATGGTACAAAGTGGTTAAAGATATTGTGGTCTAGTGAGTGCTCTTCGCATGGTACAGCTCGCACATGCAAACTCTCTGTTCTCATCTTCCCGATCTCATCTCTGGGTGCCTGGCTGACATCTCTTGGATGTTTGCCCAGCACCTCGAGCTTCTAAAGAGTTGCTTTTTCCTCCGGGGGAAGGCCTGTCCACTCCAAGATATGTCCATCATGCTTGAACACTCCAGTGTCCCCTCCAGGAATGCAAACAACTTTGGTGTGTCCCTGTAGCATACCCACAAGTTCTCTGCTAACTTCAAACCGATGACGCATCTTCAGTTTCATTATATGTGTAACATGTGCTCTATGTAATTTAGAGCAGTGGACCAGTTTCTAGGTTAGTATAGAGAACAGAATAATTATTGGCATTAGACAAATCACACAACAGGTAGGATGCTTGAAAAATTATATTGTGCTTGAATAATCACGTAGTCCACATGAATCAGATTTTAAAATACCCAATACAAAAAAACAATAAAAAGTGTACAAAACAAAATATAAGTTCTATGTGGATTATAACAGACCTATTATTTAATGGTGGTTGTATTTTAGACAGTCTTTAATTATTCACTAATCTTGAATTTAGAGTTTAGTGCTTTTATCCTACCTAGCTTTTAGTTTTTTAAACCTCCTATGCCGTTTAGACAACTCAACTAATTTATTAACAGGGTATGATATCATGTAACCACAATTAAACCCACACTAACATTCAAATCAACTCAAATGATTAAAATAAAAAATCCAAAATTGACATCTGATTTACATTCAACAACATTCAATGAACATCAACTATTTCTAGCACTCTTTGTCTGGATTTTCCTTCCAAATATCGTCCAGGAAGTCCTTTAATCAAATCCAATGGGTGAAATGATATCAGTTCAGTCTTACCAGTGCAAAAACGGAAAAGAATGTCCTCCCAATGGAAGACAAAAAAGGAAAGGTCCTCGCGACACACCAACCGTGTATCTTCCCAGGTTCCCTTATCAGCACTCAGATTCTTGGGTGGCTCGCCATCTCAAATCCATGAGAGTTTTCCAACTCAAGCAATAAACCTGACCAAATCCCGAGTTCAACAATGTGTTAACCATTCACTTCAGATTCGGAACAGATTCAGAATCAGAGCATCACAACCGGTCAACATCCGCGATTTAATCAGCAATCATCTATCTAAAATGATCTATCAACATTAACCATTAAGTATTATAATGTTACGTATAATGATTGTAAAAGGTTTTAACAATATAAACACTTTTTAATTCTGTGCATCACTCATCTCGTGTTCAATGCGTCTCTCCACTTCCGCTTACGTCATACGCAACTCGCGTACGCATAATACGTCACATGCGCTGCGCTTTATTTATGGATAGTTTCCCTCCCCGGGAATCATCACCTTAACGTGGTGGAGAGGTTTGTGTGCCCCTATGAACCTGAGGGCTGGGTTGTCTGGAGCTTCATGCTCCTGGTAGGGTTTCCCAAGGCAAAGTGGTCTCAGGCGAGGGGCCAGACTAAGAATGGTTCACCAAGACCCCATGAAAGATAGAGGGAAAAGGAGCGAGACCCTTCCTGGAGGAAGCCTAGGGCCCTCGTCTGGAGCCAGGCCCAGACGGCGGGCTCGAAAGCGAGCGTCTGGTGGCCGGGTTTGCCACGGAGCCCGGCCGGGCACAGCCCGAACGAGATACGTGGCATCTCTCTCCTCTCCATCCTGTGGGCCCACCACTCACAGGAACAACCGCAGGGGTCGGGTGCGCTGTCATATGGGTGGCAGTGAAGGTGGGGGGTCTCGACGGATCAGACCCGGGCGGCAGAAGCTTGCTTTGGGGACGTGGAACGTCACCTCGCTGGGGGGGAAGGTGGAGCGATACCAGTTGGATCTGGTGGGACTTACCTCTACGCACAACCGTGGCTCTGGAACCTTACTCCTCGATAGGGGTTGGACTCTGTTCTTCTCTGGAGTTGCCCAGGGTGAGAGGCGGCGGGCTGGTGTGGGGATACTCACGAGCCCACGTTTGAGCACGGCGGTGTTGGAGTTTACCCCGGTGGATGAGAGGGTTGCCTCCCTACGCCTAAGGGTGGTGGGGGGGAAAACTCTGACTGTTGTTTGTGCTTATGCACCAAACAGCAGTTCGGAGTATTCAGCCTTCTTGGAAACCCTGAAGGGAGTCTTATATAGGAGTCCAGTAGGGGACTCCATCATTCTGCTGGGAGACTTCAACGCACATGTGGGCATCGATGGAGACACCTGGAGAGGCGTGATTGGGAGGAACGGCCTCCCTGATCTAAACCTGAGCGGTCGTTTGTTATTGGACTTCTGTGCTAGTCATGGATTGTCTATAACAAACACCATGTTCGAATATAAGGAGGCGCATAAGTGTACATGGTACCAGAGCACCCTAGGCCGAAGGTCAATGATCGATTTTGTGATCGTATCGGCTGATCTAAGGCCGCATGTTTTGGACACTCGGGTGAAGAGAGGGGCAGAGCTGTCAACTGATCACCATCTGGTAGTGAGTTGGATCAGAGGGTGGGGAAAGACTTTGGACAGACCAGGTTAGCCCAAACGGGTAGTGCGGGTGAACTGGGAACGTCTGGAGGAGGCCCCTGTCCGAAAGATCTTCAACTCACACCTCCGGCGGAGCTTTTCAGGCATCCCTGTGGAGGTTGGGGGCATTGAACCTGAGTGGGCAATGTTCAAAGCTTCTATTGCTGAAGCTGCGGCGGTGAGCTGTGGTCTCAAGGTCCTAGGTGCCTCAAGGGGTGGTAACCCTAGAACACCATGGTGGTCAGGGAAGCTGTCCGACTGAAGAAGGAGGCCTTCAGGGATATGCTATCCCTGGGGACTCCGGAGGCAGTTGCAGGGTACCGACAGGCCCGAAGGGCTGCAGCCGCTGCCGTGTCAGAGGCAAAGCAGCGGGTGTGCGAGAAGTTTGGAGAAGCTATGGAGAAGGACTTTCGGTCGGCACCAAATTGCTTCTGGAAAACTGTTCGGCACCTCAGAAGGGGAAAACGGGGAACCATCCAAGCTGTGTACAGTAAGGATGGGACACTGTTGACCTCAACTGATGATGTGAGCGGGCGCTGGAAAGAGCATTTTGAGGAGCTCCTGAATCCGACCTACACGCCCTCTAGTATAGAGGCAGAGCTGGAGGCTGATGGAGGGTCATCGTCAGTTTCCCTGGGGGAAGTCGCTGAGGTAGTCAAACAACTCCACAGTGGCAAAGCCCCAGGGACTGATGAGATTCGTCCAGAAATGCTAAAAGCTTTGGGTGGGGAAGGGCTGTCTTGGTTGACACGCCTCTTCAACATTGCATGGAAGTCTGGGACAGTGCCAGAGGAGTGGCAGACCGGGGTGGTGGTTCCCCTCTTCAAAAAGGGGGACCAGAGAGTGTGTGCCAATTACAGAGGTATCACACTCCTCAGCCTCCCTGGTAAAGTGTACTCCAAAGTGCTGGAAAGGAGGGTTCGGCCAATAGTCGAACCTCAGATTGAAGAGGAACAATGCGGTTTTCGTCCTGGCCGGGGAACCACGGACCAGCTCTCTACTCTCGCAAGGATCCTGGAGGGGGCCTGGGAGTATGCCCATCCAGTCTACATGTGTTTTGTGGATCTGGAGAAGGCGTATGACCGGGTACCCCGGGATCTTTTGTGGGAGGTGCTGCGGGAGTATGGGGTGAGGGGGTCTCTTCTCAGGGCCATCCAATCTCTGTACGCTCAAAGCATGAGCTGTGTCCGTGTCCTCGGCAGTAAGTCGGATTCGTTCCCGGTGGGGGTTGGCCTCCGCCAGGGCTGCGCTTTGTCACCAATCCTGTTTGTAATATTCATGGACAGGATATCAAGGCGTAGTCATGGGGGGGAGGGGTTCCCGTTCGGTGGGCTGATGGTCACATCACTGCTTTTTGCGGATGATGTGGTCCTGATGGCCTCATCGGTCGGTGACCTTCAGCACTCACTGGATCGGTTCGCAGCCGAGTGTGAAGCGGCTGCGATGAGGGTTAGCACCTCTAAATCTGAGGCCATGACTCTCAGCAGGAAACCGGTGGAGTGCCTACTCCGGGTAGGGAATGAATCCTTACTCCAAGTGAAGGAGTTCAAGTACCTCGGGGTCTTGTTCGCGAGTGAGGGAACAATGGAGCGGGAGATTGGTCAGAGGATCGGAGCAGCGGGGGCGGTGTTGCATTCGCTTCACTGCAACGTTGTGACGAAAAGAGAGCTGAGCCGAAAGGCAAAGCTCTCGATCTACCGGTCAATCTTTGTTCCTACCCTCACCTATGGTCATGAAAGCTGGGTCATGACCGAAAGAACGAGATCGCGGGTACAAGCGGCCAAAATGGGTTTTCTCAGAAAGGTGGCTGGCCTCTCCCTTAGGGATAGGGTGAGAAGCTCAGTCATCCGAGAGGAACTCGGAGTAGAGCCGCTGCTCCTTTGCGTAGAAAGGAGCCAGTTGAGGTGGCTCGGGCATCTTGTACGAATGCCACCTGGGCGCCTCCCTAGAGAGGTGTTCCAGGCACGTCCAGCTGGGAGGAGACCTTGGGGAAGACCCAGGACGAGGTGGAGAGATTATATCTCCACACTGGCCTGGGAACGCCTCGGGATTCCCCAGTCAGAGCTGGCTAATGTTGCCCGGGAAAGGGAAGTTTGGGGTCCCCTGCTAGAGCTGCTACCCCCGCGACCCGACCCCGGATAAGCGGTTGAAGATGAGATGAGAGATGAGATGAGGAGTTTACTCACAATCTTTGGTAATAGATCATAGCAACTGTTTTCTATGAAAGCAGTAGTTTTCCCGAATATACAATTATGTTATATACCTATTTATCTTAAGCACCACATTTAACCTGTGTTACACCTGCAATATTCTTAGATCTCAACCTTAACTCACACTGGATATGGCGCAGACACTTTTAATATTATGTCTGGACTGCTAAAACTAATTTGTGTCTAGAAGGTCAGCATCACGGAGTCGCCTCTTCACTGTTGAAGTTGAAACTAGTGTTTCGTGTGTACTATTTACTGAAGCTGCCAGTTGAGGACATGTGATGCGTCTTTTTCACAAACTACGCACTAATATATTTGTCCTCTTGCTTTGTTGCGCACCGGGCCCTCCCACTCGTCTTACTATTCTGTTTAGAGCCAGTTTGTGATATTCTGTAAATCACACATCGCTGTACGGGATCTTCAGTTTCTTGGCAATTTCAACATTTTTACGAGTTTCCCGAAATGCTCCAGTACTAGAAAGGCCAGTTTATTGGTTCTTCAATCAACACAAAACGTTTTCAGCTGAGCTAAAATAACTGCAAAATGGTTTTCTAAGTATCAAATAGCCTTTTATTATGATAACCTTGGATTGCTTTACACCTCTTTTTGAAACCCTACTGAAACTGGATTCACTGGGCATCAGTAACTCAAGCAACCACACATTACAACCAAGATATGCAGCAGAGCATCACTGAACGCACAACACATCGAACCTTAAAGCCGATGGGCTACTGCAGCAGCAGACAACACCAGGTGTCACACCTGTTAGCTGAGTAGAGGAAACTATTTGCACAGCCACACCAAAAAAAAACAATAGAAGATTGGAAAAACATTTCCTGGTTTCTGCTGCAACAGTCAACATTCATGGTAAAGTCAGAATTTGGCGTAGACAACATGGATTCATTTTGTCTTGTCTCAACAGTTCAGGCTGGTGGTGGTGAAGTTATGGTGTTGGGGATATTTTCTTGGCACACCTTGTGGAATCTATTAAACAAAGAATTAAGGCAGTTCTGAACGCAAAAGGGGGTCCAACCCGACACTTGCAAGGTGTACTTAATGAAGTGGCTCATAAATGTATATATCAGATTAAAACGTACCAAAAGATATGATTTACTGATTGAATAATCTTTGCAGGGATCACTGATTCACTAATCCGCCATTTCAGGTTGCTGACCGTGTGCTTATTGTCAAGCAGTTGCTTGCGATTTTTCAAACCAGCTTCGTTCATGCAGTCATCAGGTCTGATGTTCTCTTAGCAGCAAATATTAAATGAAGTCAAGCTGTGGAACCCGAGTACTTTAGAGGCCTTCTCCTGCTAGTGACCAGAAACCACAGATGTACGAGTGGATCCTCCCCAGCCAATCTTCATCTTCCCTTGAAGATAAACCGTGTGTCACGAAACGAGAGGTGTGTAGGGGAACGACATTCCCAGAGCGTGTATCATCCGTTTTTAAACAGGTTTATTGTATTATAAAATAAAACAAACCGTAACCGGCGACACAAAACGATGCTGTACGAATCAAATGAAATTGCGCAATCGCGACTTCGAACACTTTGGCAAAGATTATATACGCTAACACTCACCCAATACATCGACGTGACATAGAAATAATAACCAACAAAGTGACAAGCAAACGCTGAACTTAATAAACCCACCTAATTACCAAATCCCCACCTGGTGTGAGCAATAATCTAAACCTATTTCCCAACTACACCCAGAGTGAGGAAGCACCGATTGATCTTCTCCACCGAAGTCTGCTGTGTTATTCATGCGGTGGAAGGAGACATGATGCCATATTGAGTAGCTTCTATGAACACTAAGGAGTTGTAATTGGCATTACAATCTCACGTTACAGACAGCTTGGAGCAACCCAGCGCACGCAGTCAAACACGAGGGAACGAGAGGAGGGGGCAAGAGAGGTGGAGTTAAGATAGAGAGATAGTGAGAAAAAGAAGGAAAGACGAGAGTGAGAGAGTAGATTGAGTGACAGAGAGAGGGGGATGTAAAGAGAGAGAGGGTGAGAAACTTGTTTTCTCAGACAGCTAGGGATTAGCAGCTGTCAATGAGTATGTGTTAGTCCCTGTAGCGTGCTCCCTCCAGTCTGATGGCTGAATATATAATGATGAGGAATCTCCAGAGATCCTCTCTGATAAGCATCACAAAAAGCATCACATTCTGACACATTTCTCTTAGCGTGACTCATTGGCATTTTCCTGATGAACAAAAGGGTCACAAAGAAGTCCACTCTCCGTGTTAGACCAATCATGCGCTAATTTTTTTGTTGCTGTCTTAAGATATGCAACTGTATCCGGCCTTTCAGTTGGGTTCGTTGTGGCCGCTTGGCACTAAGTAAAAACAGTGTTTGCAGCCGGAGGACAAGAACAGTGCCGACGCTTCCTGAAGCGGGCACGCAGAGAGTCATAATGCCTCTCCGTCCGTTTCCCCGCTCAGTCTGAGCAGATACAGTTTTTGCTGGGTAATGACACCGAGACGGTGGAGCATATTCTCAGTAATTGATCCTACCGGCTACCGCCAAGCTCTAACGAGCTAAACGCGGAGGAAAACCCTCCCAGCCTGGGGCTGAGTTTATATAGGGAGAAGAGAGGAAGAAAGGCGAATTAATGCGTGCGAGTCAAATTCGGGGTGGAATGCAATTTCTTATACAAAGACGTTCCCTGGGTTTGTCTGTGGTTTCTATGACGGCGGCGTACTGTAGCAGATCAAAGAATGGAGTGTAAAATGGTTGGAGAGAAGGCTGCTTGAGTATTCACTCCGTTTTCTTCTGCTAGAGAGAGAGAGAGAGAGAGAGAGAGAGAGACGGCGAGGGAGGGAGCGTGTGCACGGACAGAGCGTGTGCACTCTTTCATCTCTGACAACATCCACTGGGGGTTTGGGCAATTGTGAATTTTGTGGAGAATTATTTCAAAGGGGTCACAGAACTGAAGATTCATCTCTCTTCCACCGTGTTGTGTCTCCGTGCTGCTGCGTAGAAATCTAAGGGTTGTCGGACCTATTAGCTTTTTATTTTATCAAACGCACCTTTAATTTAACCCGATAATACAGTCAGACAGTGATTAACCCAGATTGCACGAGACAGGCCCAATGCAATGTCTCCCTTGGAAAGTTATATCAGGCCTAAGTTTCAGATTTCATTTTTTTTTAATCTTTAGCTACCATTTGATGTTCTGCAAGGCAATGCACTGGAAACCTGCTTCTATAGTTCTATCTTCAAATGCATCTAGGCAATAGAACATCACACAGCATATACAGTTTATACAGATTTTGCTTTAATTCTGCCTGACTAGAAGCAATTACAGTAATTCTTGTCAATGTTGATGTTGAGTAGTGTTTAGTTACTTCACAATAATATACCATGCCATATGGTGGATCTAATCATTTAACATATTAGACAAATAAAACATGAATAAATGATCACACCTCAATCTTTTACCAATTAAAAAATAAACACGTTATTTGGCTATGTGGTCGATGCACCTGCTGTATATTGTCAAGCACTTTGTATATGGTGTTTATACATTATTCATGTGGTTCTGTGCTGTTTCTTATCTTGCAATTGAACGCCTACGGCCAGGTCATCACTGGAAAAATAGAATTGGTTTTCAAATGACTGTTTTTGTTTTTGGTTTAAATAAAAAACCTCTATGTTCATCCTGTACACAGAACACAAAATGAAACACAACATATCAGCATGCAGAGATGCTTTACTGTCTGTCTTGCCAAGATCACACCATATTCAAAATCTTTCCTCTTTGGGACTCTACCATCTCCAGTGCCAGAGGGTGGATGGTGGATGTTAGGCGGGCACAAACTGACCTTTGACCTTTTGTATTTTTTAACTAACATATTGTTCATATGCTTACATATGGTTTATAATAGTATTTGCGATTAGGTTTAAAACAGTAGCCTACATTTCCAAAATATATTTAAATTCATATTGCTTCAACCAAATTAAAATGTTTATGAACTGCAAATTCAGAAGGAATAAATTATTTAGCCGTGGTAAAAACTAATGATTGCTCTAACAGCGATTACAATTTGCATTGTCTATGGGCATGGAAAATTGTTTCCCTCAAAAGCACATGAATTATTTGAAATTAAACCAAATAAATGTACTTATACTACCGGTATGTGTTGTACAACATACAAGTCCTACCCTGTGTGTGTCACATGAATATAATAATTGAAATGAAAGACAACGGTGTGTATTGAGAACAATATTTGGAGTTGACAGTGACAGTTGACAGTTGGAGTTGACAGTGGTGAAACCAAAATCCTGAAATTCTGCTTTTTTTGATACAGCTATTTTAACTGTTTATTCTAAAATCCAATATTCGAGTGATTTCGGGGCGGCAGTGGCTCAGTGGGTAAATTTGGTTGTCTATCAATCGGAAGGTTGGTGGTTTGATCCTCGGTTCCTCCTGGGAAATTGTCGTGGTGTCCATGAGCAAGACACCTAACCCCAGCTGCTCCTGGCGAGCCTGCAGTCGCCTTGCATGGTAGACGCGGTCGTCAGTGTATGAATGGGTGAATGTGACGAAGGATCTGTAAAGCGCTTTGGATAAAAGCACAGCATTCTTAATGGAAAATTGGCTTTCCTGTCAATCTTTTCCAAAATATTGGGTGATTAGTTTGGCTTAATTTAAAATAATTTGTGTGGTAATATGGTACCACAAAGGCCTATATCTCTGATTTTTAGGCCATCTATTATCATTTGCAAAGAGGCTTTAACATTTTGGTTTCACTTCATGTACCACTGTACTTTTACAACAGCCTGGTCCTTCTGACGCAAAGACGAACACGATGCGCCATCTACTGGTCATTGTGTGTCAGCAACACCCTCCCATTCAAAACATGCATTGGTCAAATTACCCATCACGGCGAAACAGCTAGGTATCAATGCCTCTGTTCACATTCGACGATGGACAGCAGCCATCACAACTACGCTGCCCCATACACAGCAGGGTGCAATGCTTTATGTGCTGGGATACATTCCGTCTCTAACCATCATTTTATATTTCTTTGACTTGTTCCGCTGTAGACCTCCTATTAGTTTAGACCAGACAGTGTAGCCTTTGTTGCCCTCGAGCATTGATAAACTTTGGGCGTAGAACACCCTGTGGCAGTCTGCGATTCGTCCCACCATAGACCACTGTGGGTAGGTGGAAAGGTACTCACCACTGCTGACCGGGAGCACCCCACTAGGCTTGCCGTTTCAGAGATAATCTGACCCAGACATCTGGCCATGACAATTTGGCCTTTGTCGTATTCGCTCAGGTCTTGTATAGGCTCATCAATGTACACTCAGGCTTTACGATAGCCATTCTCTTCAATAACAAGCTGACCAGACAGTCATAAATAGTGGGAGAACCTATTGTTTAGGATGCAGAGAACAAAAAACATTTATTTAAAGTGCAAATGAGACTAATCTTTTAGCTGTGCTTTTACAGGATTTGTTGATATGCTTAATTATGGACTTCACACTACATTAAACGTTTAAAACAATCTTAAAAATATCCTTAAAACTGTTCAAATGTTGTTTTTGTCCGCCCTAATTCATCACATAGGGTATATTTAACCATGCAACAGCAATGTAACACCGGGAAACAGACAAACGACCATTCATGTCAGCGTTAGGATGACTGAGCGGTTCGAGGCGAGCGTGTGCGACGGATAAAAGACCCCGTTGTCGTGCGCCGCCTGAACCGAAGACAACAGAGAAAGGCGCCTGAGCGTTGAATATTCATGCAGCGCGCTCACTGTGCTCGGCGGGGCCTAGAGATAAGACATTTATGTTCTGGCGGCCAGGGAAAAAGTCCAACGGGCGCCGCGCGGACGTGTCGACATCGCCCAGTTTAATGGCTCGAATCTAACTCGGGCCAATTAACAGGCATGCGGCGTGCGTGCGGGGGCGGGCGGCCATTCATTTCAGGGGAAATTGGGGTTGAAACGAGCCATTGTTCGGCCACGTGGGCCGCGGCGTCGCGTACCGAGTGCCAGCCCTGCGGTGGCACTAAAGGATAGATGGAGGAGGGAGAAGAGGAGGAGGACCGCTGCTGTCTCAGATGGAGCTTACGAACAGAGCGTCCAGTGTGCGAGAGACGGGAGAAGAGGAAGAGAGGAATCGGGTGGAGAGAAATCCGCAAGCGGTCAAAGACCCGGAAGGGCGAGGAAGAGAGACAAGGCCATGCCATGAAAGAGCGAGGAAGACGCTAGTGGAGTGAGAAATAACCCTGGTGCATTAGAAAGTGTTCGCTTTCTTCACGTTCTGTGGTGTTATTCAACATCATTCGTCAGTCATTAAACATAATATAGTTCCATGTCTTTCCGTGCATTTAAACACAATGGTCCATAAGTACAAATTGAAAACACATTTTCTTTTTTAAAAATGTTAGCAAATCTATAATTGATCTCAAAACACAACATTTGCCGAACCACTCCAAATGGAGCGGTCCGTAGTCCTTGATTGGAGTCCATCTTTGGTAAATTCAATTACTTGGACATGATTTGGAGAGACGGTCTGTCTATATTATCTATATAAGGTCCTGTCTATTAAATACCAACCGTTGAAATCTGACGATGTCTTCGCAAACCACCCAGATTGCGTTGAGGCCTCGTCCTTGTGAAAAAAATGGTAAAGCATTGAAAGATCTCTGGAGCACAGTGGGCATCACCATTGTGACACGCCAAACTGCGTAACCAAAAAATATGTGTCTTGGTCAGAGAGGTGACCAAGAACCTAACGGCAACTCTAACAAGAGCCTGTGAGTTTCTCCGAGGAAATTAGATAACTTCCCTGGAGGTCATTTTAGTGATGCTGCCAGTTGAGGACCTTTGAAGCATCTGTTTTTCCTACTAGACACTTGAATGCATTTGTCCTCTTGCTCAGCTGTGCACCGGATCCTCCCACTCCTAAATTCAGTTCGTACTGCTCTGTAAAGAGAGCACACATGGTTGGTAGAGATCTGCACTCCTCTGTAAAGAGAGCACACATGGTTGGTCGAGATCTGCACTGCTCTGTAAAGAGAGCACACATGGTTGGTCGAGATCTTCATAGGAATGTTTTTAGTTTCAAATCATGTCTGTAATCAAACCCACAAACGCTCCAGATATCAGGCTTGTCTAAAGGATGCCAGTTTCATTCCTTCTTTAATCAGCATAATTGCAAAAGGGTTTTTCACGTGATCAATAAGCCTTTTAAAATGCTAAAATTGGGTGTGCAGACATGGTGTTGGAACACAGGGGTGATGGTTGCTGTTAATGCGTCTTTGTATGCCGATGTATTCTATAGATTTTTAACTACAATTTACAACATTCACAATGTCTGCACTTAATTTCGGATACATTTTCTGTTATTTGGAGTACAAATAATCTGCCTTTCTTTAAAAAACAAGGACATTTCTAAGCGATCCCAAACGTTTGAACGGTTGTGTACATAATACGAAACAACGTGGTTTTAGTGAAGGGTTCTGAATACACTTCAAACGCTGTGTATTTCCTTCTGGCTGTAGATTTCTCCCAGTGAAGATCAGTTGCCTGGCTGTGTTTTCTGCCTTTCTCTGTGTGGATAGGGCCATGGGGTTGCCTGGTAGATTTGGAGTTGCTTTACCCAGGTGTGACGTCAGTAAGACAAACACCACACACTGCCGAATAGCTGAGCCATAGCCTCTTGTACACACAAACTCACACACCGTTTATGACCATTGTCATCAGTTAAACACTGCGTTGTCTTGTAACTATTTATATCTTGTTGGAGAAAATTCTATAGTAAAAAATATCATCTTTTAGATTTTTTGCTGGAGCCTGGAGAAGCATTCTGCCGCGATGGCTGATGTGTCCAAATGTGACCTTTGGTTAATGTCACACGGAACAGGCTTTCATGTCACCCCAACACAACATGACAGGAATCTTCAGTGTCTTTTTTCCCATCCCGATTTCCCTCCCCTGAAACAGAGGCATCGTCTGAGATTTTCCTCTGTAAAGCAAGCGAGGCGGCCCGCAATAATTATCCTTGTGAGTGACGAAGGGTTGTCAGCTGGAAAACACAGGCGGGGTCAGGGTGCTGTGTGTGTATATATGCGGGTGTGCGTGTGTATATGCCGGTGTGTGTGCGGGTGTGAGTGTGCGAGCGTGTGTGCATCCCAAGGGCAGGGAAAAGCACCAGTATGAAACATCAGTATGTTTTATGACTCTGAGAGTGGGTGTAAAAACATGGACACAGACATCACAGAAGGCCATCCCGGCGGAACCGAAAACGTTATATTAAGGTAATACTCTAACTCATAAGAAGGTAGGGGAAAAGAAAAAGAGGAAGTCAGAAGAAAGTAAGGATGCTGAAATAAGGCACGAAAAAACATAAAATGGAGATTGATGGTGACATCAGTATCAAGAAGGCAAACCTAAGGTGTACAAGAACATGCCAGAATGTTATAATCTGTTGAAGATCTGAAGTGGTCTTTTGGATGTTCTGGTTTTGGATGTTCTGCTTTTGGATGGTTTTAGCATGATCTGTGCCTAATACTGTATTTTTTTTTAAATAATTTTAGTATAGTATGTATTTGTTTTCAATATGGCCATCAACACTGAAAGCAGATGTGGAGAAATGTGAGTACTTAATAAAAATGGTTAATTTCTAATGGATATTACATTTAAGACCTATTTTTTACCTAGTGTTCTATATTCAATATGATGTATGTGACTGGCCGTTTGCAGCCATGAGTAGCCGGTCACACCAAAAGAAATGCTTCAAATTATCCCCTCAATAAATGACATAACCGTCTCATGGCTTGGAGGTCAACAAAATCCTGTCAATCCAAAAAAAAACATAGCTATTTTCACTTTTACGGTCATGAATGTGTAACACAAAGTTTACTCTCCGGCTTTGCCTTTGTCTTGTAACTCATTTCTAAATCTAAAAAAGGCTGTTTTTCAAGTCTGGTAGAGTGTTTCAATCACTACACTTTATTTAAAGTCACTGAAAACATTGAAGTCTTTTGAAAATGTTATGTGAAGACAGTTTAGAACGAAATTAAAATATGAATATAGAAAATTATAAAAATTATTTTTGCAATTTCAACACTTTTTACAAACTTATAATTCAATAATGCAGAACACAGTAATGTGGCATCTCACAATGTCACGTGAGCGTAAATATTTGGACAATTCAACTTAAACCAAATGACTAATATGGATAGACGGCATATTAAACCATCATAAAGGGTGATACATGAAATAAATAGTTAATGAATGTAAAGTTACCGATGATCTTAGATAAATTCGGATGGGTAAGGTGCTTGGATGCAGTTTCAGTTTGCTGAGCAGACAGTTTGAACAGGTATGGCCCGATGAGAGTGTCAAATGCACGTGTCTTTTGGAGTATGCTCCAATTATTGGCATCTAAGAGTTCAAAAGAGTGCCAGCAAAAGAGGTATCGATTCTTTAGAACGACCAGTGAAAGGTTTTTACGAGAGCGCAGTGTTCTGTTGAGTCGGCTGCTATTCATAGTTTTCTCGTGTCGTCACGGCTTTTGGGAACGCCCCCGACAACATTTTTTTTTTCAAAATGCCAAATAGTTGCTGTAGTTGCTCTAACAGAAGTGGAGACACGACTGGGTTGTCTTCATACAGAATCTCGTCTGAAAAGTAAAATCAAGAGGAGGTTATGGATTTGTGCAATTAGACGTGCCACTGTAATTGGCATGATCGCCAAAGAATGGCAGCTGTCAAACTAGTAGTACGCTCGTCTTTGTAGAGAACATTTCATTACAGGGTCGTAATCAAATGTCCACGCTGGTTTAAATATTGTACTAGCAATCATATCTACATGTAACAATTGTAATGAATGACGTGGTCTATTTTTGTCTGCACCAATGCAACTAACTATAGGTTAGCGCAGCTAGCTAAATCTCAGGTTTATCATATGGAGTTAGTTAAATTCAGAAGAAATAAGTTATATGGTGTGGTTTACCTGACATTGGGTAAAATATTGATATTACCAGTACATTTAGGTCACAAGATTCTGTTTCATACTGGCTGCACTAAGCTACACTGACCACCCATTGAACCAACCATAATTGAGATCAATTAGCAGTCACCTTTGCTTTGACTACGAAAAATATATTTTTAGGGTCTATAACGATCAATGATGAGTGTTGACAGGGGCATTTGTAATGAAGTGTTGTGGTAGCCGAGGTGTATTTCATTTAGACGAGTGTTTTGGTTAGCTAAAGACTTTACTAGCATGTAATCTTCCTTTTTTGTAAATCCCGACCATTTTGCCACTAGGGTGTGGTATTTGTTCATTTGAATGCAGTAAAGAGGTCTCTAAAAACAATTTGTATTCGATATGTATTTGTAGCGTAATATTAGCATTCAAAGCTAAAATAGTAAATCTCAACTCTATCTGACATGGTATCGGTGTTGTCATTGTTTCACGCTTCTATTCTCAGATAGAGGCACAGCCTCTGGTGGAGTGTGAACATGCTAACAAGCTTAGCCTTATGTAGCCTTCTGTGTCATCTGATTACTGGAGCTCTGCTGGATTTTGTCTCTGTTTCTCTCATTCATTCTCGTTCTTCCTCTCTCAGTGGCTCCCCACGTCTGGTAAAATATATCCTCAGGCACACGTACCTTAATTATCCGGAAGGGCATGTGGGTTATCTCGACAAATGGTGGTGGTGGTGTTATTATTGTTTACCTTCGGATCTCAGATATTAAAATGTTTTGTTTCTGGACAATAAGTTTCAAAGTGAGACATTCTGTGAAGAAATGCTATTTGAGATTGTTTTCAGCTTTCAGTTCACTAAATATATGCCACTTATCTGCAGTGTAACACACCAATATTGTGATGGCTGACCAAATGCAAGTCATGACCAAATGCAAAGCTAGCTGTTTCGCAAGCTTTTAAATGTGCAATAACTATAATATTCACTGACCTGGCAAGACATGAATAATTTATGAAAGGCATTGTCAATACTTTTGATGGCTTGTTTTTACCCTGCGCTCTAATCAAATGACAGATTTATCACCACTATTATTATTACAACTATTTCATTTTATATTCTGCCAGCTTTGTGCTATCCTACGAATGCGAAAAAAACAACAATTTTCTTCTATTTTTTTCATTGAAAGGTAATGAATGTTAGCCTCTGTCCTGTCTTTATATTGTATTAATGTGAATGAAAGTGTGTGGATCTGTGTCACTCACGGTGACTGCTATTTTTATGGAGACATTTATCGTGTGTGTGTGTGTGTGCGTGCGTGCGTGGGTGTGTGTCTGTGGGTGTGTGTGCTTGCCTGCGTGTGTAGGTGTGTGGGTATGTGTGTGTGTGTGTGTGTGTGTGTGTGCGTGTTTGTATAAGCTGATGCTGGCCTAACCAGTGCTACCCCCCAGTGTCGAAGAAAGGCAACTCAAGGAATCGTACCTCAGCCGTCATGATTGAGGACAGCGTCCCGGAGCTTCCTGGTTATTTACATGTTTGTTAGTATACGTGTGTGTGCACAACACATTATTTTAGTTTTTTTGTTCAAGGTTTAAGATCATTGGAAAGTGTGCATGTGTGGTGTCTATGGGGGTGTGGTGGGGGGCGACACTGTTGGCAGTGGCAACAGTTGCCCTGACAACGACGGTAGCTGTCAACACCTCAGTTTTAATAGTGACAAATGGTACTTATTACATCAGCGTTAATTTCCCCAGATCTCCTTCAGATGAAGATACTTAGCCTGCAATGATCAAATTGTGTCAGCATAATTACTGAGAACAGACCCTATTAAAAGCCAGGGCTTCAGATTCAGTGTCGCGCCTCATCGCTGGGCCCATCACTCAGGCGCATCTCTGGATGCCTGACGTACACAAACCGTGCACTAATGTTGTCAAGTCAAAAAATCACCTCAGACAGAAACACTGTGGAGAGACAAGCATGTGGCAGTAATTAACATGGGGCTCGATTTAGTGCACGTGATCTGCAGTATTTACTGTATGCGGGAGCTTTTACCTACGGTCGAATAAGATCACTGTGCGATGGTGGTGAATGAGCGCTCAGTCTAACGCCGCTGCTAAAAGAGCTGGGAAGACATTTTATGGCAGGAACGGGCGATATGTGTTTCACTAACCCCTGGGTACAGTGACACAGCCCGTACCGTAGACCAATTGATACCCATTAGCTCATGCCAAAGCAGTCGTTTAAAGGTAATTTCTTTGTTTATTTGAATAATTAATGACGGGAGTTCCTGTGCGTTGCTGCTCTTTTCTTTAAATTGAAGACAAGGAGCGTGCAGCAATAATAATAAATAGACAATAGACATGCTTCTCCCAATTGACACAAATATTTTGTCAATAGGACTTGACCATGACACTGGCCCTTCCAGCCTGACCCGCTCAACCATTGATTCACATGCCGTGTCAATGCCAATGCCAACTCTAAATTCTTTTTTTTTTCATTTAAATACGTCTTTCCATCTATTCACAGAGAACAGGCAGTACGCTGACATTCTCAGTTGTTTCCAATAAAGCTATACCTGGTGGCTTTAAAATATTCATTGACAACAGAAGTTCTGATTCTGTACTCTGTACCAACACGGCAACTGTTTCAATTAACAAAAATAACTGTGTTGTTTGGCTGGAATGAAAGTGCACATAAAATGCAAACACCACTATGTTGTGGTTCCTGTCCATTCTGAATGTACAAAAATACACTTATAGATTATCCTCTTCAATTCAATCCAGAGGTGTTATTTATGTCTGGAGACTGAGATGGCCGTTGCTGGAGGCAGTTCTGACATTTAGCTCAGCGTGGATAATGTTCATTATAATTTAAGCCTTATGGTTTGTAAACATGAGTGGTCACCATATGGATGAAGTCGTTGATGCATTTATTAACAGAGAGCGTGGGACTGGATTAAAAGCAATCAATTGACCTTTACAAATAACTTTTTCTTTACAGTGCTTGAGTGTCCGAGCAACAGTAAGCTGTTATAGTCTGTAAAATGTCTCTTCCATTTGTGTCACTTCTCAAAGAGGGGGGGCGACTATGCTTGTCAAAGCAGATGTAAGAACTGTTTGATCGTTTTCATTTTGAATGTTAACATGTCATCTAAGCTCATCAAACAAGTTAGTTCAACTAGTATCTATCCAGGGTACCAGGACACTAGTTAACAGTGACCGATTAACAATTGTTAAGTTCATCAAAACGTATTTATTCAATAAATAAATGTTCAGACACACTTGAATCTTCCAAATGTGCCAACTTTTGGTATTGGCACACTGCTTTGAACCAGGCTGTTTATTGCAGTGCCTCCATTTGCTGTGGTTTCCCCCCAGATTTTGTATACCCACCTCCGAAATCACCTAGAAAATTTTTTACTGCCTGTATGTTATGATTCTCAGCCTAGCATAGTGTGGTGTCAATTGGGACAGAAGCATTGAACTAACTGGTAGCCAACATATTCGGCATTGGCCTATTGGACTGTTGTCCATAGATTTCCTTTTAGTAGCCTGCCAACATTAGCCTACCACGCCACCCGCAATAATACGGAAAAAAATGTATCCTGAGTTAGTTAGTATTGACTGACAAAGGATACAATTGTCTAGCTACAGTCATTATCAATAAATCTTAGGCCATCTATCAAGTAATGGGTTGTAGGGAAATTATTTTTCCTTTATTATTTACTTAACATGTTTAAAAATGCTAAAAACAAATCAGGCAGTCCGATTATTGCTTACTTGGTAATAGCTTAGAACAAAAGACCCGACCGACAAACCTCTCCAGAAGACAAGTGTGTAAATGTCTGCATAAACAACAGTCACTTTCAGGTTACGGGTTAGTTAAAGTTTGAAACAATGTTCGAATTAAATGTTTGTGACAGAATAACAGCGTGGACAGTCTGACTAGTGTTGGCTGAATCACTCACAGCGAGAGATTGTAATGATTAGATAAGATTTGACTCTATTGACATTGGACAGTGCAAGTACAGTACAACGAAATGCAGTTTACATCCAACCAGAAGTGCAAAAGAGCAGTGCAAAAAGATATGGAGTACAGTGTGAGGATGTGCAATAAACATGGATAAGTAAATGTGCTGGTATTCAGTTCAACAATGTAGCAAATTGCAAATGTGCAGAGTGGAGCACATCTGTGCAAGTGGTAAACGGATAGTACAAACAGTAAGCATTGTTCAAACAGCAAATATAATAAATAGGCTATCAGTGTGCAGTGCAAGATGTAGCAAGAGGAGTACCACAGGATGTATCGTGCAAATGGCAGATCAAGAAGGAAGTAAATTATTTAGCAGCATGTAGGCAAGAGGTAGTTATGTGGATACAATAGTACATTGTCCAGATAGCAGATAAAATAAATAAGGTAGCAGTGTGAGTGCAAGGTTACCGAAAGGGTTAATGTAATCAATGATGTAATCAAATGACACGTCCTAATCACTGCTGTCTGATCAAACACCACAGGGACCACTCTGCCATGATCCAACTAGTGTGCTCTACACCTGTTTTGGGTTAAACTGTGGTCAGAGCGCAAAACTCTATATGGTCCATACCATGTTCCCTCCTTCAGGGCACCAGAGATCTAGACATATCTTTTTGGGGGATTTGTTCCCTCCGTTACTCGTTTGTCAAGAGAGACTATAGGTCCATAGTCTTCACACAAAGACACAGCACACTTAAACAACTGCTTTTAAACAACTGCCCCTTTTGTATCACTGTTGTATTTTAAAGCAAACAACAAATTTGTCACAAAGTGCTTTTACAAACTCCCAGCCTGAACCCGACAGAGTACACATTAACAAGTTGATACACAACGGTTAGAAAAAACTCCCAGATGGATTGGATTTAAGAAAAAAACCTAGAGAGGAACCAGGCTCCAGTCCTCTTCTGGCTGTGCTGGGTAGTTTAGTTTAATAATTATTAAATGCATATTTTAAATGCATAGTCTTATAAAATAGAATATTCCAGGTAAAATACACTCAGAAAGGGACAACAGGAAGGTTGAGAATTTGGCAGATTGGAAGCATAAATCTTAAAACATAGACAGGGGTCCAGTGAAACTGTGACCCTGAACAGAGTAAACCCTGAACAAGCCGGGAAGCATCCACCCACTTTACCAAGCATCAACCAAGGGACACCAGTCAACCGCAACAATCTGGGAAGATTTAGTTTTACTCACAGAGTTACTCGAATTGAGGGAACAAAAGAGAACAATAGCGGGCCAGTGACTCCACCCCCCGAGTAGGGATTGGTAGAGAGAAATGAGAACACGCCTGGCAAAGACAGCAGGGCAGAAATGAGTTCCGAGCCTTACGTTTACCTACGTACCCAGTGCCAAACTATAGACCGTGCTAAAGAGATACGTTTTTAATAGTGACATGAAAGTTGGCACTGAGTCTGCATTTCTAATGACAAGAGTTATATAAGTCTAGACAGTCTCTCCCTGCCCTGTAATGACCCAGGCTTCTGACTAAATGGAAGCAACATGGTTGTTGTTAGCGCACAGGAGAGAAAGAACAACCCTTACATGGAATACTTTTCCTCAGACCTAGAGTCAGGAAGAAAGAATTGCATTCCTTAATTACAGTGTGATTTATATAGAGGAGAGCAGTTGATTGGCTGTGGTGTGTCAGGGTGAGGAGAACACCACACTGGAGCAGAGGCACTAGGCATGCTGGGAACACATGGAAGGAAGGTGGATTAATTATACATGCAAGTACAATAACATAGCTCACTGCTTGCCTTCTGCCTCTCTGCCCAGACAAACGTAGACTCTGGCTTTGTGTTTTAAGGCTATACAGTACATAAGAAATCATTTCCCCGTGGTGATGTGGTCAGAAGCACCGTCGATGTCTTTGTTGAGGCTACTGTAGTATGGCCCAATAATCTCCTCAAATTGACCTTGTATTGGCTAGAAGTGACAAAAGTAAATTCACAGAGTTTTAGAGAATAGTCAATTAACAATGTTGTGTAACATTGCTAGAAATCAGTAACAGATATAACAACAGAAATAACAGATAGTAAAAGATGTATATTATTGGAAAGATTGTTTTGAAGTTGAAGAATACTGGCGGGGGGGACAAGTATCTACAACAAACACAACTAAGCAATTTAACACAGAAAAAAGAGGTTTTACGGTTTGACATTCTTGACGGTGGACTTTTAACTGTACAATAATGAATGTAAAAAACACAAAAGTTCTTTACAGTTCACGTCATACGCTCGGCCATTTAGATGTTCCGTTGCTAATGTTACACGCTAGTCCACTTCATATTTAACTTTTCTATACAGTTGTGCAATATAACTGTACTATACCAAATGCTCTTGTTGTGGAGAAACCAAAACTGGGATTTCAATTGCAGTCGATCTCTTGTAATTTTGAGAGCCGGGCTGGGAGGTTACCCTCTTCAGACACTCACGGAAATGTTTTGTGATAATTGTACAATCTATTATTTGCATAATTAGCACTAGCGCACCAGACATGAGGCGTATGCGTTTGTTTGCTATTTTAAAATGCTTATCCATGTGTTGCACTGTACACACTATCTGCTAATGCACATAGTCCTTGGTCTCGTCTTAGTAATAAAATCACACGTTCACACCGCCACTTTGATCAGAATCAGAAAGACGAGTATTTGCGAAAAGATTAACCGCACATGATTTATTAAAGTTACACATTTCACGGTTTAAATATGTATACTTCGTCTTCTGGCAGCTGGGCTTTTTTTGCATGGATTGATTCAACCTAGAGGAATGATTTATGATTACTGAAAAGGCATCTTTAATTTACTGAGACCTGCTAAATAATTTAGCACGGCTCAAGCCACGCCCACCCCAAAACGCCCTTCTGGTTGCCATAATATGGCTGTTTGTCAGTAGTGGATAATCTACAGCCTAGGGTGGTCTAAGCCCCTGTCCATTGCACATGTACTGCTGCAGTATTTGGTTGAATCCAATCAACTGCTCCCAAAGCACAAAATACCTAATACATATATTTATACATATATTTCAACCTTATATATATATATATATATTCTGTACTTTTAAACATATATATTGCCTGGCATTATTTATATATGTATAGATATGCTATAAGAATTTAGGCTTTTGATATAAGATACATGAGTCCCTTTTCATCTGGACTTTGCTATCAGTCTTGGGGTTTAAAGCATGACTTTAGAACTAAATGAAAACAAAAAATTTTTTTTACGGTAAATGCTTTGTAGTATTTTAAAGGAAATTTTTTTTAGGGAGGCTTCAGGGTGCCTATTAATGATATGAATTAAGTTTTCCCCTGGTTGATCAAAAGAGGTTTCTATTGACCGTGTTCATTCTACTCTATTCTAACTATAAAACATATTAAATAGAAAAACTATCAATACATTTTTTTATAAATGGCTGCATGCGTGCCAAAATGAAAGCGCATTGCATGACATATCACTGAGGTGAGTAAAAACTGGCCTGCTATGACCTCCACAAATCAAGAGACTAAATGCCATTAAAAAGACAAATAAAAAATCATACCTCCATTAGTTCGACGTGAGAACATTTTCTCCGGTTCTCCAGGCTCTAAAGGATTGTGAAGAAAAAACGAGCGGCGTTACGGACGCAAGCAGTTCTGAGTTCCCGGATTCTCCACCACTAACGTGGAACTGCGGGCTCGTTCTCTGTGATGAACACGAGTAGGACTTTAAAGCATGTTGAGACAGGTGCTCAGTCCCCTGCCGACTGCAATACAATCATCACGTATTACATTTACAGTTTAGTTTGAATCATTTAGCGGACGCTCTTATCCAGAGCGAATTACAGTAAGTGCATACATTTTCACTGGGCTCTGTGAAACAACCACACTGTTAAGCAGTAAGTGCATTTTAATCAATGAATTCATTATCAGCGAAGTTCATGGCTGGAAACAAGATGATACATATAAAAACGTAAAACCTACGTGTTTACAAAAGACAACAGACAGGCTGGTGACAGTGGAGCTGTACGAGATTTAGCTATAGTGTCTCCTATGACTGATATCAACCACTAAGGTGCCTACACAGAGAACTGTTTAGACTGGGACCAGGAACTGCCCCCAAGGGGTGGGACATCCAAAAGCCCAGAGTTGGCTGAAGGAAGTTCCCGTATAGGGCTGTTTCGTTTTTGATGATGGCTGAAGGTAGGGAGGAGAGGCACCACTTGTCGCTCAATAGGTCAGAACCACGACTGGATAGCTTGTCGCCTGCGGTCGTGCCAAGGTTCAGTGGCAGCCGGTAAGCATGCTGACTACATAATAGTGGTTTGTCAGATTACAGGGAACAAGGGTTTGAGACATCGGGCTCCAGGTTCCAACTGCTCCCTCATTGAAAAAAGAAATCAAATAAAATTAATGAATGAACTGATTGTGAATTCAGGAAATAGAGAATGCTCCCCTAATCCCCTTCTTAGAAGCTTTAAACTACTCAACGTGCACATCACTGAGGACCTAAAAGACCCACACACAATGTGCACATCACTGAGGATCTAAAAGACCCACACACAACGTGCACATCACTGAGGACCTAAAAGACCCACACACAACGTGCACATCACTGAGGACCTAAAAGACCCACGCACAACGTGCACATCACTGAGGACCTAAAAGTCCCACACACAACGTGCACATCACTGAGGATCTAAAAGACCCACACACAACGTGCACATCACTGAGGATCTAAAAGACCCACACACAACGTGCACATCACTGAGGATCTAAAAGACCCACACACAACGTGCACATCACTGAGGACCTAAAAGACCCACACACAACGTGCACATCACTGAGGACCTAAAAGACCCACACACAACGTGCACATCACTGAGGATCTAAAAGACCCACACACAACGTGCACATCACTGAGGATCTAAAAGACCCACACACAACGTGCACATCACTGAGGACCTTTTGCCCACTCACATACACATAACACACAAAACACACATATTCACACACTCGGATCATGCGAACACTGAATCACACACACCAAATCACACACACTGAATCACATACACTGAATCACACACCAAATCACACACATTGAATCACACACACCAAATCACACACACCAAATCACACACACCGAATCACACACCAAATCACACACACCGAATCACACACCAAATCACACACACCGAATCACACACACCAAATCACACACACCGAATCACACACACTGAATCACATACACTGAATCACACACCAAATCACACACATTGAATCACACACACCAAATCACACACACCGAATCACACACACCGAATCACACACCAAATCACACACATTGAATCACACACACCAAATCACACACACCGAATCACACACACCGGATCACACACACCGAATCACACACACCGAATCACACACACCAAATCACACACACCGAATCACACACACTGAATCACATGAACTCTTCATTAGGATCTGCCTGGCTCCCTGTCCCAGCATGGTGAGGTCAGCAGCCCTTTGACCCGAGTCACGTCAGAACAGAACTCCCTGCCACAGAAAGGCAAGGAGAGAAGAAGATCAGAGGATGTGGACCACGTCCGTAAAAACACCTCTGGCCAACCTAGCACACGTACGCACATTACCGATAAGGTCAGAGTCGCGTCAGAACAGGCCGCCGTTACTTTATTCTAACCATTGTCTGTATTTACAACTGGGGAAACATCCGCTGCCCATTAAATAAGGAGACGTTCACATCTCTAAGTCACGCCTTGTTTAGCATTCTAACTATGAGAGTCGGGTGAAATGAGATTTAGTCCCAGTAGTGAGGGTGATTAGATTAAGTGTGTATCTGGAGAACGAAACAAGCTCCTTCAGGTCAGCAGAGCTGTAGTGGGAATGTGTGGATCCAGGCTGGGTTTCACATTGAAGACCAGGCAGCATTTCTGGCTCTTTCGATGTGCACCAGGGCGCCACCGGCTCTCGCAAACATCAGGCCGCCTGCACATGTGCTGCTGTAGTACCGCGCCGCACGTCTGTACGATCTGATTCAGGTAGCGTCCATGGAGGAACAAGGACGGAAAATCAAAAGCCAGATGGCCGAGGAGTTATAGACAGGGCGAAAGAAATACAAATGGAGAGAATTGGGGGAGGGGGGGGGCGAAATGAAAGACAATAGATTTTCTTTCATTTTGATTTCCTGCTGCATTCTGCTGAGCCCCTGTCCTCTCTCTCTCTCTCTCTCTCTCTCCAGCAACTCCTCTCCTGGCACTTCAGTCTGTCATAACACAATAACAGAGGTCTGACGGCTTAAAAGCCACTGGAGGAGCATGGATGAACTTGGGGAGAAAATTGCTACGGCACATAGGCAGCTCAGTGGATAGGGAGAAATACCATTTTGTCTCGCTCAAGATGGATTCCTCTGTGAGATTTCAGGGTGCCAAAGACAGAATCAAAATGGAGAACTAGGAGGGAAAAAGGGCTTTTTCGCCCGAATTAGAATGTTATTGTTGATTACGTCCCCTGTTTTTTTATTTTTTTATTAGCAAGCGTATTGTGACAAAATTGAATAATGAAGTGATTCAAGCAGTCGAGAATATCAGTATGAAAGGATTGGTTTCGCGAGATATAAGTTGGCTGCGTGGGTTATTATTGATGTAACCGATCTCCTCTCAGAAGCCAGCTGATAACGATGAGAACAAACACACGAAGATACACACAGATGCACAAACACCTCCCTTCTTCTGCAATCTCACTGGCGGCTGCCGGCTTCACACAACTGCATTTAAATCATGAGCTAGAAACCCCTTCAGGATATCAAATCCATGGACTGGTGTCTATTCTAACTAGGTCAGCGCTTACAAAGGCTCTTTCATAGGCCAGCAGTCTTTCTCCCTCTAGTCCCTCTATTTTCATCTCATTTCATTACTGAATTAATTTTTTATTTTTATAAACGTTGGAGATGAGATGAATTAACCGTATCGCATGAAATAATTAAAAATAAAATATAAAAAGAATTACATTTACAAATCCAATAATATGGTGCTTAAAAACCTTTACTCGATGAATAAATGACATAATCAATCTTTATAGAGGTGCAATAAATTACTGCTCACTATACGTGTTTTCTTTGCTATTCATCGCACGTAGAAGACCTGTTAGTGTTTTCCTGAAACAAGTGGGGGTCTTCCTTGCATCCATAGATGCATATCCCAGCCAAATGTTATCTATAAAAATCCACAATCCATATATAAATATAAAATGAATATAAAATCCAAAAAAAATAAAATAATAATAAAATAAATAATAATAATAAATAAATAATATATAATTATAATTATAAATAATACTAAAATAAATATAAAATCCAAATGTTATCTATAAAAATCCACAATTCGACATCCAAAATATTTTTTGGGCGAAAATCAAAACTCATCCTTTCAGGGATCTGATATCTACTATTTGAAACATGTAGTTGAACATGTAGTCGCTGGAGTGCAATAAGGCAAGGCAACAGTGTTGGCTAATTGTTCTTGTTTGGAAATATCCGAAGATAAAGAGGTGTCATGCTGTCCTCCCACTACATTTGATTCATCTGATCACTTAAAGAATCTTTCACAGGGATATGTGACTGCTCCTCTGTCGTCAAGGTCATGATTCACTACTTCAGACGACAGGGTGTTGGTTTTTCACCTCTGAGTATATCATGCCCTCAAATATTGATCCTATCTCGTAATGTTGTTATCATTTGCAACACACCATAGTTTTTAAGGGAATGTCGATTCACTTAGCAATCAAAGTTGATTCCGATTCTGAAATGAATCGGTGGGATTTTCTGGACTGACTGTCTCACCGTCCTATTGATTGGCCCCGACCACCAAAATGATTATGCAAATGACATCTCTCTCTCTTTCTCTCTTCCAGGACCTAGATTTCTCATCACAACCACAGGAGCCTTGTATATTCTGGATGTACAGAACGAGGATGGATTGTATAACTACCGCTGCACCACGCGTCACCGCTACACTGGCGAGACGAGACAAAGCAACAGTGCCAGGCTTTTTGTGTCAGGTCAGACAGCTTGAAATACCCCAGAAATGTCTGAAATTCTACACAACTACAACATTTTGCAGATGTATCAAAAACGTCTCAAATCGTTAATTGCTGTGGAGAGTCCCGGACACAGTCCCCTACCCCGTAAAAATGTGTCGGTTATCCTTCAACAGATCCGGCTAACTCGGAGCCGGGGATCCTGGATGGCTTCGACCGTCGGGAGGTCATGGCGTCTCACCGGGTGGAGCTGCCCTGTAAGGCGTCGGGCCACCCCATGCCCAAGTATCGCTGGCTGAAGGACAACAGCCCTCTGGAGCCCGACACGCGTTTCCGCCAGAGTGTCACGGGCCTGTTGATTGAGAGCGCCCAGCCGACCGACTCCGGCACCTACGTGTGTGAGGTGTGGAACAGCTACGGAAACGCTGAGGTTGTGGGCCGGCTGCTGGTGAAACGTAAGTCCCGATGGCACATCGCACTCTTAGGAGATATTCTCGTCGTGGTATTTGAGTTTTACATGCCGTGGCTGTATCCGTACGTTTTCGACAGTGTTTATTCACGTGACATATTAAAATATTTCTGCTGTGAACGACAATATCACTGGCAATCTTTTGGTGTGTGATTTTTCACGTGTGTGTGTTTTCCTGTGTTTTCTTCGGTGTCCAGAGCCCCTGAAGGCGGTGGTCAGCCCACGCAAGGTGAAGGGCAGTGTGGGTAGTAAGGTATCCTTGCATTGCAGTGTCAGTGGCTCCGAGGAGTACGAGCTGTCATGGTACCGCAATGGAGAGATCATCTACCCCGGTAACAACGTGCGGATCACCGGCGTCAGCAGAGAAAACCTGATCATGGAGGGCATGGCCAAGAGTGACGGCGGGGCCTACCAGTGTTTCGCCAGGAAGAACAAGATGTCCGCCCAGGACTTTGTGCAAGTCATCTTGGAGGGTGAGACTACATTAGAGGCTTCAAATAAAGATCAACGTTTACGGTATTTAATGGAGGCAGATTAGCGTCTCCCAACCTCCTCTTTTCCACGGACCGCCAAATACTGGACAGTCGCTCACCGATATGAGTTGATCCGGTTATATTATGTGTGTGTTCCGTGTGCTGTGCGTGTATGTTTAGCAGCAGCAGTGACTTAGCAGAAAGGGTTGTGGCCTTCGATCTACGCTGGGCCTGTGCTAATAAGATGTGTTGTGCCTCTGCACCACCAGACTCTGTTATTACGGTTACTAGCCCAGTCAGCTTTAAACTGCTTACCTTAGCCCGGTTGCTTGGGCAACTGTCTCCCGTGGTCAGGGACCTGCATAAGGAGGATATTGATAATCTATGATGATGTAGCATGCCGGGGTTATTAACGAGCAACCGCCGCCGGAGATTTCAAAGGCCACTCTAAAATAGAGCTGTTTTTCCATCTGGCCGAGACTCTCCTCGGTACTAAGAGAGGACAGAACGTAGACAGATTTTATTGCGGCTTTTGTTGTTGTTGCATAACGTTCGGTTTCTTTTGGCACATAATACGCGGCACTTTTTCAGGTAACAAATCTGATTTCAAATGATCTATTCTGTCGATACCCGTTAATTCATTTTTTCCCCTCACCACTTCGGAGTAATGCTGGATCCGGCGGTTGTATTTATTATTTTATTTTTTACCAAGAATACAATCCGAGTGTCTAGGTGCTTGTTTATTTCCGCTCTGAACAGATGTAGCGGGGCCGGGGAATAACTCCCTGTATTACTTTCCAACTCACCTGCAGCAGAAATACTAAGCATTAACCACTCTCCCCTTGTCTTGTCACAACCAGACGGCACTCCAAAGATTCTGTCCTCCTTCAGCGAGAAGGTGGTCAACCCCAACGAGCCGGTCTTCCTGGTGTGTAACGTCAAAGGCACTCCTCCACCCTCCTGCACGTGGAGCCTAGATGACGACCCGATCATCAAGGACAGCCACCACCACCCCGGCCACTATGAGACCCACGAGGGCCACGTGGTCAGCCAGCTGAACATCACCCACACCAAGGAGGTGGACGGCGGCGTGTACCGGTGCACCTGCAGGAACTCGGCCGGGGCGGTCTATCACCAGGCTCGAATAAACGTAAGAGGTGCTTGTCAGATCAGCTCCTCCAAAACAAAACAAAAATCACACACCTAACCAATATCTGTTCGGTGTCCATGATACATGCATTTCTCCTGTTTAAGGACTTTGTTGTGTCCTAACCTCCCTTGCAAAGTGCTCACTTCCTACCCGAACCTGCACACTCACACACTGTTCACTTTTTCTCCTATTGTTTCCCATAGTCTTTGTATATGCCTCCATACTACTGTACTTCAGATGTGTTTCTATCATAACCTCACGTCTCCTTCATTACCAATCGCAGGTCAAAAACATCTGTGTTTTGTCAGAATGTCTTCTCCAACGTTCGATCCATAACAAATCGGGCCTATATATTGTATTTGGTTTGTAGGATAATCGAAAGTGCTAACGGTACCTCTATTCCTCTATAAGGTAGTGATACATTAAATACTTTGTACAGCAAGATTCTAGGCTGGTTGTTGTGGTTTTGCCTTTGAGAGTAGCTTCAAATCCCTTACCAAATCTCTATATTTTATGTATTACATTTTTGCAAATAGTATGTCATAATTCAGATGAAAAGATAGATTAACATGACTCTTGGGTGTGTAAAGCAGATCATTTAAACAGTGAATATTGCCCACTAAAATGTTCTGTCTTTCAGCTGTCAGCCAACCCTACAATGTCCATGTCTAATATCGTCCTGATTTCACAGTCCTCTCTCCAGAGGCTACCTTAAGGTCCTGTGGTAAAAAAAACGAACACATTCGGACGTGCTGTCGATAAATACTGCCTCATGTTGTCGTGTCACAAACGCCCCGCCCATAAATGTGTTTATAGAGAGCTCTCTCTACCTCTCTGTATTTCTAGGGGCTGCCAGCATCCGTCCGATGAAAAACATCACAGCCATCGCAGGGCAGGATGCCTACGTCCACTGTCGCGTCATCGGCTACCCGTACTATTCCATCAAGTGGTATAAGAACTCCCACCTGCTCCCCTTCAACCACCGACAGAAAGCCTTCGAGAACAACGGCACTCTGAAGCTGTCCAATGTGCAGGAGCTGGACCAAGGAGAATACAACTGCAGGGTATTGGTTAAACCCCACCAAGAGACCAATCAGAGTGTCCACCTCAGCGTTCGAGGTAGGAGGACAGAGTCACACCGCACCCACGCAGCGTGACACTGCACAACATCTAAGGCTTCTGTTTCAAATATTAGCATTTATTTCCCGGCACACCAGGCTTGGTCAGACGCCAGAACCTCGTCCACTCTTTCAGCGGAGACCTTCCAGGTTACACTCTCATTGATCAGTGCCCCCGACATTCACATCTGCTACGACTACACACTGTTTCGCTGTGTGAGTTTACATTAGAGCCATTAGCGGGTGCCGCGAGTACTGTAGCGATCGTGCCTGATTATCAGAGGGCCAATAAGACATAATGGAATGTTAACAAGTGATTCCCCACGCCTCATAGCCGTGTCATTAATGATGAAGCCATTGCTTAACACATTTCCCCGAGCTGTTGCCGGGACGGGTGGAGAAGGAGGAGGGAGGAGGGAGGGAGAGCGTATGATATAAAGCAACACTTCTCCTCTGCAAGTGTGTTGGTTAATTTGCTCTGCTCATGCTTAAAATTCTGAAGTGGCTGGGGAGGTCCCAGGAGCCCATTATCCCTACTTTGTTGTGAATTAAATAAGCGCTGAAGCGCTGCTTATTTCAATGTTATTTTAACTTATTGAATCTCCCGATGTGGCTGACTTGCGAGATGGCAAGAAAGTGCTACATTGAATTTGCAGACTCCAGTCTCACATTTTAATTTATATCCAGTCTGTAGGGGTCAGATCCTTATACATTTGTTAATATGCTGTCTCTCCCACTAATTTACCAATGGTAGTTGTTTTTCTTACAACCAAATTGACTTGGCCAGAATATCTAAAAGTCTGAATAATCGTTCCTTTAAATGTTCTTGGAATAAACAACTGTGACCTACAATGCTGAGTACAGAAGGTTCCTCTGGAATAAAACAATGACTAAGGTGGTTCACTTGAATTTATGATGATGATTCATTCTGTCCTCAAACATTCAGATCCACCTGTGAATATCGTCTTCGCCTCTCTTCCCCCAGTTCCGCCGTACATCCAGCCCTTCGCCTTCCAGCAGTTCTCAATCGGTCAGCGCGTCTTCATCCCGTGCGTGGTAATGTCAGGTGACCAGCCTCTGGACATCACCTGGCAGAAGGACGGACGCCCGATACCGGCCAGCTTACGGGTCACCATCGACAACATAGACTTCACCAGCTCGCTGAGGATCTCGAACCTGTCCCCGGACCACAACGGAAACTACACATGCATTGCGCGCAACGAGGCGGCGACCGTGGAGCACGAGAGTCAGCTCATTGTCAGGGGTGAGAGAAAGCTAACTCCTCGTTCCTCTGTCTCTGTTGTTTATACCTGGATCTTGTTTTTCTACCCCCTACCTAATTCATAGAGCATCGCTTCCTCTACTCCTGGACCCCCGCTACTCAACATCCTCCCCCTCTTGACTTTACATTTCCATTTATAGCCTGTTTGTCTCCCAAGTCGCAAATCGCTCGTTGCGGCTTTCCTCGAATGTGCTTTTCTCCCAGTCTGCTCACGGTTATACCTCTGCTGTTCCAGTTCCTCCCCAGTTTGTGGTGCAGCCCACAGACCAGGATGGGATCTATGGGAAGGCCGTGACTCTCAACTGCTCTGCGGAGGGATATCCTCGCCCCACCATCGTGTGGAAACACTCGAAAGGTAACACAAAGGCTGTCGGTTTTATGTATTCGACGGTCCTACTACTGCGACCTGCTCTGGTGGGTGTGGATGTCGCTGTTATTGAGGTCTTGCAAGTTCCATCTGTTTTATTCACATCCCACGTGATTTACTGGAACTGCAGGTGTGTCTGTGAGGTGTGGGAGATATCAGTGAGATGTGAGAGAGCAGGTGAACAAATAGCACTTGACCTGAATAGCTGAAGAGGGGACGCAGGTGGTTTGTCCATAACCAGTGATGAAAGCTTCCCTCACCGGAGAGAACAACCAATTGAACCAATGGGATGGTATGGTGACAGTTTGAGGGACAGCGGGATCTGGGATTAAAGGCGTGAGGTCAGGGCCAGACAGACAGCTGCCAGGCTGTTTGTGGGCTCCCTTGGACTGAAAGGAGATTGGGTTTGATTAGAAATGCTCCTTCAAAGTCTCAGACCTCCTTCCCGTTCCGATTACAGACATCTGAATGAATCGTGTCGGTCACCACAGTGGTGGCTCTTCAGTCCAATTACAGACATCTGAATGAATCGTGTCGGTCACCACAGTGGTGGCTCTTCAGTCCGATTACAGACATCTGAATGAATCGTGTCGGTCACCACAGTGGTGGCTCTTCAGTCCGATTACAGACATCTGAATGAATCGTGTCGGTCACCACAGTGGTGGCTCTTCAGTCCGATTACAGACATCTGAATGAATCGTGTCGGTCACCACAGTGGTGGCTCTTCAGTCCGATTACAGACATCTGAATGAATCGTGTCGGTCACCACAGTGGTGGCTCTTTGGTTAGTGTTAGCATTACTGATAGCACACCTTGGATAAAAAAATCCATCATTCAAAAGCATGTCCTCTTCCTCTCCGATAATGTCTTGTGTCTGTTTCACTCTTTCTATTTCTTTCTTTCTGCTTGTCTACAAGGGAGCAGAGTAAGACATTATACAAACACTTGACCCTTTTGCTAACCAGAAACAGTTGACTGCATTTTTAATTAAGGACCAGAACCCACGGTTCACCAAATGTCCTTATCTTTACTCGCCAACTTAAACACATGCTAATATCTGGACCAATTCAGACACATATTTAATAGTCTACACACAGGCCTGGATTTGTTGCTTTTATTGAAATACATGTACACCATTAGCTGTATTTTCATTCCCAGTCAACTCCTTGACCTAAACATTTGCAGCATTAGACATGTATTAAAGCAAATATAGTTTTTTTATGACAATGTAGAACATGTATACAGAATAAATACTATGATAGTAGCGCTTATTTCGTATGAATGTTTGTATATAATGCTTATACATTATTACAACCAAGCATTAATTGCTATTGAATATGCTTAATTATCAAAATAGCGTCTTGGATTCAACACTCACACCACTTTTATAAGACATCTTAAGCTCTACAATGTACTTATCTTTAATGAATGGCTAGGAATATGCCATAAGCAAATAAGCAAAAAAGAGGTAGTACAGAATCATCTGCTCTAAGACCGTAAGGTTTTCTTCCTGCAACTTGTGAATCATTTCATACACGTTAGTCATTTTACAATTTAATGTAGCCAGAATGTAAGCTGCTCTTATCCAAAACCACCTTCACATATTGCATGCATTTTGAGATGCCGGATGGAGCACACAACTAGAATAGGAGTCTATTCAATAAATCATAGAGTCATTTCTTGGAAGAAGACTATCCAAACAAGGAGCAAAATAAACATAACAGGTGTAATTAAATAAAACAAATGGGTGGCTGTAGTAATTTTTCTGTACTTTTTCTGTACTTTTTAAAGAGGTATGGTTTACAAAATATTCCCTGAAATGCGCCATTGCCTCTCCAAACGGAAGTTTAGCAGCACTTCTTATTCGTCCGCATCAGCCAGTAAAATATTAATATAAAACAAGCAAGCCCGCTGCAGAAACAACTTCAAACATGTATTCCAAAGCAACATTCACAGCTAGGACATCAAAAAGTATGCATGTGGAATTCAGAAACACCGTATTTTAGTTAGCTAACACATCTATCTGGCTAATTTAACTTGCTAGCTAGTTACTGGAGCTAACAAGACCAATGTAATTTTTGTTCACATTGTAACGCTTGCTGACATGGAGCCAGGACTCAAGCGCAGGGTGGACAAATGATCTCACAAATAACGAAACTTTGACAGGAAAGAAATAAAAGAAGACGTGAACTAAATCGTAGACGGGTACAAACGCTACACATACCTGGACCGACAGGATATACAAAGCAAGCAGGAACTTAAATAGGGTCTGTGATCAGGGGAAGCAGGTGGGGGTAATACAAAATATAAAAAGGTGTACGTCATGAAATTAGGGAAAGGGCATTGGACTCTCTGCACAGCTGACAGCCGTACCAGCGCGTGAGACACATATAGTCAAATACCTGCTCAAATATAATTGTGAACTGTGTACTTTTATTTCAACCTAATAATTTTAAATAAGTCCTATGATATGTCCCTCATGTACTTTTTGTTTCCCCAATGTATAATTTCCTTGCACTGTATCCTTCCATTTTCCCCAATGTTAGTCAAAAAAGGATAAGATATTAACGCATCAAGCTGGATTAAGGTGAATCTAATTTCTAGTTATTTTTCTAGTTCTTTGTAGTGCATACCGGAGTGGGTTAGCCAAACCCATGCCCTTGTTGTTTAGCATTGAGAACAAAATGAGTGCCATTTGGGATACAGTCAATCCACTTTGCCCTGGTTTATGATCAGTCTCTAAACTATTTCGAACATCATTAAACCAGCTTTTAAAATCATTAGATCATGAAATCCCCACGTTAGCGCACAGTGTAAACAAGGCAATGACCAGCGGGAGACCAGCCTAACCATTTTCCATCCCCTAGATCACAATGGGTCAGATCACAATGGTCAGATCACAATGGTCCGATCACAATGGTCCTCTTGCGTATCACGAATGTACCCCTTACCAGCCTGGGAGACACTTAATTATCTTTACCAGTCTTTGAGGCAACTGCCCTATACCTGTCAGCATGCATGGAACCTGTTTATCATACCAGCCTGGTAGGCATGACGTGCTAAAACCTTGACTGGACAGGTGAGGCGACTAACATTGATCATCTCCTAGCAAGGGCACATGCCAAGGTCTGGGTAGATTAGATGATAAGTGAACAATCAGATCTCGAATCCATCGTGTTGGATACAGGAGTTATTGGCAGGAGAAAAAAAACCTGAGTGACTTCGACAAGGGACACATTGTTATTTCCCGATGACCTGCGGTAAAGCATCTCTGAAACGATGAGACTTGTGGTGAGCTCCTGGTCAGCAGCGGTGAGTACCCACCTACAGTGGACCGAGGAGGGACAAACCGCAAAGAGGCAACAGAGTGTCGGGCACCCAAGACTTATCGACGCGCAACAAGGCTCATTGATGCAACAAATGCCCATCCGTCTGCTCCAAACCTCCAGAAGGTCGACTATGGCACAAGTGACCGAACTTTCCAATGGAGCAGCGTACTGAGCTGCGTAGCCTCCGCCGGCCACCGGGCCTATAATTTACCCTGTCCATCGTCAAAAGAGCCGACAATTGGCGTCGCGAGTGTTGGAAGCGGACCTAAAAGCAGTGGACGAAGGTAGTCTAGTCCGATGAGTCACGTTTGCAGTTACATTACGTGGATTGGATGGCTGTGTACGTGGGTGCTTTTTACCTGAGAAAGTGACGACACCAGGATGCACTGTGGAAAGACGACCAGCCGGCTGAGGGAGTGTGATGCTCTGGCCTTAGTTCTTCTGCTGGGAAACCCTGGGTGCCAGGAACACCACGTCATGGCAATGGAATGTTCTGTGGCCTCCCATAGCAGGATAATGCACCCGGTCGCACTGCACACATTGTTCTGGATTAGTTTGAGTAACATTATATACAGTCGGTCAGATTTTGCTTGTCCAAAAAGTCTGATCCACGGCAAATCCCTCCGCAATTTACAGAACGAAGGATGTGCTGCTAATGTTTTGGTGCCTGATTTGCTTGTACAGTCCACGCGTGGCCGTAATCAATTGATAACGCAAATGACGGGATGTCTACAACTTATTTTCTGTTTCGTCTTGAAATAAAACGAGGCCTATTTTGGTGCCATTTTGAAGACATTTTGAGCATAATTCAGGTTCGAAGAGGCTCAGCGAAGGTTCTTTCAAATGAATTAGGTATGGGCTTCAATAACCGTTTCACTTGCATGGTTGAAATTCTAAGTGATTTTGCACTGGATGTGCCACTGCACGATTTTATACTTCATTATGATCTCTCTTTTCCGATTGCGGGTTTCCTGACCCCAAGTACAAGTTGCACGCCTGTCTCTGGCCTCTAAAATATTTGCAAAACATGATGTTGTCTTCAAACTCTAGCCATGGGAACATTTTGAGTAAATGCGCAGTCTTTGTGTTCTCTCTCTGCCGACTACGGTGGACGTGAAAGTGATAGAACGGGTCACGGTAGCATTGTGGTTATTGTCATCATTCGTAACGTTCACCGCCTCAGGTGAACCTTGTAAAGAGACGTCATCAGTTGAAACCTCCGAATCTGCCTCGCCGGATCCTCTTGCTCTTCAACTCTTTTTCACCTAAAATAAAATTGAACGGGCCTAATTTTAGCAATGTCTGCAAGGTAACTTATAGAATAGACTTTAGACTTTAAAAAACAGAAGTTTCACACTCTAAATGTGCCTTTCGGCCCTTTCACTCAGTACAATGTGGATGTTTAATGTCACATTCTTGGAATACCTGAGTTCAGGAAGTTTCTCGAATCGTTCTCTGCAGGTCCTCAGCAAGCTCTGTGAGGTTAGATTGGGAATGTCACTGAACATCCATATTCAGGTCTCTTCAGAGAAGTTTGATCAGATTTATGTCTCGGAACCACGCTTGTGTTGTCTTGGCTGTGTGCTTAGGACGGATGTGTTGTTAGATGTTGAACCTCTTCCAGTCATTGCTTGCATCTGAGATATTTGCCAATGTGCTCACCAGCTGCATTCATTCTAATTAGGTAAAAGCTCATTGTTTTCTTTTTGACGTAAGAAATACGAAATCCATTTATATTTTGAGCATTTTTCATTGATTCCCTTGAATCTTTAATGTAGGACAACATATTTCATGTTGTGGAAAACTGCTAAATAGCTTATTTCCCGTGTCTTTAATAGTGTGACAATTATTTTAAAGGTGACTGTATAGAACCTTGTTTAGGCAGTCCTTAGTTAGTGCAGATCTCCCTTCTGGAAAAGCAGCTTTGTATCCTTTATTGTCTTTTCTGACAGGAAGTCCTTGGGGGATTTCTCTAGTTAATTGCCCTCAGACCCAGTTATAATGGCGTGGTCCTTTGACTGTTCGTTTAGTTGCAACTGAATGCATTTAAGGGTCTTGTTTTGTAATCGTCTACATTCTGGCTATGACCACCTTGTGTTTACTAGATCTGGTCAGGAAGATGGGTCGAACCCTCAAAAACCTCTAAAAAACACTGCTAATTCCAAAATATAATGTTCCAATGAAGGAGTCCTGGTCCTTAAAATATGCAATAGCATTCAGCTGTTTGCTAGGCCTGACCTATGCCAACTTTGTCTCCTCTTCAGGTAACGGGGTTCCTCAGTTCCAGCCGATCGCCCTGAACTCTGGCTCTCGTATCCAGCTGCTGGTGAATGGTTCTCTGCTCATCAAACACGTGCTGGAAGAGGACACTGGCTACTACCTGTGTAAGGTCAGCAATGACGTGGGAGCTGACGTTAGCAAGTCCATGTACCTCACCGTCAAAAGTAAGGCACTAAATAATCTGACATTTTAATGTTGGAAGAAAAGTGTATTAATCACATTTTTTCAGTTGGTTTGTTTGTTGTTATTGGGGGAAGCATCAACAGGTGAGCCTAGGAATCCCATTTACGTCGTGAGACATGTTCGTTTTAAGACCTTGAACATCTAAAATCTTCATCGCCAGGTTCTAAACGCCTGGAAAGATTCTGAAGACCTTTTCAATAAACTTCTTAAGACCTGGAAAGGTTCTAAAGACCTTTTGAACAGAGAGATGAGAGAGATGTAATGTTTGAACTGTACATGACGCCAGTAATCACTCGTCCGCAGGTGAAGCAAATTGCATTGATTGTCTACGACCAAGAGCACATGTCAAGGTCTGGGTAGATTAGGTCTTAACGATGCGCGTGGGCAACGAAGGCTATCCAGTGTAGTCTGAACCGACAGAAGGCACAAGTCACGGAAATGGAAGGAATGTGTCACAACACACAGTGCATCACCCCCTGCTGTGCCCACGGTGACCCCCGTCCACGGATATATGTTATAACATGCCAACACTCGCTCACACACACACACACACACATACACACACACACATACAGAGCACAAACATTCCACAGTCCACTTTACCACACCCCCTCTCACACACAAATCAAGAACCACATACACCACATGATACATTTGTAGAAATGTGCACTGGCTTCGATTTTTCATATAGCCGTTCCCGATTCGTCGACAAAGACGAATCCTTCCCACTGCCAGTGGCTCTGCGGTAGTCAGCACGCTGGCCTCGCCCTCACCCACTGTACTGTACGGTATAATCATGTCATAGCTAATGACGCTGACATTGAAGTGCTTATGTAGCACTCTGTGTTTTCTGGCAGTACATTAGCTCACTACTGGCCACGGTTGCCATGCAGCGCCCGGACATGACTCTGGGCCCTACGGGGGAGCACAGTTACACAGCCAATCAGCACTCTCCAGGGCCCGGGGGAACATATATATATTTTTACTGTATCACACTGGTCATTGGTCTGCATGTTAGATACAGACAGAAAGAGGGCTAACAGTGGGCATGTTCCTGTGTGTGCTGTAGCCAGGCCTGACAACGGAAGGATCTTCACGGTTTCTTCCCCTCTACCTCCCTTTTCCCCAGGAGGTATTTGTCTTCGGTTGTCATCTGAGCCTTCTGTGGCTGAGCGGTGTTGAGTGAGTGTGTTGGTTGTGGGAGTAATTGTGCAGGAGAACGGGGCATTAGTGTGGCTCCACTCAACCAGTCATCCCTGTGTACTAGCTGCCCTGTGAGAAGAATCCTGGCGAGCCGAAGGGTTGTGTGTGCGTGTCTGAGTGTGTGTGTGTGTGTGTCTGAGTGTGTGCGCCGTGAATGTGCTTGCGGGTGGGTACATTATAGGCTATATGCATTTCAATGTGTGTGTGTTTTGGGGGAAATAGACCAGTGAGGCGTAGTGTGGTGGCCTACTTTCCCAGGATGCCCAGCAAATAGAGGAGATGATGGAATGAGTGTTGAAGCGTATTATCCTCCCACAGTGCCTCAGCCCCAGATCAGCCTCAGCACCAGATTAGCCCCAGATTAGCCTCTGTCAAGATCAGCCCCAAATTAGCCTCAAATCAGCCCCAGATTAGCCTCAAATCAGCCCCTGATTAGCCTCAGTCCAGATCAGCCTCAGATCAGCCCCAGATTAGTCTCAGACCAGATCAGCCTCAGATCAGCCCCAGATTAGCCTCAGTCCAGATCAGCCTCACATTAGCCTCAGATCAGCCCCAGATTAGCCTCAGATCAGCCCCAGATTAGCCTCAGCTCCAGCCTCAGATCAGCCCCAGAGCAGCCTCAGATCAGCCCCAGATTAGCCTCAATCCAGATCAGCCTCAGATCAGCCCCAGATTAGCCTCAGCTCCAGCTTTGGCCTCTGCTCCAGCCTCAGCTCCGGCCTCTGCTCCAGCCTCAGCTCCTTCCTCTTCTCCAGCCTCAGCTCCGGCCTCAGCTCCAGCCTCAGCTCCAGCCCCAGCTCCGGCCTCTGCTCCAGCCTCAGCTCCGGGCCTCTTCTCCAGCCTCAGCTCCGGCCTCTTCTCCAGCCTCAGCTCCAGCCTCAGCTCCGGCCTCAGCTCCGGCCCCAGCTCCGGCCCCAGCTCCAGCCCCAGCTCTTCCCTGACACAGAGACCAGTGGGCCTTGGGACACACATAGCATTAAGAATGTATAGGGGCAGGAAATAAAAGGGGGAGTAAGGAAATGGGGGAGTAAGGAAATGGGGGAGGAAGGAAATGGGGGAGTAAGGAAATGGGGGAGGAAGGAAAGATTGTGTGTCTGTTAGCGTGTGTGTCGTCTTAGAATGGGGAAAAGGGTTATTATACTGTACAGAAACCCAAGAGCTGTGATGGCTTTGTCACTTCTGCTGGTGTTATACATCTTACAGCCGGGAGGTCGGAAGCTCAGCCATTAAATGACGACACTGTATTTATGTCAATTACCAAAATATCACATTTCTAGCATTTTAACCCTAAACTGTGTACTTGTGGACTCAAGATGCGTGCTGTTAGAATTATTATATTATAAATATATATAAATATATATATAGATATATAAATATTATATTATACTTATTTGCTTGAGTAGATTGAAAAAGGAGGCCATTAGTGTCTCAGTAGGCATTGTTGTCTGTCTCCCCCCCGTTTCCCACTCTATCCTCTGTGTGTGTGTGTGTGTGTGTGGGCGGGTGCGTGCGTGCTTGCGTGCGCGTGTGTGTGCGTGCGGGACGCATGTGTGCGTGTGTGTGTGGGCGGGCGCGTGTGTGTGTGTGGGCGGGCGTGTGTGTGTGTGTGTCGGTGTTAGAACGTGCATGCATGTGTTTGTGCATTCCAAAGGCCGCTGAACCTCTTCAGTGCATTTCTGCCTCATTTAAACCCATCAATACTTCAATTAGAGGCAAACTAAGGGCCCAGGGGAACAGCTCTTTACATGTGCTGTTCTTTCTTATTATTCCGTCCCTCTCTTCTACATAGATGGGATACAGATCAACTGCTAACACATTTTCTTCATAGAGCGTAAACATTAACCAGCTACAGTATGTGTAGATAGAAATGTTTGCCGGATTTCTCTTTAGCAAAATTATACTATTAAACTAATTTCAAGACATGCGTTTAGTATTTTTTGACGTTCACACCTCTTAATTTTTCTGTCTGAATGTTGACTCAGTCAGTTGTTTTTTTATCCAAAAGAGCAACATCACCCTTAATTTCTTCCAATATCCAGAGACACGCAGCGAGACGGCTTTACCTGGAAAGCCCTTTATTCTTCAGTCCCTTTAACCGTCCTTCTCTCTGTCTGACTTATTTTCTTCCCTCTTTTTGTGTCGCTCTATCCTCTTCTTCGTCTTTCTTTCCCTATTAGTTTTATTACCAGGCTCTGTAATGTCGCTTGATATGAAACAATGTAGATCATTCAAGCAGTTATGGGCTATGAAGAAACAATTCTGAATGCAGGGTGGAGAGAGTCGCCTTATGTATCCTATTGCAGCACCCAGAACCTACTTTAACAAGTCTCAAGTCTCACTCGGATGTCTCACTCGGATGTCTCACTCAGGCGTCTCACTCAGGCGTCTTACTCAGATGTCTCACTCAGACGTCTCACTCCGATATCTCACATTTCACTACTACTTTTTATATACTTACTACAATTATTTACTACTGTACTACAAAAACAGTTTTATTACACCATATACTATGAAACTGAATGACTATGAATGTTAAGCATCCAAATGTCATGAGTGGTGAGGGTTTAGTTGCCACACGGGACTATTAGTGTGGTCACATGCTTCTGTGTCACATGGGATTTGTTTACTGTCTGTACACAGCTGTGGGGATTTGTATTCGCAGGGTCATTAGTTGGGCAAAAACTATTTGTACCTATAATTCCAGCACCTTCTACTCTGTTCATGTACAATAAAATAGACTGAACTATTTCTACCTGTTCAGGTTCTACCTGTTCTGACTCTACCTGTTCTGACTCTACCTGTTCTGACTCTACCTGTTCTGACTCTACCTGTTCTGACTCTACCTGTTCAGGCTCTACCTATTCAGGTTCTATCTGTTCTGGCTTTAAGTGTTCAGGTTCTACCTGTTCAGGCTCTACCTGTTCAGGTTCTACCTATTCAGGTTCTATCTGTTCTGGCTTTAAGTGTTCAGGCTCTACCTGTTCAGGCTCTACCTGTTCTGGCTCTAGCCCAATGTCTCCTGCCGAAGTCGCCCATCACTGCACTTCCTGCTACTTCAGTTGTACAGAGAAACTAACCCTGACAAATAGCATTACTATTTAGGGTAGAGGAGGGCTGATGATACTTTTTTAATGTGCCTTTCTTAAAATTCATAGTTGTCATGCAAAATAAATCAGCGTTCTTTGGAGTAGCTCGTGAGTGAATAAAAGATGAGTCTTAAACGTTGGCAGCCCTCAGCCTGACACATTGGATCACGTCAGAGAGGGTCTGTCAGCTAGCTGAGCCACACCTACTCCTGCACTGACACACAAACACACATACACACACACTTTATACTTTATGTTTTACTCTCCTCGTGGGGGATTATTTCGTAATAATTTTTCCTTGAAATCCTATTTACCATAACCCCGTTCTTAACCAACAACCTTACAATCCCAAAGTCTAAACCTAACCCTAATTCTAACCCCAGCTGTGACTTTTAACCTAATCCAAATATATCCAAAGTTGATCAAGGGACTAGCGCAACGTTCCAAGTTTTACTATTCGTGCAGGCTCAGACGGAAATATGGACAAACAGAGATGGATAAAAGAGGGAGATAGAGGTTTAAAGTGTGTGTGTGTCACCTGGGAGTGTGTGTGGTATATTTCTCTCTCCATGTGTTTTTCTGAGTTCATGTGTGTGTGTGTTCAATGTATGAGTGCTGGCCTCCTCTGTTACTGTTTGACCGTGCGTTTGCATGTGTGTGCGTGCATGTGTGTGTGTGTGTGTGTGTGTGTGTGTGTGCGTGCGTGTGTGCTGAGTGGAGGGGTAGTGAGACAACACGGGCACCAGAGAAGTAGTCTTGTCTGCCATGTATGAATAATCAAAGTGGGCTCTCATCATTAAATCATCACCTTCCAGGTGGGACAGGAGAGAGAGGCGATAGAGAGGAGTGGGATTCCAGTTACACACGGCTCCAGGGGAACATGTTCTCAGACAGTGTGGCTGAGACGTGTCATAAGTCCTCTCTGCGCATACTACCCACTTAAGCTCCTGGAGAAACAGCAGCTTCTCTAACACACAGACAGACAGACATGCCGATACACCTCTTAAGGATATGTGGCTGAACTGGACTTGAGAGCAACCGACGGACGTAAACAACGGGAGTTTTTAAAATGGCACTGGCTCTGGAACCAGGCGAATGGTTGTCGGATGGGACAAACATCTGGAAAATCTTTAATGTTATTGTGCTGGTTTGAGGCCCAGCTTTTTATTTTGTGAAATGTCAAGCGGGGGGACAATACGTTTGTAGATGTTGAAATGTAGATTGGACTGTAGATTCTCTACAGGTAGGCCTTCTGACTACATTACACATCTCATCTGATTTATGGGGTAGGCCTTCTGACTTCATTACACATCTCATCTGATTTATGTGGTAGGCCTTCTGACTTCATTACACATCTCATCTGATTTATGGGGTAGGCCTTCTGACTTCATTACACATCTCATCTGATTTATGGGGTTGGCCTTCTGACTTCATTACACATCTCATCTGATTTATGTGGTAGGCCTTCTGACTTCATTACACATCTCATCTGATTTATGGGGTAGGCCTTCTGACTTCATTACACATCTCATCTGATTGATTGGGTTGGCTTTCTGACTTCATTAAACAATTAATCTGATTTATGGGGTAGGCCTTCTGACTTCATTAAACAAATAATCTGATTTATGGGGTAGGCCTGCTGACTTCAGTACACATCTCTTCTGATTGATGGAGTAGGCCTTCTGACTTCATTACACATTTAATCTGATTGATTGATAGATTAGTCAAATTGTTTAGTTAATTTAGTTTACTAACTGTGACCTAGCAAATGGGTAAACTGAACAACTGACCATTCTGTAGAGCATACCAAGAATCCCAATAATGAGTGATGTGTACATGCACCTCCACATTCATATACAGTGCGTGTACAGTACACAGCTCCCATGCAGTTGAATTGCTAGAGCATATCACTTTCACCAGCAGTGTTGTGGGTTCAATAACAAATGAGTGTATATCTAGACTGGTGAGTCAATGTGTTCTTTGAAGGGTTGTAAGGATACATTTTGTAATAAATAAATACACAGACAATAACACACACACACACACACATTCACCCGGATACACACTCACATGCGCACAAACACACACATTCACCCGGATACACATACACACACACAGCGCCCCTGTTAATAAGCGTGTTGCACTGTAGATCTTTAACGCCAGATGAGCTCTTCACACCTTGGAGAGTTCAGACTGAAGTGTCACTGATTTCCTCTGTAGCTGCCTGTGTCTGCCTGAGGAGCAACACATGAACGTCTGTATCAAACACACTCTAGCAGAGAAGATATTGCTTTCCTGAAGGCCTGTTTTTGAACTATTAGTGTTCAATGCATTCTGGGAACCAGGGACATCTATAAATAAGTGTTCATGCCACATGAAGGAATGCGTTTGAGATAGGTACCTATAGGTGGAGAGTGATTGGTGTTTGGTACTCACCAGTGCAAAAGCACCAGTCAGGGTTTGGCTAATAAAAGACATCAAACACTTGGCACATTCCCCAGAGCGTGGTTAAATCTGCAAACTAATTAAAATGTGATAAAAACCTGGCCATCCACCAAATCTGAACAAACTGGCAAAAAGGTTGTTGGTAAGAGAAGCCACCAAAACATGTGCTCAGTGTGAAGGTCCTGTGATGTATGAAACCGAAATATATATATTTGGCCTAAATGTTAAATGATATGTGTGCCCCAGGATCTGCTCATCTCCTTGCATGGAGACCCATAGTGGTGTCAGATACATGTGGACCCATAGTGGTGTCATATACATGTGGACCCATAGTGGTGTCATATACATGTGGACCCATAGTGGTGTCAGATACATGTGGACCCATAGTGGTGTCATATACATGTGGACCCATAGTGGTGTCATATACATGTGGACCCATAGTGGTGTCAGATACATGTGGACCCATAGTGGTGTCAGATACATGTGGACCCATAGTGGTGTCAGATACATGTGGACCCATAGTGGTGTCAGATACATGTGGACCCATAGTGGTGTCAGATACATGTGGACCCATAGTGGTGTCAGATACATGTGGACCCATAGTGGTGTCAGATACATGTGGACCCATAGTGGTGTCAGATACATGTGGACCCATAGTGGTGTCAGATACATGTGGACCCATAGTGGTGTCAGATACATGTGGACCCATAGTGGTGTCAGATACATGTGGACCCATAGTGGTGTCAGATACATGTGGACCCATAGTGGTGTCAGATACATGTGGACCCATAGTGGTGTCAGATACATGTGGACCCATAGTGGTGTCAGATACATGTGGACCCAGAGTGGTGTCAGAATACAATAGAATACTAAACGAAATCCTACATTAATTTGCAAGACCTACACGTCTGAGCAAGGCAGCGATCACAACACACATCACAAGGTCACACATTTGGTTTAAAATAAGGAACTGAGCCGAGTGTCCTGGAAGGACCCAGTCAGTCCAGATCTCTATCTGACAAATAGCGACCTATAGCAAGATTTAAAGGTTGGTATTAACCATTGGTGTACATCCAAGATGAACAGGTAACCATTGGAGAACTAGATGTGTTAAGCTGCTGGAGACTAACTGTAACTGTGACTATTGCCAAGGGATGTTCAACCAAGCTCTACCTCAGATGGATAAATAAGCATCCATTAAATAATTTAACTTTTGCACGTGTGATTGCCTTTTGTATAAACTATTTCATTTAACATTTAACAAGTGGCGTCCGTGTGGCATTAATGAAATGGAGCAAATCCTAATTGAATATACATAGTGAATAACAACATGTCCTTGGGAATGTATACTAATACAGTCCACTCATTCTCTCTCTGTCTCTCTCACTCCCCCAGTCCCAGCCATGATCACGTCATATCCCAACACCACCATGGCCACAGTGGGCCAGCAGAAGGAGATGAGCTGCACTGCCCACGGGGAGAAGCCCATTATGGTACGCTGGGAGAAGGAGGAACGCATTATCAACCCAGAGACCAGCCGCTACACAGTTGTGGTCAAAGAAGTGGCCGACGACGTCATTTCAACTCTGAAGGTACGCTGAGGGTTTGAGTTGTCGGCCGTAGTTAGTAGTAGTTAGTTTGTAGTAGTATAGTTCTCCGTAGCACAATCTTAGCATTTGTGTTTCTGTCAGTTGTTGTTGTCTTTGTGTACATAAACAGATATGTTGACTACTCTACTGGTTACAGTGCACAGTGTATACATTTTTCCCGGTTAAAAACTGTGTTGGCCTTTCCTCAGATTTTGCCCACTGTTCGGGAAGATTCTGGATTCTTCTCCTGCCATGCCATCAACTCTTACGGTGAAGACAGGGGGATCATTCAGTTGACAGTGCAAGGTAAACCCCAGGCTGTTCCTGCATAGCACTTCCGGTTCTGAGTACCACTGTCTGTTTCTTCTGCTTGGGTCAAATTATCTGTGGTGTGAACTCTTTTAGAGCCACCGGACCCACCTGAGGTCGAGATCCGAGAGGTCAGAGACCGGACAATCGCCCTCCGCTGGACAATGGGCTTTGATGGAAACAGCCCCATCACTGGATATGACATTGAATGCAAGAACAAATCCGGTAGGCCAGTGACGTATGCCTGTAGTGTAACATGTGAAATGCAGATTATATTGTTGTAACGTAGCCTGTCTGCTGGCCTCTGCCTCTGAAGCTAAGCAGAGTTCATCCTGGATGGATGGCCAGACGTTGTAGTGGTGTTGGAGGACCAATAGGGGGCACTCTCCCATTAAGATCGATTCACAATGCCTCAAAAGCAGTAACGGGGACAATGTTGTTCAAGGAATGGCAGATTTCTGGTGGCATTTTAAACATTCAAAAAATCCGATATCAACAATCAGAAGGGAAGCAGTTTTAATCCAGGAGGCATGAGTGAATTTCCTCATTTCCTTCCTAAATGGCGGATATCAGTCCTCACTTCTCCACCTTATAGCTGACGTGGGGAGAGGGTTGCGGAACAAATTTGTCTCTGTGGCCACGTGGGTTTCCCATCTTACTATGCAACGTGCTTTGCCTACGTCAGTTGGTGGAATGTCGATGCTGGTCGCTGCATTTTCTTTCTCCGTTTTTGGTTTTGCTTATTTCACGCTGGTCGTCATACGGAGATGCTAACGGTAACGGTGTCATTGCGTTTCCCCCCCAGCCTCATGGAGTTCGGCCCAGATAACCAAAGACGTGTCGCCCCAGCTGAACCAGGCCACCATCATAGACCTGCACCCGTCCTCTACCTACAACATACGCATGTTCGCAAAGAATGATATTGGCAAGAGTGACACCAGCAACGAGCTCACCATCACCACGGATGAAGCAGGTAGGCCCAGAGAAATTACTCACCTGTCGCCAAAGTCTGTTTGTCTCCTTCTGTTCTGTTCGTCCTCAGATTTTAGTCATAAAAGGTGTGTTTGTTTAATAACTTCGGTGTTCAGATATGACATGGCGAACGGCCACAGATTCGGTCACGATCGATCGAAGGGATTTCTAGTGCTCTGGCGCCATCTGGTGATAGGTCTTTAATGTAATATGGTGGAATTGCCTTAGTCAATAATCTCTCATAAGAGTTAATTGTGTTGATATTTCACATCTGTTACACAGCCCCTGATGGCCCTCCGCTGGAGGTTTATCTGGATCCTACCTCACCACAGAGCATCAAAGTCACCTGGAAGGTGATTTTACTATATTCTGCTATGAAAAAAGAACTAGGCTCTATGAGCTTTTGTACATCTATTATAATCAAAACAGCAAGATGGCAAAACAATGACTCACCACTTTTCCCTTCAGGCCCCCCACAAGTACCTTCAAAATGGGGTAATCCGGGGTTACCAGGTGGGCTACAGGGAGTACAGCTCTGGAGGCAGCTTCCAGTTTAATATCATCAGCATGGACACCACTGGGGACAGCACTGAGACCATCACCTTGGACAATCTGAGGAAGTTCACGGAGTACGGCGTGGTGGTGCATGCAGCTAACCGGGCTGGAACTGGCCCTTCTTCTCAGGAGATCATCACCAAAACCCTTGAGGATGGTTAGTATGGCTGGTGGTGTGAAGGTGTGTGTGTGTGTGTGTGTGTGTGTGTGTGTGCGTGCGTGCGTGCGTGCGTGCGCGTTTGTGTACGTGTGTGTACGTGTGTGTGTACGTGTGTGTGTGCGTGCGTGTGCGCGTGCGAACAGTAACATGCCAGTAAGGGGTAGTATTAGTGTATTGACTGTGTGTGTGTGTGTGTGTGTGTGTGTATTTCCATCTTGTACTTTAACAGTGCCATCACGTCCTCCTGAAAATGTCCTGGCCATGGCTAAGTCTCCAGAGGTCATCTCTCTCTCCTGGCTGACCCTGCCGAAGGAGGCCCTAAACGGAAACCTTCAGGGCTACAGAGTCATCTACTGGGCTAACTTGCCCGATGGAGGTAAGGGCTTGGATTAATCTACCTGGTAAACAACTAAACCGCCAATTCTCATTTACCATGGACACTCGGCCAAATGCGCAAATGATGCCAAATACCGATAAATCAAATAATAAACTACACGACAGAATAGGCTTAGTTATTAGTGAAATATAGCACATAACGTGACACTCCAGCACAGATGCATCATTTGTTTAGCTGGTGCAGTGATCCGCTTTGAAGGATGACGTGAAGGGTTGATTTGAGAGTGTTTTTAATTTTGTTTCCTGCTACGGGCGGTAGACAACTGAAAGAAAGTCAGCCAAAGGGTTCAGAGTCACACTGTCAGGTCGCTGTGAGCAAGGTCATACGTTTTAGTCCAATATGTAAATCATTTCCTGCAGGTCATGTTGACAATGTTATGGTCGTGTCAACTGGAATTTGTACTTTCTAAAATCCTCTCTAAGGCTTTGATTTTTGGGTCAGATGGGATCAGTGCAGAATCAATTTAGCCAACCACGGACGTTTAACCAACCTAGTGATTTTGGGGAAATTCTCTATTACATATTTCACTGTCCTCTTTAACTGAAACTCATTCCCATGTGTTTCTATGTTGCTAATATCAGCTTGAGCTACATGAGGTGTAGAATCACTGATTTAAGTATTTGTGTTGTCAAAATCATTCGTACGATTAAAATTTACAGAGCTACGCCATTCCTCCCTCAGCTGATTTAAAGGCAAACACACATGCATCAGTTGGTGAATCCTTGTAGACAGCTCATGTTAATTACAGAACATGTCCTAATCCAGGACACTTTTACATACTCTTTAATATATGCATTTTTCTGTACTTACTTTCTTTTATTTTATTTGAACATTTAGTATTATTGTTATTATTATTACTTGAAAATGTTCAGTATCTTTGTCCGCTGTTTTTTAATTTTTTATTTATTCAAACATAAAAACGGTTTTCTTCAGTTACGGCCTTGATGTCATCTGAAATATTCAACTGATAAACCCAATATGACCATAAGCTAATTGTTATAGAACCATATAATGTTCGTCTTCACGAAGAACAGACAATGCTTAACAAGGATCTCTCACTACACGAACAGGTAACACATAACAATACCACACAAAGACATGACCAAACACAGGGAACATACTCTTACTAATGAGGGAATGGGCACCAGGTGTGCGTAATGACAAGACAATGATGTGATGGGAGGAACCGTGGCGCTAGAAGACCGGTGAGGGCGAACGCCAAAACCCGCCCACAGATGGCGTTAGAGCAGCCTGGAGGGAGCCGTGACATAAACATATAAATGTTCTTTACATATGGAGACACATAAATTAGTGTTTCTACTTTGAAAGCGGTTGGTGAAAAGGCCAATAAGGTGACAAATGCTGATTTCAACGAGACGTGCATTTTCAGGTGAGTGTGGCTTGAGCCTGTCTAGGATCCAGCCTGGTGAAGCTCCATCATTAATTATTAGGATCTAATAACTCAGAGAGTGTCACTGCTTTCATTCTGTCTGCAGGGACACAAAGTCAAGGGCAGGGAAAGAGCAGAGCACTACAGCCAGCGTTTGGTCATGACAATATAAGAAATACAGTCAAAAATAACAAGAGCTTTCGTGTAAATGAACATTGTATTATAGTAGTTTGCAATTTCACAATGTTAATCATAATTATCGGCAATTAGATCGCATTAAGCAATAGATTTGATCAGTGATGTCTATACTTGTTTTTTAAATGTTCTTTGACATTTGCAGAGTTGGGCGAGATTAGGAACGTGACCACCTTCTACCCGTCTCTGGAGCTGGACGGTCTGGAGAAGTACACCAACTACAGCATCCAGGTTTTGGCCTTCACCCGGGCTGGAGATGGGGTACGCAGTGAGCAGATCTTCACCCGTACCAAGGAGGACGGTAAGATTTAAACACTGACAGGCTATCTTAAGAATCACGTCTGACGTTTACATGCAATTACACATTTTTATAGCTAATGCTTGAATGAGGTCTTATTAACCTATAAATATTTGTATGTATGTAGCGACAATTTTGAAAAGAACATAATTACATTTTTCTCCCACACGATCTTGATCACATTTGGCTTATGATCAGTTGATTGGGTGCTGAAATATTGGCTCTAAATAAAGTATACACAATGGTCGAACATTAGAGATTGTTTTTTACGGAACCCAGCTGAAAAATGTGGTTAGTAAAATCTGATTTTGAGAATAAAAAAATGTGCAACCCAGCAGTTTAACGTGACCGTTGTGGAATTCCAACCCACCAACCTTCAAGCTAGATAAACCCAACCAATATCTTCAACTACATGGAGCAAAAACATGCGCTTCTACAGTGAACTCTAATAGTGACTGTATTCCAGCAAGTTGTAATTGAATTATTGTAAGAGGAACTGTGTGTACTAACGTAATGGCAGAGGAAACTTCTGTGGCCCCATCATGTCATCTGTGTAACACCAGCTCACTCGTCCTAATCAATGATGTAACCGCTAACGGCAGCATCAAGGTGAATGAGACCTTGTCTGCTCAGATCCGGCCGAACTCGTTAGACGACACTTCATCATGTAGAAAGACAATGACGCGCCGCAATAGAGCTACCAAATAGCATGCCAGGGCCGAGTTGCTTTTATCTTAGTTTCGAGACAAGACTTGGGAAAAGGCCCATAGAGCTAAAGATCTGTGTGGTGCCGTCGTGACGGAGAACCACTAGAAACATGCCCGGCATCTCTCATTTAACATCTATGGATCACAGACTTCAGGCAATCATTGCACGCGAAGAATATGCAGCCATACAGAGCAAAGCAAATTAATTCCACCTCCATATCTGTACAAATATTTTCGACAATACTTTTGGCCATTTCTTCGTAAGCGCTGGCATATTCAGATCCCTCCCTCTGAACACGTGACTCACCAAATGCCTTTGGAGTTCTCTCCGTATTTCCGATGATTAGCGGGCGGTGCTGCTTTTGTCCTATAATGTGTTTGTGTGTGTTAGATATGTATGCTATAATATGTTCCTCCTACCCCCCCCAGTCCCTGGGCCTCCGGCGGGGGTGAAGGCTGCAGCCTCTACCAGCTCCGTGGTGTTCGTGTCGTGGCTCCCTCCTCTAAAACTCAACGGCATCATTAGGAAGTACATTGTCTTCTGCTCCAACCTACACCCCACGGTACGCAGGTGCATTGTCACTACCGCAGCTCCATGGCAACTGTCACCCGTCGTTGTCACCTCCGGTTCTTCTGTCCTGAGCTGTGGCAGAATGAGAAAGCTTGCGAGGACGTGTTTTCTGATGAATGCCTTATGTCATCTCCATCCTCTCACCAGGTGATGAGTGAGTTTGAGGCCTCTCCTGATGTGTATTTTTACCGGGTACCCAACCTGGCACGCAACAGGAAGTACAGCATCTGGGTGGTTGCCGTGACAGCCGCTGGTCGAGGCAACAGCAGTGAGACAATCACAGTAGAACCTCTAGCCAAAGGTACTAGATTATAATTGAATATTATTTATTTTATTTATTTTTTCTTAATTTCTATTTTATTTGAAAATATTTGTAACTTTTGGTTGCTGGTCAGATGCTCTACCAATTATTGTACACGGCCTGATTTTTTTTTTAAATCCACAACCTACGTAGTTGTTGTTGAAACACACATGGTGTTGTGTGTCACCCTCACAGTGACAGCCTGTGTGTCACCCTCACAGATACAGCCTGTGTGTAACCCCCACAGTTACCCCGACAGTTACAGCTCGTGTGTAACTCCCACAGATACAGCTTGTGTGAAACCCCACAGTTACAGCTCGTGTGTAACCCCACAGTTACAGCTCGTGTGTAACAAATATAGCTTGTGTATAAGCCCCACAGTTACAGCTTGTGTGTAACCCCCACAGTTTACAGTTACCCCCACAGTTACAGCCTGTGTGTTACCCTCACAGTTACAGCTCGTGTGTTACACCTACAGTTATAACCCCCATAGTTACAGCATGTGTGTAACCCCCACAGTTACAGCCTATGTGTAACCCCCACAGTTACAGCCTGTGTGTAACCCCCACAGTTACAGCCTGTGTGTAACCCCCACAGTTACAGCCTGTGTGTAACACCCACAGTTATAACGCTCACAGTTACAGCTTTTGTGTAACCCTCACAGTTACAGCCTGTGTGTAACCCCCACAGTTACAGCCTGTGTGTAACCCCCACAGTTATAACGCTCACAGTTACAGCTTTTGTGTCACCCCCACAGCACCTGCCAGGATCCTGACATTCAACGGCACTGTGACTACACCCTGGATGAAGGACATCGTTCTGCCCTGCAAGGCAGTCGGAGATCCACCCCCCACCATCAAATGGCTGAAGGGAAAGTAAATGAAACCTCTCACTAACTCGATTTAAAACAATGCAGGAATGTCAAACTCCTTATCATTTTTAGAAAACTATGATCTTGCTGTAGTTTTCATCGTCTGGTCAACTGTGCCTGTCAACAGCAATGGTACCCCTACCCCAGTTCTGACTGACGGACGACGTAGTGTCCATAGCAACGGCAGCTTTATAATCCGAACAGTGAAAGCAGAGGACTCTGGGAACTACAGCTGTGTGGCCAGCAACAACTGGGGCTCAGATGAGATCACGCTTAACTTGCAAGTTCAAGGTAAAACAGAAATACATGTCTATAGACCAATACTGTCTAATACAAATTTGTACATGCTAACACTTAAACTGCATTTCTTACGTCAGCTGAAGATTTGTAATAGAGCTTTGCAGTCGTGTGTCATTTATTTTTTCTTCTACAGTTCCTCCAGATCAACCACGCCTCACCGTTACCAAGACAACCACCACGTCAATAACTCTGTCCTGGATACCTGGTGACAACGGAGGAAGCTCCATCAGAGGTTAGTGACAGTAGACACTTTGAACGACACACCAGAAACACATCTACAGGGCACGGACCTCACACTTCTGCAAGAACAAAAATCCACATTTGGACATACTGATGCTTTAACACCGTTAAACAATGTCACTTGTAGCTACCGATACACATCAATGACACTTCACCAACATTTAGTACCCTAGTAGGTCAGTGGGTGAACAGAATATTCTGACAAGGCCCTCTTGTTTTCTCAATTTATATTATCTTAGACAGGCCTGGTAATTGTGTTGAGTGGCGTGTTAAACAGGCAGAGGGGCCATAGATTATAAGGAAACAAAGAAGATTATGTGGGTGAAGTAGAAGATTAAACCACTCAATCAAGAAGAAAGGCCAATCACAGACGGAGTAGCACTGGTGATTTATCATAGCTGGCAATTACTGGAACACAACAAGAGGCAATTGGCCTCTCAGGTCCCAGATGGTTCCCTATGTCACAAGTCTACTGTTTTATGTCACACGTCCAATAGTGTTGTCCATTTCCTGCGCCACCTACAGTACAGTGCCTTCATTTCCTGTAATCAGCCTTGGGAAAATTGTGTTTACGATCTGGTGTTATTGTCTCATTGTAAGTATATATCCGATGTCTAACAATAAACACAGAGTGACAAACCCCTCCACTGTAGCACATTTCGCCAGCAGTCATGTGAATGATTATGTGGATGATAGAGTCACCGTTTTGCGCTCTCTGTCTCCCTCCCTAGGCTACATCTTGCAGTACTCAGAGGACAACAGCGAGCAATGGGTCAGTTTTCCCATCAGCCCTAGCGAGCGCTCTTACCGTCTGGAGAACCTGCACTGTGGTACCTGGTACAAGTTCACCCTAACCGCTCAAAACGGAGTGGGACCAGGACGCATCAGTGAGATAATCGAAGCAAAGACACATGGCAAAGGTAGAGCGAGTAGCCCATGCACTTTCCTCTAGGAACACATAACACATAACATAACATAACACATAACACAACACATAACACATAACACAACACATAACACACAACACATAACATAACACATAACATAACTCATAACACATAACATAACACATAACATAACTCATAACACATAACATAACACATAACACAACATATAACACATAACACAACACATAACATAACACATAACATAACACATAACATAACACATAACATAACACATAACAGAACACACAACACAACATATAGCACTTAACGCAACATATAACACATCACACATAACATATAACATAACACATAACATATAACATGACACATAACATAACATATAACACATAACATATAACACATAACATAACACTTAACACATAACATAACACATAACATATAACATATAACACATAACATAACACATAACATAACACATAACATAACACTTAACACAACATATAACACATAACATAACACATAACATAACTCATAACACATAACACATAACATAACACATAACACAACATATAACACATAACACAACACATAACATAACACATAACATAACACATAACAGAACACACAACACAACATATAGCACTTAACGCAACATATAACACATCACACATAACATATAACATAACACATAACATATAACATGACACATAACATAACATATAACACATAACATATAACACATAACATAACACATAACATAACACTTAACACATAACATAACACTTAACACATAACATAACACATAACATATAACACATCACATAACACATAACATAACACATAACATAACATATAACATATAACACATCACATAACACATAACATATAACACATCACATAACACATAACATAACACATAACATATAACACATAACATATAACACATAACATAACACATAACATAACACTTAACACATAACATAACACATAACATATAACACATCACATAACATAACACTTAACACAACATATACCACATAACACAACATACAACACATAACATGATATGAGCATAAATATACTGTCTTTAATCCTCTTCTTCCCAGAGCCCCAGTTCGCCAAGGAGCACGAGCTGTTTGCCAGCATCAACTCCACCCGGGTGAGACTAAACCTGATTGGTTGGAACAACGGCGGCTGCCCCATAACCTCATTCACTCTGGAATATCGCCCGGTGGACTCGGCCATGTGGACCACGGCCCAGCGTACCTCGCTGACCAAGAGCTACATCCTGTACGACCTGGCCGAGGCCACCTGGTACGAGCTGCAGATGAAGGTGGTGAACAGCGCCGGCTCGGCCGAGAAAAAGATCACATTTGCCACTCTCAATGCGGACGGAAGTGAGTTCAGCAAAACAGTCGTCTCAGGGAAACCCGTCATTTACTGACAGTATTTTAGAGTCAACATGAAATGATTTGTTTGTCTACGTCTTACTATACCTTTGTACACACACACCGATGTGGCGCTCATGAATATTCATACCCAGTGGCCTCTGAATGGTTGTTTGAGGACGTGTGGCCTCTCTCTTTATAGGCACCATTCCACCACTGTTAAAGACCGTGGACCCGATAACAGACAGCATGTCAGGCAACGAGGGACTGAAGATGATGGTGACCGTCACATGTATCCTGGTGGTTGCTGTTATGGTCTTCATCCTCTTGATGATGGTGAAGAGGAGGAGGAGGGAGCAGAGGCTAAAGAGGCTACGAGGTCAGTAAGACACCAGCTACACACACACGCACACACACATTTACACACATGCACACGTTCATTAATACACACGCACACACACATTTACACACACGCACACACACATTTACACACACGCACTCATTTATTTACACACATGCACACGTTCATTAATACACACGCACACACACATTTACACACACGCACTCATTTATTTACACACATGCACACGTTCATTAATACACACGCACACACACATTTACACACACGCACACACACATTTACACACACGCACTCATTTATTTACACACATGCACACGTTCATTAATACACACGCACACACACATTTACACACACGCACTCATTTATTTACACACATGCACACGTTCATTAATACACACGCACACACACATTTACACACACGCACACACACATTTACACACATGCACACGTTCATTAATACACACGCACACACACATTTACACACACGCACACACACATTTACACACACGCACTCATTTATTTACACACATGCACACGTTCATTAATAGACACGCACACACACATTTACACACACGCACACACACATTTACACACACGCACTCATTTATTTACACACATGCACACGTTCATTAATAGACACGCACACACACATTTACACACACGCACACACACATTTACACACACGCACTCATTTATTTACACACATGCACACGTTCATTAATAGACACGCACACACACATTTACACACATGCACACGTTCATTAATAGACATGCATTTAGTGGTAACTTTTAATGTAATTAGATAATATATATTATGGTCCCTCTTCATTTTCCAACACTATAATGCTCCGGTTTTCGTTGTTATCTGACAATTTCAATCGAATGTTAGTTGCGTTCCACCACAACTCTGCATTGATATTTACCTCTTTAACGCTGATTTCACAGATGCAAAAAGCCTGGCAGAAATGCTAATGAGGTAGGCTGAGAAGTGCATCTTACCTTTTATTAGGAGTCACGATAAGCATTGTGACTGCAGCTGAATACTGAACGATAAGCAGACTCCGCATCACAGCGTCTGCTAACTGACGTGTGTCTTGCTCCTAGTAAAAACACACGCACACCAGACACGTCCAACAAGCAGCAGCAGACCCTTCGAATGCACATTGACATCCCGCGAGCCCAGCTGCTCATAGAAGAGAGAGACACAATGGAGACGATAGGTAAGAACCGACAGCTCACAGAGTGCCCGGCCCGAAAAAGCGCGATGTCGCCGTTTCTCTCATCGTCTTCCCGCCCGCTTTCTGTCCCTCAGACGACAGGTCGACGGTGCTGCTGACCGACAACGACTTCGGAGAGACGTCCAAACAGAAGTCGTCCACTGTCACGCACACAGTCCACTACCAGTCCCTGTCCCAGGCCACCGGCCCTTTGGTCGACGTTTCAGACGCCCGGCCTGGAACCAGTGAGATATTTTTTCATTTCTTTGACCCACCTCTAGATGTCACCACACAGCACCTTTACACTGATGTTCAGAATGGAATCATAGGACTCATTCAGCGTTGTCGTGGGGGGAAATTAGGAAACACTGTCAAGGAAGCTGTTTTCTGACACGGTTGCATTTTATCCAAGCATCTGTTGTAACTTCAAATCATACGACTACATCCGTTTGTCTCTGGTGCCTGTAACTTGATGCCAGATCTCCAGTCAGTGTTTTAGAGGATTTATAAACAAAACCTCAAACAATTAAACCCTGGATATACTCTGATCCTACATCCTGTATAGGACATACTAGGATTGCAAAAACCTTCCACAGTCCACAGCACAGAACAGTGAACGCAGGGGGCAGTGATCGCACATTGGTCCACGGGGGCACTGCTGTGTTGTCGCGAAGCTGATCTGATGAGGAGTGGAGAGACTTCTGGCCCCACCAGACGGCTCATCTGATTGGGTTCATTGAAGCCAGACAGGCACCGCAGCGGGCCTGAACCCTATCAGCTGACTCGGGCCACAGCCCGGTGCTCCAGAACACTGATGAAATTACTCCACTCTGATCTAGCACTGTTACCACGGCAATAATTCCCTGGCCGTTCCTGCCTGGATCTAATGAGCATTTTTGTTTTGGTGCCATTGAGGCATGCCCTAAAGTTCCGGGTCTATGTATAGATACCTTAAATCGGAAAACCATTCATTACCAAAAATCCTGTACCCAACCCAGCTACCGGCCTAAGTGATGGTCAGGCAGGCAGTTGAATGCTCTCCAGAAATTGTAGAGATTTGTAACGTGGATCAGAGACCAACCCCGTCAAGAAGTAAACAATGGCTTTGATTCAACATTCAAGACTAATGCGCTTCATAGCAAGCCGATCTCTTTGTGTTCGTGTCACTTTCCTGTCCAAACTCTGACAGCACATTCACAGCCTGGACGAGAGCTGGAAAGCGAGTATTGCAGTTACTCCAGATTTGACAAAAACAGAGTTCTGATTGCCATCTGTTATACAAAAAAACTAACTAAACATTTTCCCCAAGTTTCCCACAAATGTTATCCCAAAACAGTGGCAAATATAATAACTGTTTCTTAAAGGTAACTCCACATTCCTGACTGAGATCAGAACAACAAAGAAAGATTAGCAAAGTAAATAGACATTCTTTAAGGTCAGCCAGTCACTCCTTGACGCTACAGCTCTTCCAGCCTTCTCACCCTCCCCAGAGAAACAAACGTCTACCACAACCACCATTACCGTCTCTGCCCTCTCCGAGGCTTGAGTCTAAATTAAGATCTGATGTCATCACACGCACTTGCAGCCTGCGATCATCGATGACCTTTGCCCTTTCACCCCAGACCCAACGGCACGGCGCACGGCCAAAGCAGGTCCTGCAGCCAGCCGGAGCCGCTACGCCAGCCAGTGGACTCTGAACCGACCTCAGCCTCCCACGTCCTCACACACCCTGAGCACAGACTGGAGGCTGCCGACGCCACGCGCTGCCGGCTCTGTGGACAAGGAGAGCGACAGCTACAGCGTCAGCCCATCGCAGGACACAGGTACACGGGACACTGACCCTATGTCACGCACACGACATTAGCACGGTGGAAGATAACATGACTGTTAGCTGTGTGTGTGTTCAGATAGATTCCAGATCCATACGTGCACTATTACGGTGGATGTCATTAACGTGTGTGTGTGTGTGTTACGTGCGCGTGCGTGTATTAATACGCAGACCGTGCGCGGAGCAGCATGGTTTCGACGGAGAGCGCGTCGTCCACGTACGAGGAGCTGGCGCGGGCGTACGAACACGCCAAGATGGAGGAGCACCTGCGACATGCCAAGTTCACCATCACGGAGTGCTTCATCTCAGACACGTCCTCGGAGCAGATGACGGCCGGCACCAACGACTACACGGACAGTCTCGCGTCCAGCACGCCGTCCGAATCGGGCATCTGCAGGTTCACCGCCTCGCCGCCCAAACCTCAGGACGTCAGCCGGGTGATGAACATGGCTGTACCCAAGGCCCACAGACCGGGTGAGAAGGATGAACGCACACGCACGCACACACACACACTGTATTGTACATCAGCCCACGAACATGAACATGGCTGTACCCAAGGCCCACATACCGGGTGAGAAGGATGAACGCACTTATATTTAAAACTGGTGAAATGTAAGAGCTTTCAATTAACACAGCTCATTACATAAGATACAGTTCTTTAGATTGCAGCCCATGGCATATATTACAAATGCTATTAAAACCCAGTAATACCCACCTTTTATGGTACGCAGCAATGTCTACCCAGATAGGTTTCTGTCTGTGTCTGTCCATGTGTCTGTCCATGTGCATGTCTGTCTGTCTGTCTGTCTGTCTGTCTGTCTGACACTGCTCTTCCAGACTGGCCTTGTTTAACCCCCACCTCCCAATGGTATTGATTACACACAGTCTGACATGGCTTGTTGACTGTGGACCGACCAAACGGGCTGGATGAAAATACATAGATCTCACACAGACACAAACAGACACGAACCGACTTTATACTGTGCATTTATCATCCCCTAACCTTCCATGTTGTCTTTGGTCGACGACAAGCTAGGTGTCGGACGTGTGTTGACTCAGGAGCTGGGCCGAGGTGAGGTGAGCCAGAAAGGGTTTTGGGTATCGAAGCCACGTCTTTAGTTTCTGCCCTGATTATGTATTGATGTGGCTCCCCACAGCCATCAGCCAACAGAGGGATCCTTCAGCCGGGGGCAACTAGAGGCTATCTGTCAGGCCAATCCCAAGTCATTGTCTGCCAATACAAAACAGCACTTCACAGACACAATGGAGACGTCGGGCATGATATCATCCTTTTAGAGGCAGATCCTGTTGTTGCGTGGCGCTTCACCCCCGGGTCACTTTCCTAGAACAAGAGCCGGGCTGCAGCCGTGACACAGACAACCTTTAGAGTGCCTGTCATGGATGCCAGTCTGGTCTACTGTCTTTGCAGTTCTTTGTTTCCACACACTGTGTTAGTGTCACCTGTGTTTATGTTTCTTTCCCTCTCAGTTCACATGAGTATGATACTCTTTCAGCCTAAAGTGTCAGTGTAGAGCAGTGGTTCCCAACCAGGGGTACTAGGACCCCTCGGGGTACCTGGCCTCGGCACAGAGGGGACTTGAAAACCCTTATCACACCGTTGGCTTACTAGTGAAGTGAACATGTCGGGGTTCTTCAGGGGTACTCCGAGAAGCACCACATTCTGTTGGTTGTACAGTACTTAAAAACGTTTGGGAACCACAGATGTGAAGTATACTGTACATGCCGATTCCTGCACACAAAAGTGAAGCATTGGCATATGAATGTATCCGGGTCTACCTGTCTGACTAACGTGGGCCCACTGGGTCCTATAGCTACTCAGTTCTATACTACTTGACCCACTGAGCTCATCTGTTAGTCACATAGGTGCTGGGACATCGCTCTCTTCTATTCATTCGTGTCAAACGAAATCACACACATCTGAAGCTATGACAACAAGTCATCATAGGGTCATGACTGTGACTTTTTTTGTAGACTTTGATCGGCTCGTTTGTTAATGTATGCGTCCTTCTGATCCAAGTTTATGTGAACCTGTGGGGACACAAAGTCCACACGAAGAAAGTGTAAATGTCTGCCAACGTTTTTAGCAAGTCGCCGCAGGCAAAAGGGAATTTTGCTTAGTTTTCCTGCCTAAATGTATATTTATAAGCAAAGTGTTAGAATCAGGGTTATTTTAATCAGGATTAAAATAATTTTAGTCATTGAGGGTAAGGGTCTTCAAGAAGGTTCTCTCTCGCCCTCTATCAGGTCAGATTACAGATCATGACATTAATTCCTTCCGCAGCAGCACAGGTGGACTTGAAATGTTAAACCGGTTCTATATATCATTCTCCCATCTCCCTACCCAGGATTTAAGTTTTACCAGCACCCCCTCCCTGCAAAATACGGACTGATGGATTTTACAGTTAAATAAATGTCTAATGAGAGCCCAAAGAAAATCTGGAATCTATATTTAATTAAATTAAATTCTCACCAATGATCATCTTTACTGGTTGTAATAAAGCTCTTTACTGGTTCTACTAATGCTCTTCTGAAAACTTTAGGATTCACAAAAGTAACAAGTGACATAATGTAAAATACTACTGTTGTATTAGTGTACAGCACCTAGACGGGTGACTTTCCTCTGTGTCTTGACTCTTGCCACAGTATTGGTGCTGAACATTGTGATGGTGGTGATATATAGTGGATAGGGATTTGTCAAGCCTGCCGATCTATGTAGCCCATCAAACATCTATGTTTAAAACATTTGTTAGAGCAGTAATTGAACATTGCATGTTTCCGCACCACTCTTCCCTAATTGTAAAATCGTTAGCCTCCAGCTACTGGACACCCTATTCGTGAGGAGCTCATTTAAATTAAGTTAAACAAGTGACCTAATCAATGGAAGAGGTATATATGTGTTGTTATGTTCCGAACACATTCCAGTCATTCAATCTCTCTGCAAGAGGAAGGTGGTGCAGTAATTAGCTAAATGTACACTTGGGTTATGTCACCCTCTAATGCATGGGTAATGCATGATACAAAATCTGTTTCTAAATTAGATTTCAACTGCTGTGCTTCGGTTCAGCTCAGACGCAGAAATGGAAAAGTTTCCTTCATATTTAGACTGTGTTCATATTTATATCCACACATTTCAGATAAATAAACCTTTTGTTCGAGAGAAAACGTGTAATTCTGTGTGAATTTACTTCTACGTATAATGAAAGTCTTTTTCACAAATGGGGTTTTCGATTTTCTTTCCAACTCTACAAGGTATCACCTTTTTCCCAAATGCCATAATTTTGACAAAAGCAAAAAGTGAATATACATGTTATATTTTTTTTATATATTATTTATGTACATTGATGGGGTCTTCATCCTGTTTCTCGAACCATTTCTGAACGATGTGTTCAGTGTGACAGGGTGCATTATATCCTGCAAACGTACATCAGAGAACATTATTGCCATGAAGGGGCGTTCCTGGTCTGAACCAATATTTAGGTAGATGGCACGTGTCAAGTTGAGGTCCACATGACGACCCAGAGTCACGGTTTTCGAGCAGAACATTTCCCAGAGCGTCACACTCCCATAAACGACCTGTCTCCTTCCCACAGTGCACCCTGGCGCCATCACTTTCCCCATTAAACGGTGCACACATGCACGTCCGTCCTTGTAATGTTAGAGGAAACAGATTCAGCACATATAAAAAAACTTCAATGGTGAACAAATTCTGCTGATTATAATATACACTCCCTGTTGCAACCATAAATATGATCAAAGTGGCAGATATTAGTAATCCATTTGCCAAATCATGCCAAATTAAATCCAGGTCTTCCTGACTCAATATTATAACATGAATTAGATGACACTATGCAAACAGAAGTCATTTATACCTGGCAGTATATACATTAGGAACGTACCCCTATGATATATGATATATATATGATACATACACCCTAACACTGCCAATAGTTTTCCTGTTTGTGTATGTGTTGTGTATCCCTCTAACCAACCACCTCTGGTCTCTCCTGCAGGAGGAGAGCTGGTGCACCTTCCCCCGTACCTGCGCATGGACTTCCTGTTAAACCGCGGCTCCGGAGGCCGGGGGAACGGGGGAAGAGAAGGAGGAGGAGGGGACGCGGGGGCGTTGGGCCAGGCGTGTCTGGAGCCCCAGAAGAGTCGCACTCTGAAACGGCCCCCGCTCCTGGAGCCCACACCCATGGAGGTTCCCACATCTGGTGAGGTGCAGCAGTGGCAGCCAGGAACCGCCTCCACACTGCCTCAGCGTGAGCCCCCCTGCCGTGAGCCCCCCTGCCGTGAGCCCCCCAGCCGTGAGCCCCCCAGCCGTGAATCCACCAGCCGTGAGCCTGCGGATCTTGCCCAGGCGCAGGGTGCCAAGCTCAGCAGCTCACAGGAATCCCTGCTAGACTCCAGAGGACACCTAAAACAGAGCAACAACCCCTACGCAAAGTCCTACACACTGGTATAACACAAGGAGGGTCCTTCCACACGCCACTGCTAAGACTACTGTACTACGGCACTGCAGAGAGAGAGAGAGAGTGAGAGATTTCACAGGTTGATGGTGATGGACACGTCAGCAACCACTTATGTTATGTATATATCTTTCTGACTCCCAAGTGGATGCGTAACTTTCTTATCTTCTTTCTTTCTTCTCTCCTTTCTTTCTTTTTCCGCCCTTTTTCCGATTGCTTTCGTTTGTTCCCTCTCCCTTTCCTCATCTGGGCTCTGAGATTTATTTTCCACTCGAGTATTCTTTTATTCCAAACGACACCGTATGGAGATTGCCAAAATACTTTATTTAAATTTGACAGAGAAAAAAAAACTATTGAATTTATATCAAGGACAATTATAGTGATTATTATTATATATAAAAATAGGAAAACGTTGAAAAACAAGAAGAGGAGCAGCACTCCACTGGAGGATAATGCTTTCTTCATTTCAGATTTTTTTTTATGTCGCAGTGTGATCAAATCAATGATTGGGCAGCCAACAGTTTACTGACAACAAGAGCAGCCAATGAGATGAATGGAGCTGAAGCTGGCCGGCCCATGCCATCTACACGATCCAATCGGATTGTTACTACGTTTTTCAACCTATCCAGTGACTGCATGGGACTGGTCTGTGACAAGCATAGGAAGAGCTGAACAATTCAAAAGAGAATTTTGTCACACCATGACAATTATACAATGTGAATATATATAAAGAGATCACTTTTATTTGTGGATATTACCGGGGAAATGGTTTGGTAATAAAGTCCTTAGTCATGTTTGCACAAATCCTGGGTTTGATTTAAGACACGGATTCAGTTGCCTCCTCTCGTTCTTCCTGGTCCTGTTCGCCCAACGCAGAGAACCGCCCGGGAGCCGCCCGTGTGTGTGTGTGTGTGTGTGTGTGTGTGTGTGTGTGTGTCGTGTAACACGAGAGTCCTTCACTCTGGAGACAGGTGCAATAATTGATCACATGATCTGGGGTGTACACATGCTAAATGATTGAGCGGGTCACCTGGATTGGGTTACTCATAGTGTATTAGTAAGTACATGTTTATACGCATCACTTCTCCCTGTCAAACCTCAGCAGTATCTGATTCTAGTGACCCGTTCACCCTCTCATTGTTTGGCGGCTCGTGCGTTAAATAGATATGATTCATCTATAGTAGCGACTGAAGTGATTTGTCACCGGATACGCCATATCTAATGTTAACTGGGTTGTGGCCGTTGATTGACTAGTCGTCTTATCCGTAGTTGTGTGGAAAACGCATTATTGGGGGGGTATCTAAGTGAATGGGGGGTATCTAAACGTGAGCTGAGGTTCGTTTTGTCATGTTCCATAATGTGCTGTTTATTGTGCTGTTTGGAGCGTCGCTAGACTCACTGAATCCAATTAATTATCAATCCCACTTCAGCCCTGGATCCCAGATCAGGTTAATGTTGTGACTTGTAACACTATTCCCCATTGCCAGACTGCGGAGTAATGTATGCACACATGCACACATGCACACACACGAGGTATATGCCATATTCCAACATTGTCTTCAGTTAGCATTGCACACTGCCCTCTTAATCTTCACAGTGTCCACGGATATCAACTGTAGTTGAGACAGGTACACGCTGTATTCATTACTATGGCTGATGGAGTGGCCAAGCCTTCTTTTAATGTGTACCAAACGTGCAGCTTGATACAGTAAATTGCATATTCGTATTGCGATCACGTGTACACGGGGAGAAGTGTATACTCTCTTTACATGGTCACTCACGAAGATCGTAGAATGAGGACTAGTAGGTATAATCCAATTGAAGTCAGATAAGAGATGAGCGCAATCCCCAGGAGAAAGAATGCTGTAAACTGGAAGATATTCACACCTTCTCGTCAGATCATATGCGTTTTATGCAAAGTGCACAGAGTGCAACCAACAAACGGGGTTTCATGGTCTTGTCCACTGTGTTTTTACACGCTGAAATGTTGACCCTAGAAATCAACTGACCTTGATTGTTTGTTACGTCCTGTAGACTAGGCTAGACCTGTGTCTGCAGAACCTGCCCCGTGAGAGGATGATTCTGTGGGTACCTGTGTCTGCAGAACCTGCCCCGTGGGAGGATGATTCTGTGGTTGCCTGTGTCTGCAGAACCTGCCCCGTGCAAGGATGATTCTGTGGGTGCCTGTGTCTGCAGAACCTGCCCCGTGCGAGGATGATTCTGTGGGTACCTGTGTCTGCTGTGTCTGGGTGACTTGTTATCCTATAGAACACCAACATAGACCACCTCGTAATAGTATGCAAGAAGAACAGCTATCAGACTGGGGGACAATATGGAGCTGAACCAGGCCAAACTCTGTGCTACTATATCGATCCTTTTGACCACTTGAAAACACACTACCTGTTTTCCTTCCGGGAGTGTCCCGCTTCTCAAATTGTTCTTTTGATCCTAACACGTTCATTGTCCCGGTCCTAACTGAAGGGACTGAGCAGAACGACCGGATGCTTCTCCCGACCGTTACTCTACCAAGCGTTTCATCTGTCGTAGAAACTGAAATTGGTGAAACTGTTTGGTTACGTTATGTCGGTTTTCTGCCTGCCAGGGTTAGGAGTCATTACCTTCTCCCTGACGACTGTATTCATCCCCCCGCGACCTCCATCCCTTTTCCCACTTCCTCTATAGTAAGCTTAAAATCAAATGCGGGGGACTGAGATTTATCCACGGCGTCTCCCGCTGCAAGGTAATTTATTGCTCCCATGAATCAGCCCGGGCCGGACAATCTCCCCTCTGATCGACTGCATCAATACGCAGCTACTAGATTGCCAGATATTGGTTGGTCTAGGAGAGACGGGTCCTGACTGACAGGTGGCGTTTCTGTTAAATTACTACGGCACGCCAGCTATGCATCAGTCTGCACAGGTAACATGCCATAACCACTCTATACACAAATGTTTAGTTACGTGTGTTGTTATTAATATTCATCTTATAAACAAAACCAATATGGAAATCTATGCTTTAATAATATATATGCTAGCTCTATATATAAGCATCTGTGGACAGATGTGTCCTTTACATTTACAATACTCAGTGGTTTGTTCATAGGACAGCCGAGTAATGTGTATAAGTAAGACTAATGTAGCAACCTGGCTGCTGTATTCATTTCTAGGTTATTATTCAAGGCGATGAAAGACAGCGTTCTCAATGACATTCAAATACAGAAGGATGAGGTTGTATTACAATTGCCCACTGCCCACTTAGAAGCAATGTGGCATAGTTTATAGATAATTGACCCTGTCATCAATTCTGTACTTTTAAGAATGAACAAGCCAAATTTCGATAAGTTAAATTCATTTCATTTTGAGTTACTAGTTAACAGTAGCATGAATAAGTATTAATGATATATTAGTCCAATAGTATATATAAAAGGCTTTTTCTAAAGCTTGTTCAAAAACCTTCACCCTGCTTTAAATTCAAAGTCAATTGTGTATAATATACTGCACCAGAGAGCAATACCTGCGTTTGAGGGTTTATCTCAAAGTAATACCGTTCGTTTGTACTTCATACCAGGTTGGGTTAAAATGGCTTTTGTTGAATAGCTTTATCACAGAGGAACTCCTTAGCCGCCTGGGTTTCATTGATTTCCCTCCAAATAATTAAGAAACCCTCCCCGGGAATCATCACCTTAACGTGGTGGAGAGGTTTGTGTGCCCCTATGAACCTGAGGGCTGGGTTGTCTGGAGCTTCATGCTCCTGGTAGGGTTTCCCAAGGCAAAGTGGTCTCAGGCGAGGGGCCAGACTAAGAATGGTTCACCAAGACCCCATGAAAGATCGAGGAAAAAGGAGCGAGACCCTGCCTGGAGGAAGCCCAGGGCCCTCGTCTGGAGCCAGGCCCAGACGGCGGGCTCGAAAGCGAGCGTCTGGTGGCCGGGTTTGCCACGGAGCCCGGCCGGGCACAGCCCGAACGAGATACGTGGCATCTCTCTCCTCTCCATCCTGTGGGCCCACCACTCACAGGAACAACCGCAGGGGTCGGGTGCGCTGTCATATGGGTGGCAGTGAAGGTGGGGGGTCTCGACGGATCAGACCCGGGCGGCAGAAGCTGGCTTTGGGGACGTGGAACGTCACCTCACTGGGGGGGAAGGAGCCAGAACTTGTGCGTGAGGTGGAGCGATACCAGTTGGATCTGGTGGGACTTACCTCTACGCACAACCGTGGCTCTGGAACCTTACTCCTGGATAGGGGTTGGACTCTGTTCTTCTCTGGAGTTGCCCAGGGTGAGAGGCGGCGGGCTGGTGTGGGGATACTCACGAGCCCACGTCTGAGCACGGTGGTGTTGGAGTTTACCCGGTGGATGAGAGGTTTGCCTCCCTACGCCTAAGGGTGGTGGGGAAAACTCTGACTGTTGTTTGTGCTTATGCACCAAACAGCAGTTCGGAGTATTCAGCCTTCTTGGAGACCCTGAAGGGAGTCCTATATAGGGCTCCAGTAGGGGACTCCATCATTCTGCTGGGTGACTTCAACGCACATGTGGGCAACGATGGAGACACCTGGAGAGGCGTGATTGGGAGGAACGGCCTCCCTGATCTAAACCCGAGCGGTCGTTTGTTATTGGACTTCTGTGCTAGTCATGGATTGTCTATAACAAACACCATGTTCGAACATAAGGAGGCGCATAAGTGTACATGGTACCAGAGCACCCTAGGCCGAAGGTCAATGATCGATTTTGTAATCGTATCGGCTGATCTAAGGCCGCATGTTTTGGACACTCGGGTGAAGAGAGGGGCAGAGCTGTCAACTGATCACCATCTGGTAGTGAGTTGGATCAGAGGGTGGGGAAAGACTTTGGACAGACCAGGTAAGCCCAAACGGGTAGTGCGGGTGAACTGGGAACGTCTGGAGGAGGCCCCTGTCCGAAAGATCTTTAACTCACACCTCCGGCGGAGCTTTTCAGGCATCCCTGTGGAGGTTGGGGGCATTGAACCTGAGTGGGCAATGTTCAAAGCTTCTATTGCTGAAGCTGCGGCGGTGAGCTGTGGTCTCAAGGTCCTAGGTGCCTCAAGGGGTGGTAACCCTAGAACACCGTGGTGGACCACGGTGGTCAGGGAAGCTGTCCGACTGAAGAAGGAGGCCTTCAGGGATATGCTAGCCCTGGGGACTCCGGAGGCAGTTGCAGGGTACCGACAGGCCCGAAGGGCTGCAGCCGCTGCCGTGTCAGAGGCAAAGCAGCGGGTGTGGGAGAAGTTTGGAGAAGCTATGGAGAAGGACTTTCGGTCGGCACCAAAATGCTTCTGAAAACCGTTCGGCACCTCAGAAGGGGAAACGGGAACCATCCAAGCTGTGTACAGTAAGGATGGGACACTGTTGACCTCAACTGATGATGTGATTCGGGCGCTGGAAAGAGCATTTTGAGGAGCTCCTGAATCCGACCTACACGCCCTCTAGTACAGAGGCAGAGCTGGAGGCTGATGGAGGGTCATCGTCAGTTTCCCTGGGGGAAGTCGCTGAGGTAGTCAAACAACTCCACAGTGGCAAAGCCCCAGGGACTGATGAGATTCGTCCAGAAATGCTAAAAGCTTTGGGTGGGGAAGGGCTGTCTTGGTTGACACGCCTCTTCAACATTGCATGGAAGTCTGGGACAGTGCCAGAGGAGTGGCAGACCGGGGTGGTGGTTCCCCTCTTAAAAAGGGGGACCAGAGAGTGTGTGCCAATTACAGAGGTATCACACTCCTCAGCCTCCTGGTAAAGTGTACTCCAAAGTGCTGGAAAGGAGGGTTCGGCCAATAGTCGAACCTCAGATTGAAGAGGAACAATGCGGTTTTCGTCCTGGCCGGGAACCACGGACCAGCTCTTTACTCTCGCAAGGATCCTGGAGGGGCCTGGGAGTATGCCCATCCAGTCTACATGTGTTTTGTGGATCTGGAGAAGGCGTATGACCGGGTACCCCGGGATCTTTTGTGGGAGGTGCTGCGGGAGTATGGGGTGAGGGGGTCTCTTCTCAGGGCCATCCAATCTCTGTACGCTCAAAGCATGAGCTGTGTCCGTGTCCTCGGCAGTAAGTCGGATTCGTTCCAGGTGGGGGTTGGCCTCCGCCAGGGCTGCGCTTTGTCACCAATCCTGTTTGTAATATTCATGGACAGGATATCAAGGCGTAGTCATGGGGGGAGGGGTTCCCGTTCGGTGGGCTGATGGTCACATCACTGCTTTTTGCGGATGATGTGGTCCTGATGGCCTCATCGGTCGGTGACCTTCAGCACTCACTGGATCGGTTCGCAGCCGAGTGTGAAGCGGCTGGGATGAGGGTTAGCACCTCTAAATCTGAGGCCATGACTCTCAGCAGGAAACCGGTGGAGTGCCTACTCCGGGTAGGGAATGAGTCCTTACTCCAAGTGAAGGAGTTCAAGTACCTCGGGGTCTTGTTCGCGAGTGAGGGAACAATGGAGCGGGAGATTGGTCGGAGGATCGGAGCAGCGGGGGCGGTGTTGCATTCGCTTCACCGCACCGTTGTGACGAAAAGAGAGCTGAGCCGAAAGGCAAAGCTCTCGATCTACCGGTCAATCTTTGTTCCTACCCTCACCTATGGTCATGAAAGCTGGGTCATGACCGAAAGAACTAGATCGCGGGTACAAGCGGCCGAAATGGGTTTTCTCAGAAAGGTGGCTGGCCTCTCCCTTAGGGATAGGGTGAGAAGCTCAGTCATCCGAGAGGAACTCGGAGTAGAGCCGCTGCTCCTTTGCATAGAAAGGAGCCAGTTGAGGTGGTTCGGGCATCTTGTACGAATGCCACCTGGGCGCCTCCCTAGAGAGGTGTTCCAGGCACGTCCAGCTGGGAGGAGACCTCGGGGAAGACCCAGGACTAGGTGGAGAGATTATATCTCCACACTGGCCTGGGAACGCCTCGGGATTCCCCAGTCAGAGCTGGCTAATGTTGCCCGGGAAAGGGAAGTTTGGGGTCCCCTGCTAGAGCTGCTACCCCCGCGACCCGACCCCGGATAAGCGGTTGAAGATGAGAGATGAGATGAGAGATAATTAAGAAACATAGTTTCACATAGTTGCTATGCACTACTTCACCCAAATCGGTTTTAGCCAGGTTTAGGCGTATTAAAATACCCAAACACACACATCTTACATTAAAGATGATGGTCTTACCTTAATGCCATGACAGAAGGAGAGTTAACATAAGGCTCAGAGTTTCTGGACATAAGGCTCAGAGATTTTAGACATAAGGCTCAGAGTTTCTGGACATAAGGCTCAGAGTTTCTGGACATAAGGAGTTTCTGGACATAAGGCTCAGAGTTTCTGGACATAAGGCTCAGAGTTTCTGGACTTAAGGCTCAGAGTTTCTGGACATAAGGCTCAGAGTTTCTGGACTTAAGGCTCAGAGTTTCTGGACATAAGGCTCAGAGTTTCTGTACATAAGGCTCAGAGTTTCTGGACTTAAGGCTCAGAGTTTCTGGACATAAGGCTCAGAGTTTCTGGACTTAAGGCTCAGAGTTTCTGGACATAAGGCTCAGAGTTTCTGGACTTAAGGCTCAGAGTTTCTGGACATAAGGCTCAGGGTTTCTGGACTTAAGGCTCAGAGTTTCTGGACTTAAGGCTCAGAGTTTCTGGACTTAAGGCTCAGAGTTTCTGGACTTAAGGCTCAGAGATTCTGGACTTAAGGCTCAGAGTTTCTGGTCATAAGGCTCAGAGTTTCTGGACTTAAGGCTCAGAGTTTCTGGACATAAGGCTCAGAGTTTCTGGACTTAAGGCTCAGAGTTTCTGGACTTAAGGCTCAGAGTTTCTGGACATAAGGCTCAGTTTGGTCCAGTTATTACGTCATGCCCTTCATTACCCTCAACATCTTAATGATAAAAACAGATTTGGTATTTTGAGTAGAGCGTGGGGAGCAATTAGTTCCTCCTGAATGTACGTGTAACTATATATATATATATAGGCCTGTCAGATGCTTTTATAGCCCATCACTCTAACATACGTTGATATACACTTCCCATTGCATTTCTAATCCTACTCCAAACCACGACCTCATCCAAGAACCTCTACCGGTTTGTTATGGGAATAGGCGCAGTCTGACTCTGGCATTTCGATTCAATCCTAACGTTTTACTTGTGTTTTCAGAGTAACAGACAGGTACAGCTTTCAGAAAACACGGACAAAATGCGTTCAGCAGCAGATTTTCTTTGAAGCTGTCATCGCTCATTTTCGACTGTCCCCAAGGACGAGTTTGAAACTGTGCAAATTGAAAATTCTCAGCTCTTGAATCAATCAATAGTGTTATGAGTACAGCAAAAAGAAAAAAATAATGAAGATCGGTTAGGGGAAATGGTTTTATGTAAGCTCTTCATGTTGTGAGAAATTGCAAACACAACCCCTAAGGGGTATTTCTATTAGCATACAGTACACCACGGAGCTATATTTTAAGCGACACATCACACATATTATTTTGTGTTAATGTAAATGCAACTGTTATTATTTTATCACGATGGCCTGGAGTAAAATATAATGGTGTGTCTCTAATGTGGTGTCTAATGATGTACAGTATCCAGAAAATCTAGCGAGGGGGAAAGCAATAACAACGCTAACGTCTGGCAATGGTAACCTAAAAAAAGTTATTAACAGATAGTTATCTGCATATTATCAGTCATTTTATTTTCTCTAAAGGTAGGACTGGGAGCATCCCTTGATTTGAGGCACAACTGTCAGTTCCCAAAATGAGTAATTATTATCAGTCACCATACTGTGATCCTACAGACTCGAGGATTAGCTACCAACGAATCAAAACGTTTTCGACATCCCCAAGTTCTCCTTTGTCGCCTCGTTCCTTCGAACTCTCAACTGTGGACCATTTGAAGCATCCATTATAAGACCATAGCCTACAGGATAGCATGGAGATCTCGTCCTCCCTACGTGGAGATGGTCCTGATAACATACTGTGAATATCTACATGAGCTCTTCTCCCTCTCCATTAGTGATCAAAACCAGACTCCTTGAGATTCATTCCCAACCCAAGACTTTCTGAAACCCAAATCATGTGTGCAAGGCACCATGTCCAGACCATGGTCAATGTTATTCAAATGGAGGCCCACGGCTTTAATCAGGCCTGTTTCTCAACTAAAAAATATTAGTGCCTAGAGTAGACAAATTTGCTTTGATTCAACAGCAGTTCCGTTTCTGTACTTTTTAAATTAGTAACTGAAAATTAATTTTGATAGGATTACATTTGGGCACAAACAGTGCACTCTAAAATGATTGGCTCAATAAAGATAAGCAGAAATGCAATGATAATGTAATGTAATTGTATGAAAACTCATGTCCTATCATTACATTTACATCTAACCTATAATTGAAGTTGCTTGAAGAAACATTTTCGGGGGGAATCAATAAAAATGACATTTTCTTAAAATGTTGGCTACCCATTATATACATTTTATTACCTTATCATGTATCTTCTTTCCAAGAACAGCACTAAATCTCCTCCTATGATGTTTAATCATATCAGAGAACACATAAAAAGCGCTCAGAGACCATCAACCATGCAGAACGTCTCCAGATCCGTCCAACCCCTTGTGTACTCTCGTCTTCAGCTCACCCCACAGTTTTTAAATTCACTTTATGTTAGGTAACTGTCCTAGCCATTGTAAAAGCTTGATTATCCAGGCAGTACGACATAAATCGGCGACCTAAAATCTCCTGATATTTGATAGAGTCTAATTTGCGTTTGGAAACAAAAGACTTTCATCACAGCATCAGATACACTGCCATTATTTAAAGTGGGTTATGGGTAATGGTCCTCTCCTTTGAAACTGCCTGCCTGAGAAATGTAGAAAGTGCACCAAAAAAAACGAAGATACCTTTTCATCCTTTCTCAAAATTGTGCTTTAGCCTTAATTACACTTAACCGATTTCATTTACATTTTATTCACATGCACATAGTATAGTATAGTAGTTTTCATACATATTGTTTCTCATCTCATCTCATCTTCAACCGCTTATCCAGGGTCGGGTCGCGGGGGTAGCAGCTCTAGCAGGGGACCCCAAACTTCCCTTTCCCTGGCAACATTAGCCAGCTCTGACTGCGGAATCCCGAGGCGTTCCCAGGCCAGTGTGGAGATATAATCTCTCCACCTAGTCCTGGGTCTTCCCCGAGGTCTCCTCCCAGCTGGACGTGCCTGGAACACCTCTCTAGGGAGGCGCCCAGGTGGCATTCGTACAAGATGCCCGAACCACCTCAACTGGCTCCTTTCTACGCAAAGGAGCAGCGGCTCTACTCCGAGTTCCTCTCGGATGACTGAGCTTCTCACCCTATCCCTCAGGGAGAGGCCAGCCACCTTTCTGAGAAAACCCATTTCGGCCGCTTGTACCCACGATCTCGTTCTTTCATATTGTTTCATCTGCACTAAATAATGACTTCGGAAATCCGTAGTTTGATTTGATTTGAACAAGTTTAGTGTCAATCATTCCAACAGTTCAGGAGTATATGTTTCAATTGTCATTGAAAACAGTTAGATATATGTCACAAACAATGGATGATGTGTTCCAAGTGGACTGATGATTACATAACATATTCAATGGAAAGATAATCACCATTAGAAAACAATTGGCAAATTCTACTCTAAATTGGATTTGTCCTCAAAATTTCAGTTGTCTTGGAAATGGGCAGAACTGCCTTGACCTAGTGCCAATGGCGACCCTGAATCTTTTGCACCTGTGTCTCTTAAAATGTTTACAAAATTAATGATTTAGAAATCGACCAATTGTCAACAAGACTCAATTCTGACTGAATTACGTAAAGAGGTGCTTGGTTCACTAATAAAGTAGAACATAATAATTTAGTCCATATCTTCTGGATCTGTACCAAACACACTTGGTTCACCAATGTTGAGCATAATAAATTGCTCCCTATCCTCCCGTTCAGTTGGTTTGTGTGGAAGGCCTATTCTTGGACAAACCATAAATATGTTTTGGTGTTCCTCAAGGCTTGGTTTTAGGACCACTTTTGTTATCATATATATATATATATATATATATATATATATATATATATATATATATATGCTGCCTCTGTGATGTCATCCGAAACCATAATGTAAATGATCATTATTATCCTGCTGTATATTTCAAAGAAACATGGAAAAGCCCCCAAATGAGCAACTATGGAAACATTATTTTTAGACACAAGAAAGTGGATGACAAAAAACCTGTTGCTGTTAAACTCAGAAAAACTAAAATGCTACTTTTAGGACATTAAAAAATCTGTTGAGAAATCTCATGGTGATTATAAATGGATGTATGGTGGAAAAAAAGACCTTGGCGTAACCCTCAATCTGGATCTCCGTCTTGATGAACATATAAAATACACTTAAAGGAATGCATTTTTCCATCTTCCAAATATGGCAAAAATCTGAAACTCTTTTATGCCTTTGTTACCTCAAGATTAGATTACTGCAACTGTCTACTCTCTGGTTATCCTGATACATTAATGAATAAACTCCAATTAGTGCTTAACACTGCTGCTAGAATCTTAACTAGAACAAATTAATTGACCACATTACCCTGGTAATAGCCTCATTGTATTGGCTGCCTGTTACGGCTAGGACAGTTTGTAAAGTTTTATTGTTAACATATAAAGCTTTAAATGGACTTACTACTACCTACCTCATTGAATTTGTCCAGCCATACATACTGTACCTACATGTAGCCTAAGATCACAAGATGCTGGCCTTCTAGGTGTTTGTTAAAGCAACTCTGACAACTCGTGTTGAAAAAGGGCTTGATGAAATACATTTGATTGATTGATCGTTTAAATCTTTTATCAATGTTTTACAATCTTCTCAATAGCTATACCTTGACAAAATGCTATCTTGAAGGACCCTCTAATTCAATGAAGAAAGCTCATGCAGCTCACCCATTGACCTAGTGTCGTAATATATGGTAGATCAGTCCCACTCCTCATATGGATGGTATTTTCAATTAAATCTGCCCTGACAGACTTTCAGTCATTTTGAATTAAAATAAAAAACAAGGATTAAATGCATCTGTAATATCAAATGATCGTTCTTCACCAAAATCAACATTTAGCATCTACGGGCCAATGTCTTCATATAACGAATATTCCAAGCCAATATCTAAAAAACAAAGCCACTAATGACACATGCGTGTGTGGTCTACAGTCTTTATTTATTCCAGTTGTCTCTCCAAACTTTAACAAATATGATGTGTCAGACAGGTCATAAAAAATTGCAATATTAACATATGCAATTATCCACAAATAATGTTTATTTCAGTTCAATGTACATTGTTACACTGTAGATCATATGGGGCCATGCAGATAAGAAAGATGTAGGTATATTATAAAGTGGTGAACTCATCTCCTACTATATATGGTGAGCCCTGAAAAACTCAAATCGGATGAAAGCGATAAAAAGCAAGTGAAAATACATTGACTAACACAGTGGATTGAATACATGTTATGGATTGACAAAACGGCAGGACAGAAAACTAATCTTGACTTTATCATTTATTGTTACAGCAATCAAAGGAGAATTAATGGGTGCATATATTTGCACTTATGTCAAATGGTAATGTTATTTTCATAGGCCAACTTCCATAAGACACCCTGGAGAGCAGGATCACAGCCAAGGGTCAGATATTACTCATAGCACCTCCCCCCACCCGAACTGCAAGGCTATCTTCCACCCAATAAAATAAACGAAGCCCGGTTAAATAATAACTTATGTATAGAGTTTCCAAGACAACAAACTGATCGAAACGTTTCTTTCTTGCCTTGATTTCTCCCCAAACCCCATCCCTTGAGTTCATAAGATATGAATTGCATGCAAACAGCCACACTGCAAGCCTGCCAGGTCTTCACAGCTACATGGACACGTGGACAGGTGGCCACTAGGACTTGCTGTCGGTCTTCTTCTTAGTCTGGAACTTCCGGAACTGCGACTGGATGGCAACGGCTGCCTTCTCGGTCTCTGGGGCTTCCATGTCGATGTCGAAGTCCTCCGCAGGGACTTCCTGAGATTTCTTGGATGCATCTGGAGGAGGAGATGAAGCACGTGACTCATTAAGCTTCCCAGCATGCTCCACTAGAAGGAGAGTGCACTCTGACTATACACTTCACAGCCTATTCCAAAGACACATACAGTGGGGAAAAACAATGTATTTTAATACAACCACTGGACATCAAAAGCACATCCACTCATAACACTGCTGGTACCGCAATTGTAATACCAGAATGCAAACGAAGACGGTACAGTCATTACCCAGTATAGACTTTCTTAAGACACTGAGATGTATCGGTAATACTCGCTTAGCAAAGGGAACGAGTGCCGAAGTGGATTATGGTTTTGGGGATAAGTCAGAAGGATGATAAAAGAATGAATCTGTTCTCTTGTGTCCGTTACACTTTGTCTTGTTGGGATTAAGAAATGTGTTCTAAGAACCCAGTGTGATTGTGGTGTGTCAGAGTTGTGGTGTGTCAGAGTTGTGTTGTGATTGTGGTGTGTCAGAGTTGTGTTGTGATTGTGGTGTGTCAGAGTTGTGTTGTGATTGTGGTGTGTCAGAGTTGTGTTGTGATTGTGGTGTGTCAGAGTTGTGTTGTGATTGTGGTGTGTTGATTGTGGTGTGTCAGAGTTGTGTTGTGATTGTGGTGTGTCAGAGTTGTGTTGTGATTGTGGTGTGTCAGAGTTGTGTTGTGATTGTGGTGTGTCAGAGTTGTGTTGTGATTGTGGTGTGTCAGAGTTGTGTTGTGATTGTGGTGTGTCAGAGTTGTGTTGTGATTGTGGTGTGTCAGAGTTGTGTTGTGATTGTGGTGTGTTGTGATTGTGGCGAGTACATCAAGAGTTGTGTTGTGATTGTGGCGAGTACATCAAGAGTTGTGTTGTGATTGTGGCGAGTACATCGAGAGTCGTGTTGTGATTGTGGCGAGTACATCGAGAGTCGTGTTGTGATTGTGGCGAGTACATCAAGAGTCGTGTTGTGATTGTGGCGAGTACATCAAGAGTCGTGTTGTGATTGTGGCGAGTACATCGAGCGTTGTGTTGTGATTGTGGCGAGTACATCGCAAGTTTTTTTTTCAAAATAAACATTATTGGGTGTTTAGAAAATCATTTTAGCAATCTGTGATTACGGTCGGATGACGTTGCTTGGATACAGACGGAAGTTAAATATAAGTTTACATTAACCAGATCGGGTGTGAAAACCACATTATTATCCACATTGCCATCGTTATTCAGTTCAAGCCATTTTACATGAAATGTCTCTAGACTGTAAAGGTGGAAAAGGGCTATTTACATTTCGGATCATTGCTTAGAATATTCTGGCTACCATTAAATGCTTTGATTTAATTCACATAAAGAGAATGAGAAATAATGGGAAATTGTCTTGGGTTTAGTTAGAGTGCCAGTGTCTCTATCTCCCTCATCAAGACGAAAGCGTTAACTGCTATGTCAAAGCCAACTTCAACTCCTGCATTAATTGGTATTGACTTTACCTATGCTCTAAAGTGCACTTTTTTCATCCCCCAGCATTTGCTATCGAACGGTGGCCTGTCCTGTGTTGATGTGTTTATAATCTGTGCTCCAAGACGGATGACATCAGTACTCAAACTAAAATATGTACATTTAAATACTTCAAAAATATAGTTGAGGTTCTTGCATAATGGTTTAGGGGTTAAATAAATATTTGCGGCGCAAATGACAGAGATGGATCATGTTCTACGTTAGGAGTAATCGTGTTTCATACAAGACAGATCCTCTAAGTTGTTACTCTTGTCAGCACGTTCAACAACCATGTCTGAGGAGTCTTTAGAATAGCTTCAGGAGAACATTTTTCATGTTTTTTGACAATGGCCAATGGGAACTACGATCAGAGAATATGACATCCTGCTACAGTCAATTGATTCACCCTACCTCTGGCATGGCTTCCTTGGCTGACTACAAGATGCTGTACTGCGCCAATACTGAGCTGGATAGATTTTTACCAAGTCATAAAATCAAAGAAAAAGATAAAAGTTTTAGGTTTTGCCATATATCTGCTCAATATGAAGGCAATATAATGCATATGTTACTATTATTCATTTTACCATTTCCAAAGCCTTGCTTACGTGTGCTTGCACACTGTGTGTGTGTGTGTGTGTGTGTGTGCGCGCGCGTGCGTGTGTGTTTGTTTGTAGATATTCCAACATCTTTTATTCTTCTTTGTTTAACAAGTTGCATCGAGTACGCAGAATAATAAAAAGACAGACCACATGAGCATGGTGCAATGTGACAGAGATGACAATGTTATTTAGAGATAAATAACGTAGAGTGATCTAACAACGTAAACATTACCCAGGTCAAAGATTTATAAAAGTGTTGTTATGAATACTATGGTGGCTTTCTTTGCCCATCAATTTTAGTGAAGCTAACGCTGGATAATGGCAGAATGTGTTTTTAAAGTAATTCCATGAAACAAGGTTGACATATATGCCGTAGAACAAAACAAACAGGTTTTGAACATTTACTTTTATTGGTAAATGGTTTAAAAAATTATGATTGCTGTGAGGTGAATAATTAATAGACATTTCTCTTATCATATTTGATATATTAGTGTGAAGTAAGTAGTGTATGTTAAAGGCTCATCTCCTATTTTGATGGTCAGATATGGACTTGTGGGACGGGGAAAATGAGGACAATATTCTGTTCGTTGAGACATAAATGTACTATTCTGTTTGTGCATGCCGTTATGCATTGCATATTGGGAGAGTGAAGCTCTGGCACAGTAACCTGAAAATGTGTTGCAAATATCTAATCTAATGACTAATAAAGGGTACAGGATAAACACCTTGTAAATGGCATTTCCTCCTAGCTGATGACTGTGTGCACTTGGCTCAGATCATGAAAAAATTGCGCGATAGAAATCCACAGTGGTCAGCAAATCCTCCAGCTTATGGTCGGTCATCCTGTGGCATCGGCCGTGCATAACACTGATAACATGGTCAATACACACGCGTGTACAAACTCATTGCCGTTATAGTATCTGTTATTTGCAATCTATATCATTATCTATGAGTTTCTCATATGAGTGCATGAGGAGAGTCAGGTACGAATACATGTGAAGGGGTAATCGAACGTGCTGCTTATTCGTCACCATGTGTTTCCAGATTCCTGACGGACATTGTGCGTTACCACAGCAACCGCTTCGATCTTGAAACGAAGCATTTTATTTTATTTATTTTAATTTTATTTTTAGTATTTACTCATATATTTGATTGGGAAGTTAATTTCTCATATAACTTTATAAATTCACATGCTGACATTCCCTTTGGTTTTATTGTGTGTAGATGTATCTTTCTAGCCAGCTGGCCCCTGTGATACACATTAACCTGGCCGGTCAGCCGGGCCACAGAGAGCATTGCATTTAGGCTTCGCAGGTACACTTTGAGTCAAAAACAGATTTCAACAGCACATTTCTCATGAACTTTAGCCTAGTTATCATAACGACGAAAGTAAATGAAAATGTCACAACACATCACGGTTACTTAACGATGTAAATAAAAGGCATGTGTGGTTTTAGGTGGACTAACCCTTTAATGTTGATGAGGTTGGAGCCTGTTAATTAAAACAGCTGTGGGGTTATCAACCTCTGTAATCGGTCCGTAGGGAAAAGACATCATCGTAAAAGGTCCGTGAGGGCATCTCTCACTTCTATATAAATGAAATTCAGTGCTCATGTTTGTTTTTGTATTTGCCAACATGGGGATACTCATAGATGTGTGTGTGTGTGTGTGTGTGTGACAGTGTTTTGCACCTAACTACATTAGTGTTCCTGAACCCAACAAATATGAGTAATCGGGCCTTTTTTCCTGTCCCGAAGAATTAGAATTTGGGTTAGCCCTTTGCCAGTTATGTGTACAATTAGGTGTTATGGCTAGGTTAATCCAAACGGATGTATCATTGCTCGGGCGTGATATCATTTGGTCATGTCATTATGCGTCGTCTCATTTAATTATGTTTGTGCTTTATGCACCATTTCGCTTTTGCTGTGTCCAGCAGAATCTTGCAAACCGGCCGATAAAAGCCATTACTTTAAACACATAACCAAAATGCTAATTGCCATTCTGCAGAGGTACGGTGCGCAAACGAGACGGAACTTACAGAGACGTCAGTAAATATCAAACAATTTCTGGCACAAACACAAGATAGATATCATTGAAAGGGGACGTTGTATTTTCCCCTAAAGAACAGTGTGTAAATTGTGAACAATCTAAAAGGCACTTCCATCATCAAATCAAATGATTTTATGTATTTTTCTCTGGAAAGCTACATAGGTCATTAAACTCTATATCAAAATAGCTTTTGTGTCTCCATTTAAAAGCTAAGTAAATGTGTATGTGTGCGTGTGTGTGTTTGTGTGAAGGTAAGGTAAATACTTCTCCAACTCTTTATCTCTCTAGGTACCTCAAGTGCACTTAGGCGTGAGAGCCCCACAGAATCAATAAACACATAGATACATCAAGGTTTGATGCCTTATTGATTACCTGCCTTTTGCGTTTTGGCTTTTAAATAGGAGCGAAACATAAACATATTAGCAGAGCTTTTAAAAAGTATTCTATCCCCCAACCAATTTTCTCATGTTCCTGAATTTCAAATAGACCTTTCAAATTTTTGTTCTTATGCCACTAAATTATGGTTTAACCTTTTCTAGAGATCAATTTTCAGGCTCATATTGCTTATAGTTATATAAGCTTACTACCCATTTGAAGTTGGCATGTGAGGTAATTTTATAAATTTAGTGAATAACAATAATGTGAGGGGTAGCTTCAAATGGAGGCGAAACGGTATCAGCAATTGGTGGATTGTGCTACAAAAGACATGATGCAGTGAAACCTGGAAAACCCAAGTTTGCTGAATCAACCATCTTTCATTAGTCTATGTTCTTTGTTGTACTTTGCATTTTGGGTGTTAACTATGATCAAGACAAATTATGAATACATTACATTATTTGCTTGATATCAGACATCCCGACTCTCCCGGAAACATTTTAATAGCAGCTCCATGATGCCCGCAAATTACACACAATATCCTGGAAGTCGAGAGAGCGATCAGGCTTTACAGTTGACCTCTCTCCATTTCATGCATCAGTCGGTTCAGTTTAGTGTCTGTAACACCATGGCAGAATGTCCAAATACATAAAGATATACAATAATAAATGTTGTGCGTGCGTGCAGAGGTGCGCGTTCATGTACTCACGCGCATTAGCCGGATTGGCCATTGCATTGTTTGAGGTTTGTTTTCCAACTGAGCATCTATTGAGTATCGACAGTTTGGCGTAATGTGCCTAAGGTTGAACGCATGATACGATCTCTAAAGAATGTGAAACATTTATAGCTAAATCCAGGGATTATTTTAATTTCACCAGATTGATTTTAATTACAGTGTACTGTCCAGATTTATGGGGTGTTTGATGAATTTGAGCATGTTAGCGTTAGCATCGACATCGTTCCATTGATTTTGCTAGCTAATGACAACATTGCTTTTGTTTTAAATAATTTTGATGACATGACGATGAACACTTTCAGGCACGTATAATTTTAGTAACCAATAAAAAGTAAATAAGCCCTGTTAAAATAAATTAACCTTCAACCCATGATTAGGAGAGAAGATTTCTTAAAAGAAATTCACTCTCTATCCTTGATTGCAATAACAGTTTTCAGTTCGCACACAAAAACTAGCTTAGAAATATATAGTCTACAAGAAATTGAAATCGATCAGATGTACTTAGCCTATGCAGCACAACCATGTTAACACATTTACACACAATTCCTTCAGTAACGTCAATATATTTCCAAAGCAAAATGAACATACAAATGTTACATTCCCTATTGTCTGGTTGCTTTGTCTGTGTGTGTGTGTGTGTGTGTGTTTCCCTTTAAGGACATGGATCCCCTCTGATTGGAGCTCTGCCCCCCCCCACCCCACCTCTCATCAGTGACTGCAGCTGGGTTCAACCACCATCTTCCCCTACAAAAGTCTCTATATGTCTCTCTGGCTCGCTCTCAGTTAGAATGCTATTCGCTGTGGGCTGTAGAGATCATCTTTAAGTAGATCTGTACTAGTGGGTTGCGCTCTCTGTTTCCATGTTGCTGTAGGTAAGAGTTCTTTGTGGTATTAGAATTAGTGTTGTAAATTGTTTCCATTTGTCATTAGTCTGTTTGACACCATTAACATGTGTACCATCTGTTCCCAGGGGGAAGCGCCTTGGGAGTGCCTGTAGGCATTCATTAGCCGTAGCTTTAAACTTGTCTACATATTAGATAAGACCTTGGCAGGCCACTCCCTGTATTATGGTTAGTGTGCCGATTGGTGTATCCGTTTAGCTTAGTTTTGTGGAAGCCAGATCAGGTAAGATAGGGGTGTAATTTGCTTTTACTTTCTTTGCTTTGGTTCCGTCCAGCCCCTTTCCCCATTTGATACCTTGTTTGGGCGAAATAAATAGCCATTGTAAACAGCCTCTGTCTCTCTTACTCACACCTACGACCCCACACCTTTTTCTGACTACAAGGGGCTTACTAGTAGCGGGGTGTTGCGTTTCCTGGTCCGAAAGGGGTGTTTGTAACAGCGAAGAACATCCAATTATTTCTTCCCAATGCATTGAGGCAGAATCAGTCGTGTGGAGCTAAAGACAAGAGCACGGCATCTTCATTTGCAAGTGTGATTTGGTTCTGTCTGCTTCCATTATCGTGTCGCTAGCATGTGTGATTGCATACAGGCTGCATCTAATCCATGCATGTTTGCCCCACATGCACGTTGCATGGCATTTAATGCTGACCGTCGTGTCTAATAAGAACAACTGTGTTCGGGCTGGTTAATATAAAAATGCACAATGCAAGAAAGATGGTTCATGGTCACGTCTGCTTCCCGAATACGGTAACTAGAACGTTGAATCCAGTCCAGTTTGTGTACAGAAACACAATGTCAAGCACCCAAGACGTTAGAAGAATCTTTTGACCAGCAACCTGCACCTTGGGGAGAGGCGTCCCTGGTCATTGTCAGAATGCTGCAACTTGGAAATGGCGTCTGGTTGCAGTGACACACATGTACTGCACTGCAGTGCCATTTGAGAGCCCCTTCTAAAACTATACTGTGTTTACCTTTTCTTCCAGACGTTTTGCTGTTCCCGCCCGTTGCACCGGATCCTTGTCTCTGTAATAACGCAAAAAGCACAATGGACGAAAAGTGAATAAAAAATAGGTCCAAAAGCCTTTAAAACCGTATCAATATTTTTTTTGATGCATTATTCATCGGTGAAACGTTCTCAACTCCCACAGGAAAATGTCTCTATTTCAACGATTCAACGATACGTTTTGGACCAAGTCTGAGGCTACGAGGGGACGATCCACGGGGACTGGTGTGTACCCAATAAAGATGTCCTGGTGAGCGGGGGTTCCTTACCTTCCATCCACCGTGCCCCCGTTTCCATATTTAGAAATGCATGACGGAATAAAAAATCTAAATAGATTGCAGTTGATTTCCTGCAAAAAAATACACACTCATAAAATGTTTACGGATATTTTATAGTAGTACTACTTATAATCCTATCTGTGGGAGGTAGGGGTGCTGGTTGCATCTGTCCATCCTCAGCTCCCTCAATGAGATTCTGAAATGCACTGCTATTGAGGTACAGGTCCTGTTGCCAATTTCGAAGACGCACGTCACTACTGCCGACCACGTTTATAATAAATGCATCCAAATGATTATGATAATGTATGGAACCTCGTTTAAATAATAGCTACTCTATTTTAAAGCAAGTGATAACATGCACTGTACTGGCCTCCACAATAAATACATATACAAAAACATTCTTGTGTATTTTACAAACACCCAGCCTGAAACCTGACAGATGTGTAACATATTGAGAGGAAAAACAAAAAGCCTGTCCCATTCGTTGGAAACTTCTGCTCTTCTGCTGTAGTCTAGCCAGTGGCCTGGCCCTTCTGGTGACAGTGATCAAGTCAGAAGTGGCCTGTGGAAGAGAAGGATACCCACATGGGGTGGATAGAGGCCTAGAGGGAAGGTCGTTTTATCATCAGAAGTATTCTGATCCCAGAGGCCCAGTCACAATGTCACGTAGCAATGTTGTGTTGTCATCTATAATAAAGGATGATAGTGGGGCGATGCAATGTAGATACTGAGATAATCTCCCTGTAGTACCGCATTCCACTGAAATATAAATTGTGAGTACGCTACACTGTTGAGCCAAATCATTATGATCACCTGACAAACATGTTGTTGGCCAAAACAGCACCAATGATCCAAGGAATGGACACTACAAGACCTTTGAAGGTGACCTGTGGCATCTGGCACTAGAACATCAGCAGAATTTTCTTCAATTCCTGAAAAGTCGCGTGGTGGATTCGCCATGGATCGGACTCGTTGGTCCAGCACATCCCACACACGCTCAATCGGATTGAGGTCTGGGGAATTTGGAGACCAGGGCAACTCCTTGAACACGTTCCCGAAAAACCATCGACGAACTAGGTAGGCGTCACGTGTCCAATCGATGTCTGCATGAATGCCCAGAACCAGGGTCTTCCAGCAGAACATCAGCGGTGTAGGTCACGTACAGTCAAAATCGCAGTCCATTTCCGTTTTCGTCTATATTTTAATAGATGCTACTGATGGATACAGGAATGTTTATGCAAGCAAATTTCACCGCTTTCTATTCCAATAGTTCAATCTTATATTAACATGCAAATCAGTTTCACAGTCTGGGGAATTCCACAGCCTGTGCATAAAAGGTGTTTTCTTCTCTGATTTGAACAGCAAGAGCTTTCCTGGTAAGACTGTTGACTATAGGTATTAGAGAAAAACAGAGAACATTCAGAGAACTGGTGTTGTGCAATGGGTTCGGACACGGTGTGCAGTGTGAGCTTCTGATAGCAGACCCGGAACCAACAGCACCAGACAAAGAGACACGGGGATGGTAAAAAACAGATATGGAGAGGAAGTGACACTGTCTTCCATGACGGGAAGATTAAGGAGGCTCTTCTATTCAGCAGAGCAAGTAAGGGAATGTATGGCGTAAGAAATGATAAAGCTGCTGTGAAGGACCGGGACCGGGTGGAAAAGATTGGAAATAAGCCTCTTATAAACTAAACTTAAATAAAAAATGTTTATAATAATTAGTGAGAACATGCGAGAACATTATTTAGAATTTATATTGACAATATAAGATATGCATATTTAATGACGAGTGTAAAGAAAAGTGAAAGATGTTACTGTGTGTGATGTTGGAATCTGATGCAGGCAAGACACTACAGCAGCTGTACATCTAACAGACTTACACAGACAGAGACAATGGAGCAATTATAGTTGAGACTGCAACAACAAACTACATACAGAATACGATTACGGTATGATTTTCTCAAAAACATAATGTTTCATAAACACGGCTCATTAACCACAATGTTTAATTCAACAAGTTGATAACACCATATTTAACCATGCAAATTAACCATATGCGTCCCTGCAACAATTAATGTCCATGGTCCTGTTCCCAGTTTTAATTTCTTTTAGAGCCACAACAATAATGGCAGTGGGATTCGATACTCACTCACATTCGATACTTTTTATCCTGTGGTTTCAGCTCTTCGTGCTAGTTTTTTTCAGACTGAGAAAAAATATGCTTTTATGTTCTTTAGCATAGCGTCTTGCTAACTGTTAGGATGATATTACAATACAATTTGCTGAAGTATCTATTACTTTTGCATTAGGCGCACAGTGGAATTTGTTTTAGGTTTTCTTTGCTAACAAATTGAGTAATATTGCACCAAGATTGGTTTTTAGATTGGATTGAATTTAATGCCTGAACTTTGCAAGCATGACGAGCTTGTGAAGGGAACACCACGAAACGCTTTAAAGTCCCCTTCAGGTGAAATTACTGAACCTTTGGATTCAAGTCAACTACTGAATCAGATCAGATTCAACTGTTAATTTTATAATACGTAGGTACTATAAATCGGGGGAAAGAAAGCCATTCTCGACACGTTTCTACTTAAATACTTTATGTTTCTTGAGTAAAAAATGCAACATTTGTTGTTACTTTTTGGGGGTAACAAACTGTTTTTGTGTGAATGTAAAAAAAGACAATGTAGTATTGTGGACTGCTTTTATTGAGCGGAATCTTGCAATAAATGTCCTGGCTGTTCTGTTTTTTTTATCCCACAAGTCTCTAGTGGTGAGTTTTAAAATTGTACTGCTCAGAACCTGGGTCTTCATGTTCAACTCCATCCTATTACAAATCAGAACCAGGGGTGCTACATATACAACTTTGTGCCAAGGAGAAATTTCCTTTCATATAACATTGGTATAAGGACCACCACCACAACCCTAAATAAAGTTAATTAGGTTCCAATACTGGTAGGAACCAGGGACGCCCGGTTTTGGGAATGTCATCATGAACATAAGTTAAGGGTGGGTGAAGTAGATGTGATCAGTACCTCCTGCAGTCTCAGCAGTGAGTCAGACACCTATTGACAAGAACAAGATGGATCGATATAATAAACACAGAGTGTGCCCACTGGTGTCTGATAGGAAGATTATAAAGCTCAGAGGGGTGAGAGAGGGGTGAGAGAGGGGTAAGAGAGGGGTGGGGGAGGGGTGAGAGGGGTAGGAGAGGGGTGAGAGACGGGTAAGAGAGGAGTAAGAGGGGGGTAAGAGAGGGGTAAGAGAGGAGTGATATAGGGGTGAGAGAGGAGTAAGAGGGGTGAGAGAGGGGTAAGAGAGGGGTGGGGGAGGGGTGAGAGGGGTAGGAGAGGGGTGAGAGACGGGTAAGAGAGGAGTAAGAGGGGGGTAAGAGAGGAGTGATATAGGGGTGAGAGAGGAGTAAGAGGGGTGAGAGACGGGTAAGAGAGGGGTGCGAGAGGGGTAAGAGTGGTGATATAGGGGTGAGAGAGGAGTAAGAGGGGTGAGAGGGGGGTAAGAGAGGAGTAAGAGGGGGGTAAGAGAGGAGTGATATAGGGGTGAGAGAGGAGTAAGAGGGGTGAGAGACGGGTAAGAGAGGGGTGCGAGAGGGGTAAGAGTGGTGATATAGGGGTGAGAGAGGAGTAAGAGGGGTGAGAGGGGGTAAGAGAGGGGTGCGAGAGGGGTAAGAGTGGTGATATAGGGGTGAGAGAGGAGTAAGAGGGGGGTGAGAGACGGGTAAGAGAGGGGTGCGAGAGGGGTAAGAGTGGTGATATAGGGGTGAGAGAGGAGTAAGAGGGGTGAGAGGGGGGTAAGAGAGGGGTGCGAGAGGGGTAAGAGTGGTGATATAGGGGTGAGAGAGGAGTAAGAGGGGGGTGAGAGACGGGTGCGAGAGGGGTAAGAGTGGTGATATAGGGGTGAGAGAGGAGTAAGAGGGGTGAGACTGCAATATCTAGCCTTTACTTCTTTCTCTGCAGTGTTTTCATTTCAGGGAGTTCTCTAAATGGATCACTCCAATCGGATAAGATTACGTGTTCGAATTTAGATTTTCAAAATGGAAAAATGGGATTCTGATCATTTAAAGAAGTATAAAGATTTGGCCTTCCTTGAGTCCATCCATAGAAATATGGATTCTGTCCAGATAGCGCCAATAATTTTGTAATCCAATCTGACCATTAATTTGGGATTTTTTCAAGTCAATAACATTTATGTCTGTTAATATTAGCGTGACACCAATCACAGAAATATCAAATATTCATTATTCAAGTCCATTTCATGCCGCAAACATGTTATGTAATTTGCAGGCTCTTCTAGTATTGCATACGTTTCTATGAGCAGGATACAATGTTGAGGTATCTGGATCAGAAAGAGTCTATCAGATTATCTGGTTAACAAAAATATGTCAAAATGTGTCTAATTTTACAAAAATATTTGTCCCTCGATATTTCATGACCTCTGCCAATAATGGTATTGTCTTAAGTCAGCAAGTGACATTTATTTATAGGGCCTTTCGGGAATGCTTGGTACCATAGCAGTTAGATCAGACAAACCCAGCTGGATAATTCGAAATAATCCAGAGTTCTTCGTGTCCCGTGAAACCTGTGTGGATCCACAAAACATTTCAACGGCTTTGTTCATCTGATTAAATCTGTTTACACAGCGACAAAACACATGGGAAAAATGCTTTATTTACTGTATATAGACAACTAGTATTATACACAGAATTAATTTCCATATAGATCTATTGTGTTTCATACAATAGGAATGTATATATAAAGCTATTCTAACATGTACCCGCATAACCTAATCCTTTTTGCCTACAGGCTCCCTATTTGGTCGTATTAGAGAGGATTTCTTGGATGGTTTAATAGCCGTATATGCAAGTTGGGACTGTACTACATGTCTTTATTTGGCACATCTCTTCCTGCATTATTTATCATATGCTTTCAATGAATTTCAAACAGTGTGTGAAGTGCTTTGATGCCACGGATTTCAAGGGGAGGGGATGCAGGATTGAAATGTCCGCACATCCCAGACTGTCGGGGAAGCGGCCTAATTCGGCTACAGGCTGTTCTGTCATTTTATACGAACGTCATTATTGTGCCGTATTTCAGAAATGCAAATGGGAAACATCACCGTTGTTGTTTACTCGTCAAAACACTTCCCAGTTCTCATCCAGGGCCTATTATCTTGTCACAATATAAAGACCTCCAATTCCTGTCACCGACAGTTCGTCTAATAGACAGACAGACGGATGTTTCTTCTGAAGTTGCGGTGAAGAGAGTGTCGCTTCCCTCATACCTTTCTTCCGGCGGCCCCAGACAATACCCAGTGGATAATTGGGCTGTTTTGTTCTTGCTTTCTTCTAATCCCAGTTCAAAGAGAAGATCCGTGTACTTGCGTCTGGGCCCGGTAATGCCCATGAAATGAACTGCTGACAGCCTGCCTGCCCCGTCTCTCTGCCTTGAAGTCCCTAGTGCTCTGCTATGCTAACACGGCTCCCTGCAAGTCTCCACACCACTCTGATTAGAAGAGGAGGCTCTACCCCAAACAGCTTTCAAATTGTGGACAAATAAAAGCAAACCAGAAGGCAATGATGTGGGAGGTTGGATAAAGTCCTTGTGTTTTCTCAGAACAAAACCAATATCTGTATGTTGGCTGCAGTGACATATTCGTTGTCGTTACAAGACGTTGGAATGTGTTTAAAAAGCTGTGATTGTTTAATAGTTTAACCCTTTATGGAAACAGATCAGGCATTATCATTATAAATGTTCCATAGGTTGTTCTGTAGTTGGTGTGGATCGGGCTTTTCTAAAGTTCACAGATCTCAGAGGTTTTGTCAATGCGTGGGATCAAACAGCGGTATATAATAATTAGGAATAGGAAATAGGAATATACTAATCTAGTCAGTTGTACAACTTAATGCCTTCAACTGAAATGTGTCCTCTGCATTTTACCAAACCCTGAGGTGCAGGGGGCAGCCCTAATCAGTTACCTGATTTGACTTCCACGTCAACGGCGCCCGGGGAGCATTTAGTGTTAACTGTCTGGCTCAAGGACAGAACAACTAAGGTTTTTTGAAGGTTGGGGGATTAAAACCAGGAACCTTCCAGACACAAGCCCTATTCCCTAACCATTAGGCCACTTTGCCCCCACATTACGACACTAACCCAACATATTCGACATAACTTGAAACAATAACCGACAACCGTGAACCTAACCAGGGACATTAAATATCCCATTGATTAACTAACCTATGCCTGGTGCTTAGCTAAACCCAAAATAGTTGTGCTCCTAATCAACAATATACACAGAAGTGCTCTCCCCTACACACCCTGTGACAACACAGCTCACTCAATCGTGACAACAGTTCAGCTAACCACTGTGAATATAAAAATTGTGTATTTTAAGTAAGCACATTCTGATGTAAATACATCTGCAGGACACAAATATGGTTGTTGTAATAGACGGCTTTTGCAAACATTTATCGATTTAGAAAGCGTTTTGAACAATTGCAAGCCCAGACAGACACTGTAATGTGAAATGCAATATTATTTTAGTCAACTACATGGCAATATTTGGAGAAAAGGGTGAAGACAATGAGTCAAAACTAAGTCATCCACTGTTAAATCCGGTTCATAAGAAATGTTTGCACTGAGGTAGATCTCAAATGTCCATTATATGTTGCCATTTCTTTGGTTTCCCAAACTTCTGGTAAAAAGGTTTCTAAGATAAGGAGTGAATAAGCAAGACATCTGGAATACGCAGACCAGGTTTTGCTGGAAAACAAGAGAATTTATAAAATGTGCCTGGATTGATGCTAGTGATGCCAAACTGTGAAGCCGCATAATGGCGATAAATAATGAGACCGTACATTATACTGTTAAGTGACTTAAGTGACGAAGTAGAAAGGATTTTTGTTAGTGGCGAAACGCACTGCCTTACTTCACGCCGAAGCTGATGAGAGCAGAAGCCAGTGAAAGACAGGGGAGAGGAAATAGCATGTCAGCTGAGGCTGAGCCAAGTGTGAATTGCAATAACAGCATCTGGCGAGTGATATTACTGTTGGGGAAAGGGGCTATCCTCAGTCTGTAGTCAGTTCACAATCCGATTGAGCATCGCCGATCCATGGGGGCTCCACTTCGCAGCTTGCAGAACTTAAAGGATCTGCTGCTAATGTCTTGGCGCCAGACACCACGAGACACCTTCATGGGTCTGTCATAATGTGTTGGTGCCAGATACACCTTCGGGGTCCATTCCTCAGCAGGTCGACGCTGCTTTAGTGGCACACGACGGACCCACAGCATATTAGCGAAGTGGTCATAATGTTTTGAACAGGTGGTCTTTAGGGTCATATATAGGTGAGCTGTGCTGTCACAGGGTGTGTAGGGGAGAGCACTCCTGAGTAATATGTTGATTAGGAGCACAGCTGTTTTGGGTTTAGCTAAGCACCGGGCATAGGTTAGTTAATCAGTGGGCTATTTAAGGTCCCTGGTTAGGTTCACCTGTGCTTGTTATTAATATAATGTTACATAGGTTAGTGAATCAGTGGGCTATTTAAGGTCCCTGGTTAGGTTCACGGGTGCTTGTTATTAATATAATGTTACATAGGTTAGTGAATCAGTGGGCTATTTAAGGTCCCTGGTTAGGTTCACGAGTGCTTGTTATTAATATAATGTTACATAGGTTAGTGAATCAGTGGGCTATTTAAGGTCCCTGGTTAGGTTCACGGGTGCTTGTTATTAATATAATTTTCGTTTTATGTCGGTGAGTGTTTTTTTACGCAGTCGTTCACTAGTTAAGTTTGTGCACTGTTTTATAGAAACAATTAAGTCGCTTTGTGTAAGTGCGTTTGCCGTTCTGTTCAGTGCATGTTTACGTTTGTGTTTGATGTTTGTTTTCGCGGAATTAAACCAGCATAAACGGGATTATTCGGCTCTGCATCTCACTCCCTTCCGCACTTCACCCGAGTAGCTGTGACAATTAGTGTATAGATGCAAGTGGAAACACATAGAGACACAGCAATAATTGGTAGTGCAGAGAGAGAGGCTGTGCTGCAGTCAAAGATAGGGAAGAGTAAGATATGGAGAAACCCATCAAATGTGAAGAGACAATAATTACACACATAAGAAAGAAAGATATATCCAGCGTGCCGTTCATCAGGTACTTGTTATATACACTGCACAGAGACACACACACACACACTCACACACACAAACATGAGCATTCAACACACATTGCAAATACCTTGGTAGATTCACACTTCTAGGTTGTCAATTAGATTACCTCAATGGAACAACACACACACACACACAAGCATGCACACATAGAGAATCAATCCCCCAGTCAGCGAAAAGGCAGAGGCAAACACAACCTTGACAACACGGCACAAATGTTTTCCTTTGATTGTGCACTGTGTTCTTTGGAGGAAATAGACATTTTTCCTAGGGAATGTTTCTTTCGATTACATGATTTGACATTCATTTCTGAAAAAAAAAAACTTCTCTCTAGTTTTTAGTTTTAAGTTAACATCTGCTTTCCTGGAGAGTACGTGCGGCAGAATAAAACATCCTATATGCGTTTGCTTGTAATTTCATAGTGCCTTCCTCACAGATTCATGCTGTCACCTTTGCATCATGCAACACAATGCCAGAGATGTCTCAAGATTTGATGTGTGCTGTTGGCAAGCTGTCTACAGGAGTGTCCATCAGAGCTGTTGCCAGAAAACTGATTGACTACTGTTCTACGATACGCACCTCCCTTACCCACTTCAAACGTGATTATTCCATTTTGTGTATTTGCAGTCCTCTTGAAGTCTTTTCTTACTGATTTTCTAAAGGTGGGGTATGGTTGTGGGAAGATGTTTTGATCAGGAGTTGCTGACAATACCGCAGCGCGTGTCTGTATGTAACAGATCTGGACTGGACAGACGGAACGGGTTGTGCTTCTAACCCGACAGACAAACTACGCACGCACATCTCTTTGGAATCATGGGTACCGTGGGCACACCAAAATGAATTGCGCCATGCTTCTACCAATCAGAGTTTCTCCGGCTGGGGACAACTGGTCCGTCCAGGACTCCACGCACTTTCATCGCCTGCAGCGTGAGGCCGGGCCTTCGAGTTTGGGTCTTGGCCTGGAACCTCCCTGTTCGCCTGCCCTGCCAACCTGGTGCCCCGGCACGACAAGCTGGTGCCCCGGCACGACAAGCTGGTGCCCCGGCACGACAAGCTGGTGCCCCGGCACGACAAGCTGGTGCCCCGGCACGACAAGCTGGTGCCCCGGCACGACAAGCTGGTGCCCCGGCACGACAAGCTGATCAACGATCTTTGTTTGGAACGTCAAATAAACATACCGGTTCCGCCCTTTCTCGCTGGTGTCTTCAAAATGGTCCTCCAACGTTACAATAATAACGCATTGGATTCACATTTTCCCAGCAACATCAAAATGCACAATAAATCTGATCTAGGGAGGACATGCACAATAAATAACTGATATAGCCGTTTATAGTTCAGTTTTAACACTTATGACAGCTTGAGCAGTCTGAAGGAGTTACATATGGCACTCAATGTTCATTAAGAATTTAAAGAGGAGATGCAGAACTAGGCCACAGATAAATTAAGCACAAGAAACATGGCTTGATCGCTTTCTCATTTTCCTGTTTAAAAATAAGAGATGAATTAGCTGTGAATTTCCCTGAGGGGGCAGGAATTGTAGACAGTCACCTCCACATCCAGAACTTGATGAGTAGCGAGCTTAATAAAACTACATTTGAAGCCTGCTGCACAAACACAGAGAGACAACCACCTAAAAATAAGAAGTTAAGTTTAGCAGAGCTCTTGAAACACGCCATGAAATGACACCTCGCATATCATAAAGAGTGTTTGAAACCTTACAGCAAAACCAAGAATGTGTGTTCAACTTAAAAACAATTACTGGTTCTAAATTTATCCGCATTCGGATTTTAGTAATTCTTATTATTTTTCAGCTAAATATAATCAGATCCTTAACCAAAATCAGGTATTATATTGAGCATCTCAGGGAACAGACAGTCCAAAATGATTAACCTTACAATGCAGCCTGTAAGTATTTGGACAAGGACAGAAGTTCTGTTGATTTTACTCTGTAGCACCTCGGATGTGAAATAATACAATAATGACGTAGTTCAAGTACAGATAAAAAATATTTGTCTTCCACTTGAGAGAGTTTAAAAACAAGTAGGACGTGGTGGCTCCATTTAGCCTGTTATAGGAGCTGGAAATACTATCAATTATACAAACCAAGCCGGCTGAAAGACCTGCCCATCGATCATTTTGGAAACGTCTGACACAACTTCTGCTCACCAGTAATTTCACGTAAAGGTCATTGGTTCAGGGGAGATGAGGCAGAAGAACAGCCAGAACCCATCACATATTCCACAGATGTCATTTACTGGTGTCTGTGTTCCAATGTCCAGCTCTATACCATTTCTGTACTACTATGATTTTGGTGGCCTATTGCCTCCAGCTGTGCTCCCACATACGAGTCATATTTAGCTCAGAATTAGCATACCACCCCTAGAAAAATGTCTGTCCTGTTTAAGATTCTCTTTTTGACTTTCTTACACTTTGTAGGCCACTGAGACATACAGAACCCTATGACATTCCACCTCCCCGCTATAGATTAAGTTATCCCGTTTAAACGGAATTTATTCCCATCCATCCTTACTCACCAATATAAAAGAACATTTAAAATACACAAACCCTTTCAGGCACCTCATCCATCATTGTGTATTCAATGTTCTGTGAAACATTAAAAGCATCCGTAAAATACTCACGAAATACGAAAATGTAATGTTTGGTAATTAATAGCTATTAGGCTTGCTTCATCCTTCACTTAAAAATACCAAAGTGACACAAGGACTTGGGGGTGACTTAAAAATGTTCAATTACTGCAATAAACGCAGGAGAGTTGCATGAGATGCCAGCCAAGTTTAGTTTCCGACATGAAAAAGCAAGCAAAGGAAATCTTGCACGGCGTGTGAGGCAAAGGGAAAATCTTGATCTCAGCTTGATATTTTAACAAAAAAAAATTACAATCTCTAAGGATCACAGCTGGAGGATTGCCAACCCTAGTTAGGTCTGAAAGTATGATCAGACACCAAGTTAATTGGGAGGGTTGCCATAAAAAGCCTTTGCTGTCATCAAACGACAAACTCAAGCGTCTACAGTTTGACAAACGTCACTGGAACGTTTCAATGGACAGGTTCTACGGACAGGTTCTATGGACAGACCAAAATAGAGTATTTTGAAAACAAAGGCCAAGAGCAGGTTCTATGGACAGGTTCTATGCCTACTGTACACCTCTGTGGAGGATCCGCAGATCAATTAACGTTAGGAGAAATTGCACATTTGTAGTTAATGGCAGTGAATAATTAACAAAGTAAATCTGATCACATATTATTCCTTAATAAAGTGTTTTTGATTTTAAAATGCATAACATTACGCACTAGGCATGTTATGCTTTCATCTAAAACACTGAACAATATAGCGGTACATTCAAAAGAATATTATGTAGTATGCCATCTCCCCAGTACAATTGAAAACAAAATTCATCCATGAAGTCTACATTTCTCTAGCTAGTCAGTGGACATTGAAGGTGAGCATTTGCCCGGTGAAGTTGGTTATGATGTCAAAGTTAAGATGGTGAGGACGACAAGCAGATGAGCTTCCCTTTAAAGGTTTCTGAATTATTTGTTCCCCAACGGAGGCAATAATGTATTAGAAGGTTTTTGTATTCAACCTTTATTTTACCTGGTAGGCCAAGTAGGTCAGTTGAGCAGTATATGTCAATAACAACTGTATAAAATACAAAGGAGTGTATAAAAAGATGGTGTAAAAAGGATAAAGTGTTTCTAGCAGGTAGGTCATTAGTGTGCACAACTTATATGACCGTGGTTTTGGGAAGAAGAGCATTTTAGCATGTCCGAGCAAATAGAGTAATTCAAGAGTGTTAACGGTTATGACAGCAGTGCAGGTGAGAAAGATCCACTGTGAAAAATTGGCATAAGTGAAGGTGTGGGTGAGTAAAGTTAGTATTAGTAGTTAGTATAGTGTACGAACGTTTTTTACCAAACTTATTTGTCTGTATAGCTAGAAGTGTTGTTGTTAACAACTGACGTTGTTATGTAATATGTTTAAACATCGCACAACTTAATCCAGTGTCAATCCCATGTCTGAACGGCGTCTTAGTTCACTTTAAGTATAGTCACGCAATGAAGATTGATTAGTGTAATCAACGGTAGGCTATACATTATTAATACAGCGTTTTATTATGAAACATTAATTGTTTAGAGGTTTTAATTTAGTTGTTGAGAACTAGTATTCGAATACTCGTTTGGAATTATTAAGGAGTATTCAAAACCTGTAAAAAACTTTTTGGGCCAGCCCTACTACTAAACTAAAAGTAGCTGGCAGAAATGCATTTATTAGCATATTGAAGGTTTATAATAATAAGTAATGAGCTTGGCCATTTTATCTGTCACGATCGTTGTAAACTGATGACGTTTTTATCCTTAATTAACAATTTTCTAAAAAGCACTTCCAGGTTTTACAATCATAAGTATATAAGAGTCTCACATGTAACAAACCAATAGAATTATTGAGCGGATTATGATGGGATCGGCACATCTCTACTCTTGACTATAGCTTGCCCTGTCAGCCCCAACAAGGTGCAGCTATATCCAGTGCTATAACACCGAGATAAAAGGCTCCAGAGTTGGAAAGAGCTAGAAAACTATTAAGTGTGCTTGTCTTCAAAGACAGTAACCTCAACAACGGCCCCGGACCCCAGAATGTAGTTCAGTATGCCTCAAGACATATAATAGAAGAGTGCCAGGAAAAGCGCAGGTTTAGTGTTCCTGTTTTCCCACAATGTGTTTTGTTCTGTGTAGTACTTGCTCTGTCTCCATGTTCTGTGCTTTTCCCTGCTCCAAATGTGTGGAGACAAGTAGCAAGTGTCCACAGGGTTGCTGCTGACTACAGAATTAACTAGGCATACCTACACTCTGAGGGGAAAGAAAGGCAAATGTTTATGTTTCCCTCGACGACAGACTGTATGCTTTGGTCTAATATAACATACATTCTCAATGTTATTTTTTGCATTCAATTATTGTCTTCTGAATAAGTCCTAGTGCATATCTCTTTTTCGAGCATTGTTTTTTCATAATTCTTTTACAAAATGTTTTAATTCAGACTAAAGGTTTTATCTCATTGCGATAGGTACACACAGTTGACACCTCAAAGCAATTTTTGTAATTACCAAATACCAAATTACCAAAAGCATTTAGGATTTTATTTTGCTACATTACATCCTCTTACAGTGGATATAAAAAGTCTACACACCAGGTTTTTCTGTCGTTGCAGTGCTCAAAGGTAAACTTTCTCTTCTTACCTGAAGGATTTTTGCCAAAATTGCATGGTATTTGGAACTGTTCATACATCCTTCCACCTTGACTAAGGCCGGTTACAGCTGAAGAAAAACAGCCCCAAAGCATGATGCGGCCACCACCATGCTTTAATGTGGCTATGGTGTCCTTTGGGTGACGTGCAGTGTTGTTTTTGCGCCAAACATACCTTTTGGAGTTATGGCCAAAAAGTTCGACCTTGGTATCATCAGACCATAACACATTTGCCCACATGTTTTTGGGAGACTTGATGGTTGTTTTTGCAAACTTGGAGGTATTTCCTTAAAAGAAAAGGCTTGAGTCTTGCCATCCTATCCCATAGCACAAACATATGAAGAATTCGGGAGATTGTTGTCAAATTTAGTACACAGCCAAAACTTGTTAGAAATTCCTGCAGCTTCTTTACTGTTGCAGTGGGCCTCTTGGAAGCCTCCCTGACCAGTTTTCTTATCGTCTTTTAATCAATTTTGGAGGGACGTCCAGTTCTTGGTAATGTCTCTGTTGTGACATATTTTCTCCAATGTGTCCCATGGTATATCTAATGCTTTGTAAATTCTTTTGTGCACTTCTCTTGACCTTTCAACAATGCGATCCCTCTGATGCTTTGGAAGCTCTCCGCGGATCGTGGTCTGAGATGCAACTAGAAAAATGTCAGTAAAATCTTACTGGCACAGCTGACCTTCATTTGTTATTATTCAGGGTCACTTATAATGATGGCAGGTGTGTAATGACTTCTATTTAACATGCGTTTGAATGTGCTTGGTTAATTCTGAACACAGCCACAACCCCAGTTATAAGAGGGTATGCCCTGTTCTGCAACCAGGTTATTGTAAGGTTTTTATTTTCCCCCCTCAAAGATTTCAGTTTGTTTTTCATTTGAGCTGTTCATGTTATAGATGGTCACAATAAAGATGGAAAAAGTTCTGACATGATGAATCTTTGTTTCATTTTTTTACGTGCCCTGAGGCAGGAAATAGGTGCAGACGAATACCATTTGTGAACAAAACTAATCGTTAAACATATATCAACAACAAGTATCAGCACTTTTGAATTTATAATTCAATTTGTCTAGTTCGGGTTATAAATTAGGTAAGAATTGTTGCTATAAAATTATTTTTTGTCTGTTTTTCTAGTTTATGCTAAATGTTTTAAGATGATACCTTTAGTGGACAAAAAAGGAAAGTTATAGAATGGAACCAACATTTATTGCGCAGACAACATGAAAGACATTCCAGTATAACACAGCCCATGCATGGTTGATCAGTGGCTAGCGAGCAGCGCGATTTTTTTTTCTTAAAAAAGCGAGATTAAAGGGGCTCAGTGTAGAATCCTTCCTCGAAACAAGACATGTCTTCTCCTCGTCTTCCCTTACCGGAAAGAAAAACAAATAAGGTACCTTCTAGTCTAGGGGAATTCAGGGTTGGAACTTGGAAGTGTAGTGCTGCAAGTGTTTAAAGCAAGTAGAAGGAGACTAAAAGTCATTGCAAACTAATAGACAGACTGGCGAGAATGTGTACATGGGAAATATGTCAGTTAATGTTTCAATGATTATTTAAAACATTAACATGCAACATTAACTGCAGATAACTGCGGGTGATTTTTGCTCATTTGTATACGAAAGTGTATGACCAATTCCTTTGCCGTCAACCCGTGCTTGCATTTCCAACTAATTCCCTTCACGGCCCTTCATTAAAGTGAATAAGTCTACTATAATTCAGAGCTTGCATCTGAATCAGTTTAAACATACCATTACTTTAAAATGTCAGTTTCCGCCTGCAATCCAACAAACAGTAACACCATAGGCCTTTAGACACAATCTATCTATTATTATCTTGGTGTGTGTGAAATCTAAAGACAGGATAAAAATTGTTATGTCAGCCACAAAATCTGGAATTGACACAAAGAATTTACTTTTCAATCTATGTTAAGAATTTGAAAGATTTCAATAATCTGGGTAAATTGCATCACCGAAGCAATTCAACAGTAATAATCAATCCCTTTTAATCTGGGAATACTGGCTCTGAGAAACGGTCAAAAAGAATTAGCATCTCACCACTCCTGAGAATGTTCTGCTTGTTTTCGTAATAGAATCATGCTGAGGATATTGACTTAGTTCTAAGGTTTTCAGTCGAACAAATCTATTTTTTAAGACGTTTTTACATTAGCAGTTACAAAGAGCTTTTACAGACACCCAGCCTGAAACCCCTTAGAGCAAGCAGCTCAGACTCTGATGGGTGGCCAGTCCTCTTCTGACTGGGCTTGGTGAGGATTAAAAGAGTACATGACATTTTGGGCCACGACAATGTTTCTGAATGATTTGAAGACAGCATGACTTCAGTGCCTTAAACAGGAGGCAAGATTTGTACATTTAAAGACGCCTATCTAAATGTTTTGTCTAATTAGAGAAGGGAGGTTTCTCAGTTTGCCCGGTGTGGTGCATGTAGGCTGTGCATGTAGGTGGTGCATGTAGGTGTTGCATGTAGGTGATCCATGTAGGTGGTGCATGTAGGTGGTGCATGTAGGTTGTGCATGTAGGTGGTGCATGTAGGTGGTGCATGTAAGACATGCATGTAGGTGATTCATGTAGGTGATTCATGTAGGTGGTGCATGTAGGTGGTGCATGTAGGTGGTGCATGTAGGTGGTGCATGTAAGACATGCATGTAGGTGATTCATGTAGGTGATTCATGTAGGTGGTGCATGTAGGTGGTGCATGTAGTCTGTGCATGTAGGTGATCCATGTAGGTGGTGCATGTAGGTGGTGCATGTAGGTTGTGCATGTAGGTGGTGCATGTAGGTGGTGCATGTAAGACATGCATGTAGGTGATTCATGTAGGTGATTCATGTAGGTGGTGCATGTAGGTGGTGCATGTAGGTGGTGCATGTAGGTGGTGCATGTAAGACATGCATGTAGGTGATTCATGTAGGTGATTCATGTAGGTGGTGCCTGTAGGTGGTGCATGTAGTCTGTGCATGTAGGTGATCCATTATGGTGGTGCATGTAGTCTGTGCATGTAGGTGATCCATTATGGTGGTGCATGTAGGTTGTGCATGTAGGTGTTGCATGTAGGTGGTGCATGTAAGACATGCATGTAGGTGATTCATGTAGGTGATTCATGTAGGTGGTGCATGTAGGTGGTGCATGTAGGTGGTGCATGTAGGTGGTGCATGTAGGTGGTGCATGTAGGTGATCCATGTAGGTGCTGCATGTAGGTGATTCATGTAGGTGATGCATGTAGGTGATGCATGTAGGGGATCCATGTAGGTGGTGCATGTAGGTGGTGCATGTAGGTGGTGCATGTAGGTTGTGCATGTAGGTGGTGCATGTAGGTGGTGCATGTAGGTGGTGCATGTAGGTGATTCATGTAGGTGATTCATGTAGGTGGTGCATGTAGGTGGTGCATGTAGGTGGTGCATGTAGGTGGTGCATGTAGGTGATTCATGTAGGTGATTCATGTAGGTGGTGCATGTAGGTGGTGCATGTAGGTGGTGCATGTAGGTGGTGCATGTAGGTGGTGCATGTAGGTGGTGCATGTAGGTGGTGCATGTAGGTGGTGCATGTAGGTGGTGCATGTAGGTGGTGCATGTAGGTGGCGCATGCGGATAACTACGAATAAATTCGTTTTTGCTTTAAAGACTACAGAACTGCTCTGAAACGTTGCATGTATTTGTGCCAAAACGGAATAAACTGTAGTCTGCTATAGGGAGGGGAGGGTCTGATATTATAACATACATGTAGCATGATGGCGAAAACATAAGCATTCTTGGGTTGATGTAGTCAGTACATTGCAATATGTTGCGATTAATTATTAATTTAAAAGTGCACTTATCTGTAAAATAATCTCTATAGAATTGATAATCCCACACATAAGGACAAACATCTAATGCAATCCACTACACCTGATAACAAAAACTGTAATCAACTGCTATTATTTAAAACAATGTTTTGTGTAGACAATTACTATGTACGGGTGTTCATTGAACATATCCATAGGAGCTCTTTGGCTACTTACAAACCTTACTTGGATGCAGTTTGGTGACAGAAATTAAAACAAATAGCAAACAATGACAAAATAAAACATTAAATGACCACTATTTTAGAAAATATAATAGTATTTATCTTTAATCTCTATATACATTTCTGAATCATATTGTTATTTTAGCTGAATACAATGAAACTCAAAATGTAATATTGTATGGCAATAATTGGTGCGGAGCATATGTGAGGGGATAGGAAAGACACATATGGTGCCAGCATAGGTATCTAGCATTCAACCACTCATTAATATTTTAGAGCTACCTTTCTGTGCACTAACAGCTTCCTGTTGATCAAAAGCATCCACACAGGAAGGAGAGATTATAACAAAGGGAATTCCGAACTCCACATGTAGTAAAACCATAGGTTGCCAAGCTAGCTACTGGTTATTGTGTAAGCATCATATATATAGTATATAGTTAATTATTTCACTCTAAATATTGATATATCATTATTTTGGGAAAATTAATTTGTCATTTGTAAGGAATATGTTATGCCACAAAATCTAATCTAGAAATCTACACAAACAGGCATTGTAAATTCTTTCACGGCTCATTTTTAAATGATCTGGGTAAATGTAGTCATATTTAAATGACCGGGTATTTGTTTATTCATTTTTTGTTAGGAATAACAGAATTGTATTAAGGTCTCACCACAACTTCTGAACACAGTCTGCATGAACTTTAGATATACCGTAGACTAAGGAGCCAAAACTTTATAACAAATACGTTGTTAGTCCTCCGTGTGAAGCCAAAACAGCACCGAACCGTCGAGGCGCGGACTCTAAAACACCACTGGAGGTGACCTGGGGTATCTGGTCCCAAGACATTAGCAGCAGATCCTTGTCCAAGTCCTGTAAGTTGCGAGTTGGAGTCACCGAGGATCGGACTTGTTGGTCCAGCTCATCCCACAGATGCTCAATCGGATTAAGATCTGGAACTCTCCATGATATTCCAAAAAATGTGTGCAGTGTGGCAGGGGGCATTATACTGCTGATAGTTGACACCGTTTATTTCTCCAAATCTGTTTACACACACAAGGACTTTGTTCTGACCCCAACCAGAAGTACCAATGCCATGGAAAGGTGTACGTGGTCTGCAACCATCTTAGGTAGGTGGCATATATCAAATTGACATCCACATGAACGCCTATACCCCAGGGTAACCCAGCAGAACGTTGCCCAGAGCATCACACTCCCTCAACCGGCACGTTGTCTTCCCACAATGCATCCTGGTGCCATCCCTTCCCCAGGTAAATGACACACACACATACACACCGCCCAGATCATGTAAAACCAAACCTGGACTCATTGGACTAGGTGACCTTCTTCCACAGCTCCAAGGTCCAGTTCCAACGCTAACGTGCACATCGCAGGCGCCATCGACAGTGGACAGGGGTCAGCATGGGCACAGCAAAATGCTTTCAGGGGTTATAAAGGATGCATTGGCATGATTAATATCTCTAGATACTGCATATGGCTTCACAACCCGGTTTCAGAGGCTTCGGAAGTCTTCGTTGGATAACAATATATTAATTTACACTGATGCCAATGGGTGTTTTAGTGTCAGTAGAAAGTGTTTCTGTATAGAGTAATGGGAAAGCTTTATCACCCTTTACCAATAATACACCCCAACACCCACGAGAATGCTAGTTTTTATGATCAGCGGCGTATTATTATTTTTGACAAATTTAAAGCTTTCGACATTTAAGATATTCCGCGGAATGTCTAACTTCTGACAACTTAATGTTGAGTCATGAAAAAAACATATATACATATACATGAAAATAAACGTATTTTCCGACCGCCATTCACACACGTAAAATGATTGCCCGGACTTGTGCGTTTCCAAACTGTTCTCAGGAGGAAGTATACAGTGTACAATGAGAGAAGAGGAAAAGGAATGGTGCATTGCTGGCCCGTGCCAGACTCATCCATCTAGAACGGTGAGGCAGCTCTGCTTCAATTACTGGCTTCATGTCAAGCTTGGAGGGGGAGAGGCTGCTGACTGATTGAGAACTTAGCTCTGCATGAGTCTGAGCAGTTATTCAAATGTATTCAAATTATGTCCCCCCTCGCCGCCCTTACCAAATAACAGTTGTCTTAAATTATTACTTACTTTATTTTGTCTATCAAACAAGGAGCCTTTTCTGCGTGTCATTGCCGCAAAGCTTTCAATAAATCAACATGTATATTCTTTCTCACCTTACTTTTAGTGTGATGTGAAAAGCTGGACTAGGCAAATTTATGTAATTCATCACCTTACAAATCATAATTGCGGTACGGCTCTTGTTGGAACCGAGCTGGTTAATAGCTGTTATTGAAAGTACAGATGGTTTTATAACTAATTACAAAACATAAGTTAGACCCCCAGTCCAAAGAAATGAACAAAAAAGATTCAAAGATGTTCAGTTCTCAAATTAATTGCAAGATGATTGCAGAATTAATGACAAGCTATAGATGGAAATGTTTTCCTTAAGGGCTTTATAATGACCATTATAATTTATGGTGAGGGACCAGTGTATTAAAGTTCATATTCATTAGACTATACTAGATTAGACCTAAATTATATAATATATATTAACCTTCTATGAACTAAACACTGGAAATGATCAGAATACTCCTGACACCATAATTATATTTAATTTCTAATGCACCTTTCCAGGGCACGTTACAGTCCCCAACTACAATATCACATATTCTTAATAAATATCAATAGGCAATAAAGTCCTTAAAACCTACTCTAATGCATACACAAGGGGTTTGATGCCTCATTGCAACTCAAAACCAATAAATAATGTCGGAACTTGTAAGTCGGCTTAAAATGTTCAGAAACCGCAGATGATCCAATGCGCGTAAAAGACGCACCGCGAATTAAACGGAGCGTCGCCGCGCTACACGGATGCTGCCGCATTCAACTCAGAAGCGTGAATCAGGACTCCCCAGCTGCAGCATCAGTTGATTCAATCTACCCATAACATACAAGTCCATTGCAATCCTTCCTATATGGAGCATGCATTTCATTTTTCAAACGGTGCATCGAGGATATTCGGCACCGTTTCACTCCTAATGTATAAAGTCTTCTGCACATCTATGCCCACACACATTATGTCTTAACATGAACAGTGTCCTACCTCACTCATGATGTACAGTGGTGGTGGTGGTAATCTCGGTTTCCAACGACTGAGTTCGCCTATCAGGAGCCAGCAGTGTGTTCCTCAGTGTCACTACAGAGAAAGAGAGGCTTTATAAAGTATTAAGTGGAACTCAGTGTCATCACTTTCCCACTTAACCAATAGGAATGCCGTGGGCATTATTCCTCTCCGAAGTCACCACCCAACTCTGTAAAAAAAGAAATCATAGACATCCGTGAGCCTTGTTTCATTATAATCAAAAAGCCAGTGTTTATTGTCTCTAAAAAAACGTGAGACATATTGGAACTACAGTAGGCTATGTTGATAGGAAATAAATACATTTGTTCCATTACCGCACAATGTTTTACCCAGAAAGAGAGAATGTAGCTCACTGTCTGGGTCTTATCTTTTGATAATTTCATTTTTTATTTAAAACTAATGTATTGTCATGTGTTATTTATTTTTCATGTATTTACATAATACATTTTCACAATTAATTGGCAGAAATGTAATGTTTGTTTTTAGTCATTAGCCGTACACTATTTGTTTTTCTTAGTTTACAGAATTTGGTTCAAAAAGTTAAAATATATATATATATACAAAGTGGCATTGCAAGAACAGGGATAAATGCTGCTATTGGATTAATTAAGGGGTTCCAGGGAGGGTGGGTAAGACTGGCCAGCATTGCCCAGGTGCGTGGGGTCAGAAATGCAATATGGCTGTCTGGCCTTGTAGTGTTCTAGCGTCTCCTTATGGCGGCTTGGGGGCCTGTGAGGTTAATCAAAGGTCCGGAGTTCGGAGATTCTTATCTAGAAGTCTCAGATTGAGTAGGGGGGAAGTATGATACTTTTTTCTTGTATTTGTTTAAGCTTCTTCTTGGTCTGTATTTATTTTAGCTATTTTGTAAAAATCCAACAGTTCTTTTGTTCTCCCATTCACTCACCTCTTTCATTCTTTTACAGATTTTTTCGTGGCAAGGGATTGCAAATGAGCAATGTTCTTTCTGTCTTTGTAGTTTTTACTCGAGGAGTGTACAAACATATTTGCATCCTGAGGGATTGTCATCAGAGTGCAAATGAAGTCCCTGAAGTGTGTTGACGGATGGAAGGCGGAAATCTTAGAAATGTAGCCTGGAACTCTCGTCTGTGTTCCTCTGATGTGGGCATACACACCTCAGGAACGATATATCCAGTGAAAACTACAGTATATGTGCATTAAAGATACATACAAACGAGAAAAGCCAAAAGACAATATTCTCAGTACAAATAAGAAACTCCAGTTCTCAAAAATACAACTCCAAAAGTTTAATGTGGCGTGACCTCTTTTTCCATTATTTGATTAGGGTACTTACATTTATTGTAGGCTATAATGTTTGTAAGCATAAAATGGAACCAGCGTATATTAAAAAAGAGCAATGAATTTGATTGTGTTTATCCATGTGGGTTACATTAAGTGTCAATTTCAGAAATGAATGTGTATTTATGTTTACATGTGAGCGTCGCTCTGTTCACTCCCAGGATAGATTAAAGCATTAGTCCCGACTCTTTTGACTAAGACACAGATCAGACTCGATCTCAGTTTATAGAAGCCAGGAGAAGCAGTTAGACCATAAATAGACAGGTTTTCCTTTTATCTTCAGTAGAAAGAGCAGAGAGATGAGGAACAGAGATACACCAGCTGCATGGCCCTTGTTTACTATGTGGGATGTTATTGAGTGATACAACCTCCTGGTATAGCCAGAGTCATGGGTATATGTGCCAACTCAAAATACTGTGGAAATGAACAGTACCTTTATCATATACAGAATAAAAATAAAGCAATAGACTACTGCACTAACACATGCACTGTAGCCAACACGAAACATGATAACCATGTGCGCTGGTGACCCAAACAATTCATATTAAAAGCTAATATAGAGGCACAGCTAGTATGTTTTATTTTACCAGGTAACCCAATTGAATACAATTCAGATTTACTGTAACGACAAAAGCCAGGCATATTGATTGCAATAAAACACTCAGTTACACAAACACAGTGAATTCGGAAAGTGGTCAGACCTCTTCACTTAACAACCTTATTCTAAAATTGATTAAATTAAATTTTCCCCTCATCAAACTACACACAATATTTAAGCAATATGTTCGAGCAAATGTTCAGGCAAATACAGTTTTTTTCGGAACATGTTAGGAAATTCATAAAAAGGTAATTACATAAGTATTCATAATCAACAGAAATGTGTTATCAAAGCACAGTAAAAATACATCCTAGGTGCAAGAGCAGGTGTCGTCCACTGGCGAAATTAGTTAATGCACCTATTTCTTGTCAATGTCAACTGCAATAATTTTTTTGCCAACATTTCTTTAAAGCATTGCCTCAACTGTGTCATGTTTGATGGCTTTCTTGCTGAAACATTTAACCGCCTGAAACATTTAAAAGGGATTGAGGTCCGGGCTTTGACCTAGACATTTCCCAACCCTCTCTTTCTTACAGTTGGGTCATGCAGTATTACGTAAAAAAATATGGCATTCAGAATTCATTGAAGCTTCTTATATTACCTACAATTTTCTGATAATATTCATGCATATTCTATTCATGAATCCATGCATTAAGATGGTCAATTTCATGGCATACTCCACCAAAAAACTAAATTATAATTTCCCACAGACTCTACATGGGAAAACGGGTCTGTCTGGTAAGCCTATCACTCAGAACATGAAATGGATCAATGACAGATACGGTAGAGAAACCTGCTGGTTAAGTACCTCACTAAACATTGGAAACAGGGGCAATTCATGCACCATTCATGTCCACTAAGACTTGGAGTCTTCCTGGACTCTGGAGAGGCGGCACAGAACCGGTGGTGGCTAAATGGAGATGGCGAACACTGGATCAATGAGGGTAAATCCAAGCGGTGCGGTGACATCATTAAAAATTTTAGGAGTAAAAACAGTGCTGTTTTGTTGGTGTACAAAATGCACGAGTGTCAATAATTGACTCGTGTTTTTGTGGAAAAGAAAATATTGAAACAACTTTACCTCAAAAGTTATGTTCTTATATTAGGAAGGTGAAACCACGCTATAAATCATCAAACGTTTTTTTTTATTAAACAAGGCGTTCAGTAGTTCTACAAGTCGTGAGTTAAACATTTAACTGGCCAAAACTGGTTAGCTTAATAAAAATGTTGCTAATTAGCAGGCAACAACATTCTAAGCAATGTGAGGAGGCAGTTTGCATATGGGTGGCCACAGCAGTAATCAAACCCACAACCATTTACAATTCACACATTGTGCTCACACAGTAATGATACATTATTCCAATATACTATTGATATACAGTAATACTGAAGATCCATATTAACTTACAGTCATGCATGCACACATTTTGCGTTCGGTTGCGTACAGATGTAAACCCTCTAGGCCTTATTGCTCTGTCTGTCCTACTCAATATCTGTATCTAGCTCCGGGCCTGCAGGACCGGTATTAGCTAAGCTTGACTGGGTGTGCCCGTGCACTCTCTGTGCATTCTCCCATTACCGTAAGCATGTCGAACGTGTGTGTGTGTGTGTGCGCGTGTGTGTGTGTGTGTATACGTATCACAACCTTAGCGTTTACCCTCCTCCTCTGTATTACAGCCCAGTATACAGACCCTGCACCAATACTGGTGTGCATGTCAGTGCACTCTTCAAATAAACACTGTGTCAAAAGAGCCCGAGGACATTCTCTGTGTTTTTTATGACCACGGTAGGCAACTTAATTTAATCCTGTGAACACGGCCATTGCCAGCAAGCCAGAGACAGCTGCATAATGAAATCTCACACAGGAAAAGCCCTACAGCCCTCCCTAGATCCAGAGCTATTTTAAGGACATGCGGTCTGTCTCCGTCGCTTGCTCTTCCACTCTCTCCCTTCATCCTCGCCTGTTGTGCCCCCTAATTGCTTTTGCATGCCTCCCCGTCGTTCGGCGAAGCCCGAGTTTCTTTTTGCCAGGTTCCTGCTCTGGAGAATCCCCCGTCTCCTCATCAGAATGTGCAATTGGCTTAACAACTGTTAACTGCTCCGTGCTCCGAGTGGATGGGTGCATCTGCTCCCATTACCACAAAACTCATTGAAGAAAACGTAGGACGACTATAATGAGATGCGTGTTCGCAGCCAATCAGAGAGCAAGGCGCTTAGACAATGCTGTAATGGTGTGTTGACGTATTTTCTATCCACTCTTCTACTAGGGGTATGTAGGATTCCAAACATGGAACACACCTAATATGGTTTGTGTCCATGATTGAAAAGCCCTGTAAGCCACAGATTCTGACCAATGCTTCTGTATTTTTCTAAATGTATTGCACTGGCTGTGTCACTGTATTGATCCAGACATCGTGATTTAGACACCTTGATTTGTTGTGACTCTTGACTGTGCACTTTGGTCTCTATACAGTGCAGATGACACTTTACAAAATGGGAGCTTCACAATAGTTCACTTACTTAATGTACTAGTTACGAATATTTGCAAGGATATATTTGTGTGGGACATATACAACATCTTCTTAAAAAAGTCAATTTAAATGTCCTGCTAGAATAGCTGTGTTACTACACAGCTCTCGTAACGGCATGTTGCTCAATGCCTTTACATCACAGGCTAATCGGATTATCAGATTATTCGTTTTTTTTGGGTGATATCCGATCTAGAGTCATTTCCAGTTTCGAACCGATTCCGATACTAAATATTGGATCAATGTAATTGATAGCGCCACATCCCTTTTAGACGTGTTATTGCAAAGTGGTGAATACTTTTTTTGCTGTTATAAAATTTCTAATGAATTTAGAACTTCTCAATTGTATTTTTTACTTTGACTTTACAGACTTTTAAATAACTTAACCATCTTTGGTATCATGTTGTAACACAAAAAAATGTGGGGAAATCCAGGCGGGTGAATACTTTTGAAAGCCACTGTAAGAAGAAAAGAAACATCTCTCACAGAACGTACTGCCACAAGCAGTTCAAAGAATATCACTCTGGTAATGTGCCTCGGCATTCATTTCTAAATTGCGCTAATTTAAAAAGCTTTAATTATTATGTGTGCTTGACTATGGTCAAGGACACATATTGTAATCTCACATATATATTATTATGTGTGCTTGACTATGGTCAAGGACACATATTGTAATCTCACATATATATTATTATTATTATGTGTGCTTGACTATGGTCAAGGACACATATTGTAATCTCACATATATATTATTATTATTATTATTATATCAAATTTTGACCACCCCTACTCCTCCCACAGTTTTTGCAGTAGATAGACAAAAAATTGTCAAAATGTGCGTCCGGAAACCTATTTAGTTGCTATTGTTTTGTAGAAAGTTTCGTTATGCAGTTTACGAAATATTAACGATAATGTCGCTAATTAATCCCCATTGAAATACATTGACGGAATCTTCAAAACTAGAGTGTGAGAGCCCATTCAGCAGAAAATGTAGAGAACATTTGTAAACTGCTACTGCTGCCTGAGTTTCAACTCTTTACACACAAATGGCATATCAAAACGTTCATCTATTTGTGCTGTCACTCAAAATGTTCAAATATAAGCTGTAACATATATATTTATTTCGTTATGTCCTTTTGTTTCCAACTTGCGCCTCCCCATAGACATCCATAGAAACGGTGATTTTCTCCACTCTAATTTGAAAGCGATTTTTGGTGTTTTTTTGTTCGTTTGTAAATTGTGATAGCGCCTACATTTCCGGGGTTACAGATACATGTTATACATCAAAATGTCCGCCTGGGTCTTAGGATTCTCATGGTGTAATTGTTTAAACTGTGTGAGTAAAACTCTGGTTAGTAGAGCTAAAAGTATACGACCATGTCTGAATCCCATTCGTTTGACACAGACACTAAACAGGAGGAACATTCTGGAAGGGGCGGGGGGGAGGAGGCAGCGCGCTCTGATATCGATGAGAACAGGTGTTCCTCCTGACAAAGGCATAGTTGCCTGGCCACAGCCAAATACACTGCCAGGCAACAGCCACAGACATATGCCTGCAGCAATGAAAGAATGGGTAAGTTGTTTCTCTTGGTCTGTGTTTACATGTGAGCATGTTAGCTAGTTTTAGCGCGCTAGCTAGCGTTAGCGCGCTAGCTGGCGTTAGCATGTTAGCTAGCGTTAGCGCGCTAGCTAGCGTTAGCATGTTAGCGCGCTAGCTAGCGTTAGCTACTACTTTAAGTGTATGCATACATTCAGACAGCCTGCAGCCATGAATGGATAGGTAAGTTCTTTCTCTGGGTCTCTGTTTACACGTTAGCATGTTAGCTAGCGTTAGCGCGCTAGCTAGCGTTAGCATGTTAGCTAGCGTTAGCATGTTAGCTAGCGTTAGCGCGCTAGCTAGCGTTAGCTACTACTGTAGTAATGAGTAATGACTGATAGGTTTAACACATTGTATACTATGGTGCTTGCAGCAGTAGTGTGTAGTCATGAGCAATGACTGATAGGTTTAACACATTGGATACTATCTTGCATGCAGCAGCAGTGTGTATTCATGAGTATTGACTGATAGGTTTAACCCATTGCATACTATGGTGCATGTTGCAGCAGTGTGTATTCATGAGTAATGACTGATAGGTTTAACACATTGTATACTATGGTGCATGTAGCAGCAGTGTGTATTCATGTGTAATGTGTGTTTATTCATGTGTAATGACTGATGATAGGTTTAACACATTGTATACTATTGTGCATGCAGCAGCAGTGTGTATTCATGAGTAATGACTGATAGGTTTAACACATCACAGTGTGTACTATTGACTGATAGGTTTAACACATCACATAATATGGTGCTTGCAGCAGTAGTGTGTATTCATGAGTAATGACTGATAGGTTTAACACATTGCATACTATTGGCGCAGCAGCAGCAGTGTCACCTCAGTCTGGCAGTTGATATCAGTACACAGTCGACTACGGGTGGCCGCAAGCACACATCATCACAATTTCAGCAGAAATTGTACGCTATCTAGTTATTATTATGTGTGCTTGACTATGGTCAAGGACACATATTGTAATCTCACATATATATTATTATTATTATTATTATATCACTTTTGTCCACCCCTACTCCTCCCACAGTTTTTGCACTAGATGGACAAAAAAGGTGTCAAAATGTGCGTCCCGAACTCTATTTAGTTGGCATTGTTTTGTAGAAGGTTTCGTTATGTAGTTTACGAAATATTAACGATAATGTCGCTAATTAATTCCCATTGAAATACATTGACGGAATCTTCAAAACTAGAGTGTGAGAGCCCATTCAGCAGAAAATGTAGAGAACATTTGTAAACTGCTCCTGCTGCCTGAGTTTCAACCCTTTACACACAAATGGCATATCAAAACGTTCATCTATTTGTGCTGTCACTCAAAATGTTCAAATATAAGCTGTAACATATATATTTATTTCGTTATGTCCTTTTGTTTCCAACTTGCGCCTCCCCATAGACATCCATAGAAACGGTGATTTTCTCCACTCTAATTTGAAAGCGATTTTTGGTGTTTTTTTGTTCGTTTGTAAATTGTGATAGCGCCTACATTTCGGGGTTACAGATACATGTTATACATCAAAATGTCCGCCTGGTTCTTAGGATTCTCATGATGTAATTGTTTAAACTGTGTGAGTAAAACTCTGGTTAGTAGAGCTAAAAGTATACGACCATGTCTGAATCTTTTGAAATGATAGACAGTGAAGCAGCATTTTCTGGTTGTTGATTGGCTAAATAGTAGGAACATTCTGGAAGGGGCGGGGGGAGGAGGCAGCGCGCTCTGATATCGATGAGAACAGCTGGTCCTCCTGACAAAGGCATGGCTGCCAGGCAACAGCCACATACACAGCCACAGACACTGCAATCAACAGCCACAGACATATCCTGCAGCATGAATGAATGGGTAAGTTCTTTCTCTGGGTCTCTGTTTACACGTTAGCATGTTAGCTAGCGTTAGCATGTTAGCTAGCGTTAGCATGTTAGCTAGCTAACGTTAGCATGTTAGCTAACGTTAGCATGTTGCATACATTCAGACAGCCTGCAGCAATGAATGGATAGGTAGTTATTTCTCTGGGTCTCTGTTTACACGTTAGCATGTTAGCTAGCGTTAGCGCGCTAGCTAGCGTTAGCGGTTTATAATGCTGTTTCATATGCTACTATGGTGCATGCAGCAGTAGTGTGTATTCATGAGTAATGACTGATAGGTTTAACACATTGTATACTATGGTGCATGTAGCAGCAGTGTGTATTCATGAGTAATGACTGATAGGTTTAACACATTTGTATACTATGGTGGTTTACACATTGTATACTATGGTTTAACACATTTGTATACTATGGTGCAGCAGCAGTGTGTATTTATGAGTAATGACTGATAGGTTTAACACATTGTATACTATGGTGCACATAGCAGCAGTGTGTATTCATGAGTAATGACTGATAGGTTTAACACATTGTATACTATGGTCCTTGCAGCAGCAGTGTGTATTCATGAATAATGACTGATAGGTTTAACACATTGTATACTATGGTGCATGTAGCAGCAGTGTCACCTCAGTTTGGCAGTTGACATCAGTAAACAGTCGACTACGGGTGGCCGCAAGCACACATCATCACAATTTCAGCAGAAATTGTACGCTATCTAGTTATTATTATTATTATATCAAATTTTGACCACCCCTACTCCTCCCACAGTTTTTGCAGTAGATGGACAAAAAATTGTCAAAATGTGCGTCCGGAAACCTATTTAGTTGCTATTGTTTTGTAGAAAGTTTTGTTATGTAGTTTACGAAATATTAACGATAATGTCGCTAATTAATCCCCATTGAAATACATTGACGGAATCTTCAAAACTAGAGTGTGAGAGCCCATTCAGCAGAAAATGTAGAGAACATTTGTAAACTGCTACTGCTGCCTGAGTTTCAACTCTTTACACACAAATGGCATATCAAAACGTTCATCTATTTGTGCTGTCACTCAAAATGTTCAAATATAAGCTGTAACATATATATTTATTTCGTTATGTCCTTTTGTTTCCAACTTGCGCCTCCCCATAGACATCCATAGAAACGGTGATTTTCTCCACTCTAATTTGAAAGCGATTTTTGGTGTTTTTTTGTTCGTTTGTAAATTGTGATAGCGCCTACATTTCTGGGGTTACAGATACATGTTATACATCAAAATGTCCGCCTGGTTCTTAGGATTCTCATGATGTAATTGTTTAAACTGTGTGAGTAAAACTCTGGTTAGTAGAGCTAAAAGTATACGACCATGTCTGAATCTTTTGAAATGATAGACAGTGAAGCAGCATTTTCTGGTTGTTGATTGGCTAAATAGTAGGAACATTCTGGAAGGGGCGGGGGAGGAGGCAGCGCGCTCTGATATCGATGAGAACAGCTGGTCCTCCTGACAAAGGCATGGCTGCCAGGCAACAGCCACATACACAGCCACAGACACTGCAATCAACAGCCACAGACATATCCTGCAGCATGAATGAATGGGTAAGTTCTTTCTCTGGGTCTCTGTTTACACGTTAGCATGTTAGCTAGCGTTAGCATGTTAGCTAGCGTTAGCATGTTAGCTAGCGTTAGCGCGCTAGCTAACGTTAGCATGTTAGCTAACGTTAGCATGTTAGCTAGCGTTAGCGCGCTAGCTAACGTTAGCATGTTAGCTAACGTTAGCATGTTACCTAGCGTTAGCGCGCTAGCTAAGCGTTAGCGGTTTATAATGCTGTTTCATATGCTACTATGGTGCATGCAGCAGTAGTGTGTATTCATGAGTAATGACTGATAGGTTTAACACATTGTATACTATGGTGCATGTAGCAGCAGTGTGTATTCATGAGTAATGACTGATAGGTTTAACACATTTGTATACTATGGTGGTTTAACACATTGTATACTATGGTGCTTGCAGCAGCAGTGTGTATTTATGAGTAATGACTGATAGGTTTAACACATTGTATACTATGGTGCACATAGCAGCAGCAGTAAGTGTGTATTCATGAGTAATGACTGATAGGTTTAACACATTGTATACTATGGTCCTTGCAGCAGCAGTGTGTATTCATGAATAATGACTGATAGGTTTAACACATTGTATACTATGGTGCATGTAGCAGCAGTGTCACCTCAGTTTGGCAGTTGACATCAGTAAACAGTCGACTACGGGTGGCCGCAAGCACACATCATCACAATTTCAGCAGAAATTGTACGCTATCTAGTTATTATTATTATTATATCAAATTTTGACCACCCCTACTCCTCCCACAGTTTTTGCAGTAGATAGACAAAAAAAATTGTCAAAATGTGCGTCCGAAACCTATTTAGTTGCTATTGTTTTGTAGAAAGTTTTGTTATGTAGTTTACGAAATATTAACGATAATGTCGCTAATTAATCCCCATTGAAATACATTGACGGAATCTTCAAAACTAGAGTGTGAGAGCCCATTCAGCAGAAAATGTAGAGAACATTTGTAAACTGCTACTGCTGCCTGAGTTTCAACTCTTTACACACAAATGGCATATCAAAACGTTCATCTATTTGTGCTGTCACTCAAAATGTTCAAATATAAGCTGTAACATATATATTTATTTCGTTATGTCCTTTTGTTTCCAACTTGCGCCTCCCCATAGACATCCATAGAAACGGTGATTTTCTCCACTCTAATTTGAAAGCGATTTTTGGTGTTTTTTTGTTCGTTTGTAAATTGTGATAGCGCCTACATTTCTGGGGTTACAGATACATGTTATACATCAAAATGTCCGCCTGGTTCTTAGGATTCTCATGATGTAATTGTTTAAACTGTGTGAGTAAAACTCTGGTTAGTAGAGCTAAAAGTATACGACCATGTCTGAATCTTTTGAAATGATAGACAGTGAAGCAGCATTTTCTGGTTGTTGATTGGCTAAATAGTAGGAACATTCTGGAAGGGGCGGGGGGAGGAGGCAGCGCGCTCTGATATCGATGAGAACAGCTGGTCCTCCTGACAAAGGCATGGCTGCCAGGCAACAGCCACATACACAGCCACAGACACTGCAATCAACAGCCACAGACATATCCTGCAGCATGAATGAATGGGTAAGTTCTTTCTCTGGGTCTCTGTTTACACGTTAGCATGTTAGCTAGCGTTAGCATGTTAGCTAGCGTTAGCGCGTTAGCTAACATTAGCATGTTAGCTAACGTTAGCGTTAGCATGTTAGCTAGCGTTAGCATGTTAGCTAGCGCTAGCTAACGTTAGCATGTTAGCTAACGTTAGCATGTTACCTAGCGTTAGCGCGCTAGCTAGCGTTAGCGGTTTATAATGCTGTTTCATATGCTACTATGGTGCATGCAGCAGTAGTGTGTATTCATGAGTAATGACTGATAGGTTTAACACATTGTATACTATGGTGCATGTAGCAGCAGTGTGTATTCATGAGTAATGACTGATAGGTTTAACACATTTGTATACTATGGTGGTTTAACACATTGTATACTATGGTGCTTGCAGCAGCAGTGTGTATTTATGAGTAATGACTGATAGGTTTAACACATTGTATACTATGGTGCACATAGCAGCAGTGTGTATTCATGAGTAATGACTGATAGGTTTAACACATTGTATACTATGGTCCTTGCAGCAGCAGTGTGTATTCATGAATAATGACTGATAGGTTTAACACATTGTATACTATGGTGCATGTAGCAGCAGTGTCACCTCAGTTTGGCAGTTGACATCAGTAAACAGTCGACTACGGGTGGCCGCAAGCACACATCATCACAATTTCAGCAGAAATTGTACGCTATCTAGTTATTATTATTATTATATCAAATTTTGACCACCCCTACTCCTCCCACAGTTTTTGCAGTAGATAGACAAAAAATTGTCAAAATGTGCGTCCGGAAACCTATTTAGTTGCTATTGTTTTGTAGAAAGTTTTGTTATGTAGTTTACGAAATATTAACGATAATGTCGCTAATTAATCCCCATTGAAATACATTGACGGAATCTTCAAAACTAGAGTGTGAGAGCCCATTCAGCAGAAAATGTAGAGAACATTTGTAAACTGCTACTGCTGCCTGAGTTTCAACTCTTTACACACAAATGGCATATCAAAACGTTCATCTATTTGTGCTGTCACTCAAAATGTTCAAATATAAGCTGTAACATATATATTTATTTCGTTATGTCCTTTTGTTTCCAACTTGCGCCTCCCCATAGACATCCATAGAAACGGTGATTTTCTCCACTCTAATTTGAAAGCGATTTTTGGTGTTTTTTTGTTCGTTTGTAAATTGTGATAGCGCCTACATTTCTGGGGTTACAGATACATGTTATACATCAAAATGTCCGCCTGGTTCTTAGGATTCTCATGATGTAATTGTTTAAACTGTGTGAGTAAAACTCTGGTTAGTAGAGCTAAAAGTATACGACCATGTCTGAATCTTTTGAAATGATAGACAGTGAAGCAGCATTTTCTGGTTGTTGATTGGCTAAATAGTAGGAACATTCTGGAAGGGGCGGGGGAGGAGGCAGCGCGCTCTGATATCGATGAGAACAGCTGGTCCTCCTGACAAAGGCATGGCTGCCAGGCAACAGCCACATACACAGCCACAGACACTGCAATCAACAGCCACAGACATATCCTGCAGCATGAATGAATGGGTAAGTTCTTTCTCTGGGTCTCTGTTTACACGTTAGCATGTTAGCTAGCGTTAGCATGTTAGCTAGCGTTAGCGCGCTAGCTAACATTAGCATGTTAGCTAACGTTAGCATGATAGCTAGCGTTAGCGAATAGCTAACGTTAGCATGTTAGCTAACGTTAGCATGTTACCTAGCGTTAGCGCGCTAGCTAGCGTTAGCGGTTTATAATGCTGTTTCATATGCTACTATGGTGCATGCAGCAGTAGTGTGTATTCATGAGTAATGACTGATAGGTTTAACACATTGTATACTATGGTGCATGTAGCAGCAGTGTGTATTCATGAGTAATGACTGATAGGTTTAACACATTTGTATACTATGGTGGTTTAACACATTGTATACTATGGTGCTTGCAGCAGCAGTGTGTATTTATGAGTAATGACTGATAGGTTTAACACATTGTATACTATGGTGCACATAGCAGCAGTGTGTATTCATGAGTAATGACTGATAGGTTTAACACATTGTATACTATGGTCCTTGCAGCAGCAGTGTGTATTCATGAATAATGACTGATAGGTTTAACACATTGTATACTATGGTGCATGTAGCAGCAGTGTCACCTCAGTTTGGCAGTTGACATCAGTAAACAGTCGACTACGGGTGGCCGCAAGCACACATCATCACAATTTCAGCAGAAATTGTACGCTATCTAGTTTTAATTGGTCTGCGTTACAGATTTTCCACTCCAATTGCTTTTCACAGCCCAGACACATAATACAATGGCAGAGGTTGGTTGTAGGCAGGGCCTTTGCTAACACGAAAACGTGAATAGGTTTTACCGGACCTACTGTGGATTTCCAAATTACTTCAATAGAAAGTGAGAACAGAAATAATACAATCAGCGATTGATTCGTCACTGACTTTGGTCCCCTCTACCCCCTCTGATGACTAGTATTTTGCTAAACCATATTTTCTACCACTACACAAGGCAATTATTTGAAAGGAAAGCAGAAACAATTCACTCAATAGCATGTACTTTGTTAGTTAGCTCGCAATGCCAATGTTAGACAGCTAACTGTAGTCGATTTAATTTGTTCTTGCTAGCTTCATTAACAAGCTGCCTGTCTGGGTTGAATGTTGTTATTGCAAAAATTATTTCATTGCACCAGTGACAATTGCAATGTTGTCTAATATTGGTATTATGCTGTTTCATAATGAAACAGAATTTCCTAGAACAACACTTTCTAATCAAGCTAGTTTGCATGTTGAAATCATCTCCTAAATATGACTAACTTGCTAGCTGTTGTGCTTAACACACAGAAATGTTTTAGAAACATTAAAAAGCTAGCTGGTAAAGTTTTATATTTGTAGCAAATACCTAGACACACTGAAACTTTCTCTAAACAGCTGATCAGGTCAGCTACCTCATTTAGAACTAGATCTACTGAGCATTTTATTAATCTTATTCTCATAATCTCAATATTTTTTGGAGTGGTTGTGACTAATTGTGACAGAGCAAGTCACATAACTGTGATATCCAGCTAGCTAGCTAGCTAGTAGTTAAGATACCCCACTAACTTAGAACTCAATAATTCTAGAAACAATGACCCCCCCTGGACCTCTATGTAAAATCTGAGCATCTGGGTGTGAGCTTTTGGTTTGATTAGGCTTTTTTTAAGCATTTGGTGTGCACACATATTCAGTAGTCACTGAGAGTGCCGCCAGTCAATCCGAAAAAGGTAGTGAAAAAGAGTGAGAGAGAGGAAGCTTGGTGAGAAGACAGAGAAGGAAAGAAACTAAAACTACAGAGGAGGAGGTGACTGTCACCAGGGACCCAGAATCGTGGTCACAGATAAGACCTGACTATAAAAGCCAGGTTATAGTTCCTAAATTAGCAAACAGAAGAATGTATGTGACAGGTAATACTTAAACTCTGCCTAAGGAGGAAAGGCAAAACCTACAGTGAAGGAAGAAATTATTTGACCCCCTGCTGATTTTGTACATTTGCACACGGACAAAGACATGATCAGTCTATCATTTTAATAGTACGTTAATTTGAACAGTGAGAGACAGAATAACAACCAAAAAAGTCAGAATAACGCAGTTCAAATAAGAAATTGATTTGTAGGCTTAACATTGTATGTTCAATCGATATTGGAGTGACAATATTACACCCATGCGTCTACTGTCCTTGTCAAAGGTTCAGACACCTGTCCAAGGTACTGGTCCGGTACATACAACGGAAATGAGAGAAGATGATTCTGCTGCCACTTTGATTGGCGTTGACATAACAAAACAGCATGTATACCTTTCTGTTTCTGTGCATAACCAATTTCTTTCTAGCAGTTGAAATTCAAGATTAAAAGGACACTCTACGCACACTGTTAAAAAAGCCTAAATGACAGTAAACACAGTTCTAATTGGTGCTGTGGCATTTTCAGCTCAGCTGTTTCTGTTTTTCTTTTTCATTGCTCAGTTCTCTCCAACCATTCTCTCCCTTCCACATCTCACTGGCTGAGACCTCCGTGATGCACACGGTCGTCCTACAGGAAGAAGAAGCTCCACATAACAAGCCTCTGGAGACACTATGCAAAGATCAAGAGTTAACAGCAAAAGCGAAATGTATGTATTCATCCCCAGGATAATTGTTTTGGGAAGCTAGCAAAGATGCTAAAAACCATAACCAGGATTACTCTTCGGCACTGTCATCTGTGTGTGGATTATCTGTGGAAATCTGTTACAGGAGAAAAACTTCATAGCAAACTTTGCAGGAGGCGCTTGAAAAGTGGCTATCTGGGAGCTGCCCACAAAAACTAAACGATGGGACTGAGGTCTCACTGAAAAGAGTTGGCATAAGAGACTGACAAGACATTGATGCTGGAAAAGCACACCTCGCTTGGCAAACTGTTGGGGTTTTAAATGGCTCCAAGTGATAATACAGCGTTTGTGTAGGGTTACAGAAAACCTCTGAGGCAAAGTCAGCTGGTTAGTCATTTATTTAATAGCCGTCACTTTGAAGACTCAGCATGCGTTTGAAACTGACACACACAGAAGGCCGGGCAGATTCAAGCATAGCAGGGGAGAACAAACTGCAGCAAAGCTATTTTCCTCTCAGGCAAAAACACAACATTTTTAAGACGCCCTATATTATCCAGTGAAATGGAGTGGCAGGAAACAAATTGTTATTTGCAATAATGCGTGTTTTTTGTCTCAACATAGTTGACATCCGCAGTTGAAACATACTATAGACCTTCCAAATCTCCCAGTTTGGATGTAATGTATTTATGTTATTTTATATAAAGAGTCTTCACTTACTATCAGCTACTAGCTGCACAGATACAATTATTCAATGCAGGACATTAGAACAAATGCAAGAAACGCAATGTGCATGAGCGGCAACGGAGGTCCTTACAAGGTCCAAACATTCGGCTCAACGCTGGTGATTGACCCAAATGAGACTTACCAACTGAAAGTCTTAGTCATTATAAGACCATTCACAAAATGTAGGGATTTAAGTTGCTTATTTTCCACCAAGGAAACAGACAGTTATTAGTCAAATCAAAGTGTTAAACAGCTTTATAGAATGTATAGATAAAATGAAATTAAAGGGTCAAAATCTAATCACAAACACATCCAGTGATTGCATTCCTCGCCACTTATTTCCAGGCCATGCTGTTATAAAATGTAGCAAATACGGGGGCCTTCATCCTGCTGGGATAAGTAATAGATATGTCATCTCTCCATGTTCAAACTGACAATGATAATAATCAAAATGACAATTTAAACTTAAAAAAAAATGTAATATCATATATAATTAGAATTTAACATAATTCTGATCTCGACATTTCGGGTATTGGTGTAATAATCTAGGTTGACGGGGTCGCCACCTTTATTTAAGAGTATGTAGGGCGACTTTGTTTTGCCTATAGTCCTTCCTGTTCGGTGTTTCCCTGAGTCCGGTCCATGTTTTCTGAATGTCCGTGTTAGTTGTACCTTGTTGTGGTTGTATTTCTGTTTGGTTCCTGTGTCATTAGTTTGTATTATTCTCACCTGTGTCTTGTTAACCATCCTAAGTATGTCAGCCTTTTCAGTTCTGTCCTTGAGGCCACAAAGCACTTAAGTCACGGGATCTGAACACAAAGAGTACAGGGGGATTTGCAAGGGGGAGATTGTTTTTGCAATTTTACAACCACAGTAACAATAATACGTTTGACACACCCACACAAAGATATTTCTTTAGAAATTGTAGAATAATATACTTTTAATTAAGAATTTTTTAACATGGACTAAAGCTTTAAAAAGTACACAACAAAATGAATACATCACCTTGGCAGCTACAAACAACAATGTGATTTTGTGAATGAAAGAGTGTTTTATCATGCAGTCATGTAAAAAAGAAAGTACACACTCTCTGAATTCTATAGGTTACATGGCAGGACATAATAACAATCATTTGTTCCTAAGCAGGTAATAAAATAGGTAAATACAACCTGAGACAAACAATGACACATGGCATATTACAGCGTGTCGTGATATATTTAACAAAAATAAAGCCAAAATTGAGATGCCAGAAGATGCCTGACACAAAAATACTCAATGTAATCTGGACCGTCGGTAATAAAGACACACCTGATAAAAAGATAACAAATATGCTTTCAATGTTATTTTGTTTTTACACCTGAAGTATCTCATTAGTGTTCACAACTTTCCGTTTCTGAGCACTAAGGCTTGTCTAGGACCTAACATGAAGCCCACTGGAGTACACCATCCAAAAGGAAAGGATTCAAGGGATTGATGGTTCAAGAAATTTTTGAATTTAGGTAAGACCAGTGTGAGGCACCAGAGCATCGATATAGGAAAGACCAGTTTGAGGCACCAGACAGAGCATCGATATAAGAAAGACCAGTGTGAGGTACCAGAGCATAGATATAAGAAAGACCAGTGTGAGGCACCAGAGCATTGATATAGGAAAGACCAGTGTGAGGTACAATGTGCACCAGTTTATAGATATAGGTACGATGTGAGGTACGATGTGCACCAGAGCATAGATATAGGTAAGACCAGTGTGAGGTACAATGTGCACCAGAGCATAGATATAGGTAAGACCAGTGTGAGGTACAATGTGCACCAGAGCATAGGTTTCTATTGGACTGTCAGGTGTATAAAGATATCAGTGATGAGTATTGCAGCTGGCAATGGTGACCGAGGCATTTATTGAAGTGGCATCAAAGTTATTGAGGTGGCTGTAAGATGTGAAAATGTCAATTACTTGCCAAAGTCCAGGACTAATGGGATCTAGTGAGTGTTGAACAAGCAGGCATGAGGGACTGCGATACTAGAAGTAAGCAACTGAAGGAAGGAGGATTCCAGATCATTGAGCCAAACTTATTCACAGCGGGTATAAAACGTCACCAATCTCTTTCCAAATTACAGGCTGAAATTAAAACTCAGATTCATTCACACGCGGTAAATCGCAATATCCATGTGAAACCAACTTATCATTTAATAAGTGAAAACTGTAAAATATCCTGTTACCCTGTTTATGGAAATTGTTAACGGTACATTAATGTAATTGCAACATCGACCAAATGTTGACCCTATATCATGTTTACACCGTTGTCACTCTTCGGACGTTCATGGCGTCAGGTCTTCTGTGTTCAGTATAACTCTGACATGTATTTGGTGAGATTGTACTGGAAGAGACAACATCAGGGATCTGGAACAAAGAACAAAAGGTGGACTGGAGTAAATGTTTTGTGACATTGTTACATTTTACTCATGCTTTTTTCTTTGCAAGAGTAATATTTGAGTAATACTCTTTAGCCAGCGGTTAAATCTACAACTCATCTGTTCCATCCGAGTCACATTCTTCCTGGCGGTTCTCACTTTTTAGCCTTTACTGCAAAGTGATGCTTTTCTCTGTACCCAACAAACAGGTTAGTGTGTTCATGTGGTGAGTGTGAATAATAAGTACTACAAACGGGCCTTACCCAACATTGTCCTCTGTGAGGTTTACGCTTGTGATGAAGTCAATATCTTTGCTATGGAGCCGTAGATGCTCTCATAAGCAACATTGCTGTGAATGTGGTGGCACAGTGCAGTCTTTGGTTAAGCATATTGCAACCCCCCCCCGAGCATCATAGGCCTGTTTGCAGTCCTATTCTTTCAGCTTCCCCCTTTTAGATTATGTCTCTTAATGACAGGTTCTCCTCCAGTAAACCCCTTGCCAGCATGTGTTAAAAATGCTCTTTTTGGTGAGGTGTCCTGCATTCCTTCCCTTGAGGGCATCCGTTTGCTTTTCCAAATGTAAACCAGTCCAGTCCAAAGATGACCATATGACTTTCTTTATTTTCCATCGCTCACATTCCAAGTTCTGCGTCTTATTCTGATGATATGTACGTTGTCATTTTGTTTATTGCTACTGTGATTTTATTTTGTATGAATGTACACTCAATTCTAACGGTTTAAGAAAAGGTATTCAACGGAAAAGACAACGTGCTACGGTATATAGCGAATAGGGTTTCATTTTGGACGTAGCTATTGAGATTTAACTGATCCCCAGTCAGAGAAGGACCTAGGCGCAGATCCTGCTGTTCCTATCAATGTGAGACGTGCCAGAGCCACGGGGCTGCAGAGTGGAGTCTGACTCTGCATTATTCAACTGCAGTAAGTTGCCCTCTCTCCCCCTCGCCCCCTCTCCCCTTACCTTGTGAGCACTGATGGAACCTGTCTGGCAGTGTTCTCCCCGAGTGACAACGAGGTCACTGCAGCCCGCGTCTGACCAATGAGAAACAAGCAGTCACCTAACTTGACCAGCTCCGGGACCATGTCACTGATAGCGTGCAGCAAATACAGCATGGACATAAGATTACATCATAGTCCGTTTCGCTAGCATTTAACGCTGTTAGCCGCAACGTATAAAAATGTACAGGAATTCCTTGGTAATATAGCCCATGGATTCTAACAGTCCATCCCTACAATTGAATGTGTCAAAATGGGAGGAACAGCGAGGTGGTCTACCTCGACTCTCACCTGTGTGGCCCTCTGTGGTGTATCCCAGGTTGTCCATTCCTTGAGTCGTCTCAGCAACGGAGCTTCCCTCCCTTTCTAATTCATCTGTCCTGGGGAAACCCAGAGGGAGGGCCAATGGAAATATCTATTCCTATTACACAACCTTTACAGAAGCAGTGTGTTGTGCTACTCAGTATGTTGGAAATTTCAATTGCGTTAATATGGTCGTTAAAAGACATTTATGTTGAGGTGAAGTGACAGTTTTGTATGAATATGTGCGGTTGTACTCGACTCTAGTTGTGGTTTTATAGTCTCTATCAGGCTCTCTAGAATCAGACGGAATAAAGCATTTGTGTATTGAATTGCATTGGGCTTGTGAAATGCATTTTGTGACCAAAGTGGAGTAAGCAAACACCAGTAATTACCCCCAAATTTGAGATACAAAGTAAATGCCACCCTAATCTTGAGACTTTTATAGCCTACACAACATTGAAAATTACTTCAATGTTGTGATGTCTTATCTCAAATTGAAACATCAAGAATGGAATGTAATTGGAGGGTTAGAGCCATAATCTAATGAATGCCTTTGATTCTACATCTATATCAGAAAAGGCCAAATACCCTTATATTTCAAAAAGTTATTTATGGTATGACCAATTTTTAGCAAGTCATACATAAGCTTATACATAGGCAAAAAGCGAGAGAAAAAATTGCGTTTATCTCTCTAAGGCACAAAGTAGATTAACAAACAAACAAATACATGCCTATGATTAGAACAATTTAGACCAACTGTAAGCTGAGTCACAGTTAAAGCATGTGTAGAGGACTAATGGAAATTTGAATCAATAGAAAGAGGTTGCGATAGTTCACTCTGACAAATGTTTTCCGTAAATCTTAAAGAATCAATGAGCAGTCCCATCCTCAAAAGTATTGAAACCAATTCCCGGATCTTAATTTTTAGCCATGTATAATATGTTCGCACAACCCTTACCAAAGCTAAATGTTGCACCTTTAACAATAACTACCATTCAAAAGTCTTTAGGCGCTTCAGAATGTCCTTGTTTTTAAAATGTCCATGAAATTGATCAGAAATACAGTGTAGACGATATCGTTAATGTTGTGACTTACTATTGTAGCAGGAAACTGCAAATTTTCAATGGAATTTCTACATAGGTGTACAGAGGCCCATGATTAACCATTACTTCTGTGTTTCAATGGCACAATGTGTTTTCTAATCCATGTGTATATTTTTAAAAGGCTAATTCATCATTAGAATAAATCCCTCTGTATGGCTATAAGAACATTCCATTAGACTACGTCATGCAGCTACAATACTCATTTACAACACTAACAATGCGTACACACAGTATTTCAGATAAATTATGTTATTTTAATGGACAAAAGAACGTGCTTTTCTTTTGAAAACAAGCATTTTTCTAAGAGCATTCTATGAGCCCAAACCTTTGAATGGTATAATGATAATATTGTCACACTTACATGCCAGCTGAGAGGTTAGAAAGTAGGCCAAATGAAGAACAAATTCTCACCTTCTTGACGTGTGTTTACTTGATTCTGAAAGACAACAAAATACAGATTTAAGTCATGGTCCTAGGAAGTCAAGCTAGAACACCATTCTCAATCCTCAGCGCACATGTGAGCAGTTTCATATCACAGTAATTAACATATATTTAAAACAATTTCAAATATAGAATGTCTGTAAAATATGTTTTTTATCATAATTTCATTCCAATGTTATCTGTCAATTCCCTTTGGGAATGGCGCTGGGGTGCAACACACTATCAAATGTCATAATACTTTTAAAACAATGCCCTGTTCTCCAGATCAAATCAAGCATTAGATGGAGTTGGAATACTTATGTCTAGAACTCATCATTTTGTTCTTCAAATCATTTCAGAACAGCGTGTGCAGTGTGGCAGGGTGCATTTTCTTGCTGAAAGATGCCACTGTCAGCAGGGTGTACCATTGCTATGAAGTGGTGTACCTGGTCTGCAATGATGTTTAGGTAAGTGGCACGTGTCAAATTGACATCTAAAATAATGGCCGTCCATGTGATGTAAAAAATGGGACTTGAACTAGACAACCTTCTTCTACTACTCCAATGTCTAGTTTCAACACTGGTAGGCAATGGTGGACAGGGGTCATGGTCGGCACTGACCAATCTCTGGCTAGAAGCCCTGGGGTCTGGTTTTTAACTAGCTGGATCTAAAACAACTCTTTAACGATGGTTGAACAGATAATGCCAGACATTCAAGTAGATAAAACTGGTATAACAGTCCCAGCCGACCGGGATCAGTTCCATTTGTGTTTTGCCTTGTCCTATCCTGCCCTCTCCTGGTATTTTGTGGCCCCACATGCCCATATTTGGTCTTTCCTTCCAGTCTTTCCTCAGTCAGTCAATCAAGCTCACCTGTGTTTTTCCCTCAACTGTGTCTTTTTCCCTCGTTTACCTTTGTATTAAGTTTGGTCCTTCTGTCCCCGGTCTTGTCTGTCATTTTTATGTTCTGTGTCACCATTTTATGCAGATGTTCCTGCAGCCTTGATGGTTTAAATTAGTCCGTATAATAAATAACATTTCTTAAAGTTACCTTTGCGCTTGCGTCCAGCTTACCGTCGATATGTGACAGAATGACCCAACCAAAAAAGACGCAGCAGAGGTGGACAGTAGCGGATAGTAGCGTCTCAGTTGGCCGGATTCAGACTCTAAGGAGAAGCGAGAACCTCTAACGTCATCTATTGGATTGCCTACCTCCTACAGCTAACAAGTCCTTCCCTTCTTGCCCCAGGGGCCGGAGCCTCAACCTTTCCTGGCACCACGTCCTGCTCCGTGGCTGGAGCATCTGCTCTGGGGCCTCCACTTGGCCCTGCCGACGAGGATCTGGCACTGGACCTGCTGCTGCCCGGCGTCCATATTATAAAAAACCTTTCCTGAAGTTAACTTTGCGCCTGTGTCCTGCCTACTGCCGTACATGACAACAGGCTCCTTTTTATTTCTTTACTTTAAACATACATTCTAATGCTTGTATTTCTCTTCAGTGCTTTGGAACAGAAAAGAGCAGTGACTCTGAGGCAAGCCAATGTCTTCTTTAGATTTTAAAATAGTTATGCAGTATTTGATTGAGACATTGGTGAAGAAGAAAATGGCTGTAGCAGGACAAGTGAACAGGGGGCAGCAGCTTAGATAGTTAGACCACCGACAACCAGAATCCATGGCATTTTCTAGAATTATGTAGTAAGTTAATAATATGCTTTTAAGTTATTTATTATATTTAGTGCAGTAAGATATTACTGTTAACATTACTGCATGTTAAAAAGTTCTTAAGAGCTCCACAAACTACTTAGCTGGAGATAGTCATTAAGAATCCTGGTAGATTATTAGTAACACCAGATAATCAGTTTTATGTGTTCCACTCTAATTCCATTCACTCGTGTTGTCTTGTGTTCCACCCTATCACAGGTCTCCTATCTCCCCATTTTCCCTTGAGTACAGGGGTTATATTGGGAACTCGGAAGTGGAGAAGCCCTACTTTCTACGTTCCAGTTTTCTTGGCCAATTGTGCCGTCGTCAGCTGGAACAGTTTCAGGGACAGACCTCTGGGCAGCACACAATGACAGAATCAACCACAGCTCCCAGCAACCCTATACCCACAGCATTTCTCATTTGGCCACCCCTGCAGCCGTCCATGTTTCCCACAGAACGCTCTGGATAACGAATCTAATCGCGCTGATGTCCGGGAGGGACTGACTCTGAGGGCTTCCACCGCAGAGACCTCCCTGCGTCGCCTCATCTCCACCAGTAGCCAGCAGCTTGTCTGAGTGGACTTGGCTTGCAACTTAAACCACTGTCAAGATACGGGTGTCTCTTTCTTTGAGCGCTCCCGGGCTACCATCCTCCTTTCTCATGTTGGCGTACCTGTTGCCCAGTCGTTCTTTGCCAATGTCATTCTACTTGGCCCTGCTGTCTTATTATTAAATCTTGCAAATAATAAATACATTGAAGACCATTCTACAGGAACAAGTTTTTCATGCTTTCAAAAAATTGTGCCATTGCCAATGTTGGATTGAGGTACACTGCACGGTCGGTCATCTTACCGAATTCAAAAAGAGGACTAAAAACAAAAAAACGCTATCATTGATGATTAATGACTAAATACCATCCCACTAGCGGGGAAAGAGCTTGTATACTTGTCTACGCTGCTGGCCGGGGGGTGTGGGGAAGACAGACACAGAGGCAAGGCACTCAGCATGACAACTGCTTCATTATACTTTAATCATTGTTCCTGTGAAGGTAAGGGTGAACACGTCCACTGATCAGTATGAAAAGACGAGGTGCTCACTTGCCCTTCTCCTTCTCCGTCTGTAACCGAGGGCAACGCAGAAGCACAGCAGCATGAGCAGGAGGATGGTGGACACGGATGCTGTTCCTGCTATCAGAGTGGTGCTGCTGTTGCATTCACCCCCCACTTCTGCAACTGAATAAACAACGTTGTAAAGGAAGATTTGTACCAAACAGTAACAAACACATTTTATTCTGCTCCTCTCTTAATCATTTGTGGATAGTATGTATTTTCAGAGTTTCCTTTGATTGTGGCATGTACATGGAATTCCCATATGTTATCGATGACTTATTTCAAGATTTGCCGAAACACATGGGAACTCGGGTATAATATCTTTTTTTAATATTACATTTTAACTATGAAACCTTTTTTCTAGGCAGACTTGCTCCAGGTTGTTCAGGTTAGTTAGATGGCTTGTGGTCTGGATTGTCGAATGAATCCAATTGTCATGCATTGAGATGTATGTTTAGTCCCTACTAATGAGAAGCACAGGATGGGCAGTTTTGTAGACGCTCAACACATAGCGAGCTAGGTCCCCACAAAACCTTTTTTATAACCTCACCTTTGAGCACTGAGACACAGGCATATGTATATTGCAGACATGAGAGCCTCATAAGAAAGTAAATGTCACAAACTATTGTTTTTTCCTGAATATTTGGCTCATTCTTTCTCATGGAACTTGTCTTTGTGCCGTACCACATTCTAGGTCAATAAATCCAGACGCATTAACTCTCAAACTCACAAATCTCATAATTCTGATTAGCATTATTCAAAATTGATTTTTTTCTGGCTTAGTTTTCTATTTTAGGAACATCTACTATTGTTATAAAAAAATATAGAAAGAAATTGTTTCTGTGTAATTGCCCTTTAATAGCAATCTCCCTACTGGATTTCTAGCAGAAGAGATAAATGTCACCTACTGCTGCTATTCTATTCAAATAACTGAAAATGCACATGTTTGAAGACCAATCCACATTCAAATTACCAAATTCTAAATAAAATTGATTAATGACTAAATAAACAATTTGCAGAGAAAGAGATTGCGGCTCGTGTTTCTCACCCACAGTTAGCCGCACACTGCTGGCCTGGGGTGTGGGGAGGGCAGACACGGTGGCCAGGCACTTCACATGAGCACTAGCTGCAGCCTGGGAGCTGAGGTTACTGTGCAGGTTGTAGAGCACATCAACATCCACATGTTGTTCAGTACTGATGCTGTACTGACCCTGGTCCACCTCTATGCCATTCACCAGCCATTTGAGACTGGGCTCTGGGTACCAGCCTACAGCTGAGCACTGGAAAAGGACCTCCTCCCCCTTTATTGCAATCTGGTCCCCACCTGTGATGGCCACAGTACCCATTTCTGGAGAAAAAAAGAGTTATGGAATACTTTATGCACTTTTTACAGCAAATGTGTCATTATGTGAGAAGCATTTAGCAAATTTGGTCAAAAGTAAACATCCATTAACATATCACAGAAAAGTATATATAAAAGCAGAGGGTGCAGGAGTGAAATGCTAAAAACATAAGATAATTATAAACATTTTGTAAATCTTTACCAAATATATGTAAATTAGGTATATCTATGTAAATTTGGCATACCTAATTTGCCAAAAAACAATTACATTTTGTTAATTAGCACAACAGTTTTCAGCTGTGGTAACGTAACTGCAAAAACGGATTTCTAATGATCATTTTGCCAAAATAAGATTGGAAAACACAACACACCATTGGAACATAAGGCTGTTGGTAGCTGATAATGGGCCACTGTACACGTATGTAGATATTCCATAGACCATTTTGATGTTTCTTTAATGGACAAACTTTTTTACACCAAATTTTTTAACTGAATTGTAAATACAAAATGAAATATTTCCGAAATTAAATGTTCAAATGTCTATTCAGTTTGACCCTTCTTCCACATTTTGTAGATTCAAATTGTATGCTTGTTTTATTCAAAGTAGCCCATGAATTGTATCATTCGAGGCACAAGTGTGTCCTTAAAATATGTTACTTAAAAACGTTTAATATGCTACTATCCAATCTAATGGAGTCATCTGCAACACACTAATAAACAGACGTGTCTCACTAATAAGGACAATCAAACTCTTCGCCATATTGCTGGATTGTGATGATTAAGAAACAAGACGTATACTGATTATATCCTAAACATGATGACAATTCATCACTTAAAGAATACCCCAGCTCACAGAATATTCAAAAATGTCCCTCCTATAATCATGTATCTAATTTGACTTCGCTGAAAACTGATAGCTCAGCGAAACACCTGAGGAAAGTCCTTCACGCAAAAGCAAGGGAACAAAGCAATGATCCGTTCGTTGTATTTAATATATAACACGACGAGTCCTCTATTGCAGAGCTACAAATTATCCCTGACATATGTACCCATCAACAATAATGCTCGGTGGATCCAGCCTTCCACTGTGGATCTTTCAGCCGTGACAGAAGCCTTTGAATGAATTGTGCATCTTGGCATTTTACAGTTAACAGTCAGCAAATCTGCCGCTAATTTGTGGCCCCATGGTCAGAATATACCAATGGAGGAGAACCACAAATCCATACTGGAGGCTTGCCATATGCTTTTCTCACTCCTCAAATCTAATTGTCTTATTTAAATGTGATGCAAACACGCCCACGCAAACGATCCACACACATACATAGACACGCAATTGAATGCATGCACATAAACAATGACTAACACACATCGATAAAGTTCATATTTTAATGCAAAGCATAAGCTTCAGAAACTTCTAGTCACACACATATCACAAAAACAACGTTTTTTGAACATGAACTGAACTGAGCAAAATACGTGAATTGTATGTCATGAATAATAAGGTTTTAACCGAAAAATTAGGAAATTCCTCTCTAGTGTCTACAAAGGGAACAGCGGAAACTATATAGTTCTAACTCTAGGTGGCCTTAGCTGCTAACCGTAAAAACCATCTAGCTACAACATTTGGTTTGAAACTATTGTTTTTTAATAGCTTATCCTACCGGTGGTATAATGGTTACTGTCAGGAATCAAACACTTTTGGTACAGCTAGTTTTTGTATAACTTTGTTTTGTTGAGTGTTTGTCCTATAGGTGCTAACAAGATAATAGCAAACTTGCCTGGAATTTTGGTTAATATAATATCGCAGGAGGTTAAGAATTCCAGATTATTGTATAGCCTATCCTGTCCTGCCCACGGAATATCTATAACCAAGTGAACAAACGCTTATACACCGTAGAACACTCATTGTCAATACAACAGAAAAATCGTGTTAAAAGCATTAGCGTTACTACAGCGAAACACAAACACGTAACATACGAACTTATGACCTGTATCACACTTTGTTTGTAAGTGCAAAACTGCAAACATTATACAAAACTGGCCTTCCAAGTCCTTTCTTGAAAAAAAACTTGGAAGCAGTAACAGTGGCACCTTTGTTTTTTCTGCCACACTGATTTCTGCCAGCCTGCCAGCAGACAGCCAGCTCAAGGACAGACAAATGAGAAAATTACACAAACCTTGAACGAATAGATCAGCAGTTTCCCTGTTGACATTTTGAAGATCACAGGTCACCAGTCCCTGGTGGCTACGCTGGACATTGCTCAGGAGAAATTCCCAGCAGGAAAGCTGATTGGTGGAGCAGTTCACTGCAGTCATGTTGGGATTGTTGGATAAGGTGCCATACCTGAATGAAATGGTCAATACTGAACTACCATTGAGGAGCCACACCATCACCTTCCACTGCTCAGTAGTAATGCAAGTCAGCCGGGCCGAGTCTCCTCGAAGAACTGTAATGGTTCTGGGCTCTAACCTTAGGGAGTCCACCGCTGATATGGAAAAAAAAACACAAACATGGTTGGAAGAAACATGGTTGGAAGAAACGGGGTTGTTTTAAAATTTGGGTCACATTGGGTTATGGAATGATAACCTTCTTATTGACTTAAAATAAAAGTGAATGATGCAATTCAATCTGGTATTGTACATTTAAAAATGTTAAGGTTCTAGGTTCCCTAACACAAACCTACCTCCGACTCGAGAAACTTTTGGAATAGCTACAGTCAGGGCCATTGGGCAAGAATTCTGAGAACACCATGTCTGTCATGATGAGTGTAGTAATTTGTGCATACTATTGTGTTCTCAAACTCTATTATTTAGCACAGCAAACATACAGTACAGTAACATTTCCAGAGATGTTTCTAAGTTACAGTTCATTTTTGCTAGTCAGTCAAATGAATATATTGAACGTGAATGTAAACACAACATGTACAGACCCTTTCATTCATAACACATTTCTCTGTACGTAATGGAGAAGATGCGCAGACAAGTAATGTCATGTTGCTCTTATAAATGGCATCCAGGAAGTCAAGGGGTGATATGCTTTCTTTTTATTTCTTTTTAGTGTAGTAGGTTTTAACAATGTAGAAGCAATTCCAATATCCTAAGATTTAGCAAGTGGAGCTGTGGCACCACTGTTTATGGAAGAATTTGGATCCGAGATTAGGACATGTTAACTACTAGCTGGGTAGCAAGTATAGCAAGCGAGTGATATAACGCAGCAAACTGGGCTTAATGTCATGTCATGTATCAAGCTATGACCGGTTTAGAATAAATGGGTTAACTGTAGTTTTACAACATTTTGTTGGTAATCCCAGGCATTTCTTCTTTTCTGTGCACCAGATTTACCAGAGACTGGGACATTTTCCCCGTAAACCGATGACTCAATCCACGCGTACTGTCAAATTGAGTCGCTACGCACACGTAGGTTATTAAATGCCATATAAGTCAATATTAATATGGATATGGCAATGAAATATATCCTTAAATAAATACATATATGATAACAAAATAACATGTTTTACAGTTAGTGGCTTGTTACATGTAATAACCCACAAAGCTGTGTACCTGACTATGAAAAAAAGGTCTGATTAGGTCGTAGAAAAAAAAAGTTTTTGTTGTTCAGAAAAGTCATCCACCAAATACATTTTTGTTTTGCTTCACTGTTTAATTCCATTGATTGTAGTATGAGTAAAGTGAACTAGAGAGAGTATCACTGGGTCTGGTGCTTTGTAATGTAAAATATCTAAGATATATTTAAAAGTAATCTGTTGATGAATACGTTTGCGCTGTGCTAAATCTGTTAGCTGATATTCTGCACGGCTTGATAAATAGAACCATTAAGAAGATTAAGTCAGAACAATATGTTTATATATTTATATATATAATATGTTAATATATGTATATCTTGAGGAGGAATTCAGTGTGACACTCTTGGTCCTCCATATCTTATCACTAACAAATCAACATTTTGAGAAAATAAATTGTGCAGAACTCATAAATTATTAGGTTATTTTAGTGTGCCTCTGAGTTAACTGCTAGGGGGTAAATTATTAAGCATCAGAGTAGAGATGATAGCAAGCACATGCCTCTGATAGATACATTCTGACACATTTAAGTACCAGTTGGAATGGGAGTCCTACCTTGAGTCACATAGGCCAGAAGTATCCAGAAGGAGATAAGGTTTCTCATACTGCTCAGAGAACAGTTAAGCCATCGCTCTAAGCTCAGCAGACGCAGAGAACAATGTGAGATAAAAACATGATTTTGAGTTGAATGTAAACCTTCAGTCAATACAGAATTGTACATGACATCTTGATTACATTATTGTCTAAAAGAACCAGGTTTTATAGGAAAAAGCCCTCTGCAATATTGGCAAACACTTAATTTTGTGTGATGAACTTTTAATTAAAATCTAAACAACTACTACCTCTGATTAAAATGTACTGAACAAGAGATCAATGTAATTCAAGCTGGGGGTTTTTCATTTGTCTTAAACATGCATCTCATTAGAAGTAGACAAACAGTCATTTAATTTCAACCAACAGAAACTACTTGCCTACTGACAAGGATAAAAAATATACCTATATATTACAGCTTGTGAAGATAAAATCTCATTAGAATATGTAAATTACACACTTATTTATGACATACACATTAATATATGTACTGTAACATCTGAATAGAGCAACCTCTACACAATTTTAGTTTAGCACATGTTATGGTAATAATTGTGGCGAGGCTAATAATGTAATAATAATAATTTGATTCTTATCTGAATATAGATATAGTACCACACAGCTCTATGCATCCAGTTTGACTGAGTGAATTTACTGTTGTAAGACGTATAGCATTTTTACAGAATCTGACTTACCTCAGTGTGACTTTTCTGAATTTCTGACAGGTGCAGCACAACAGCCTGTGAGCTGAGGATAACTATTGACTATTCTGTTCCCATATCCTCACACGTGGTGCTTGTAGACTGTGGCTAAAATATCACCCCAAAGGTCTGTCAAACATTACCATCGAATATTGAGAACTTTGCTCCACGACAAATGGCTGCAAATACACGTCATGACTCCAGGAATGTCAATGAAAATCTACTAGTCCTAAATGTCAGTTTCCTTTTTTCTCTTTACTGGAATGGATCTGAATGGACAAACGACAACCTTGGTAGTTGGATTAAATTAAATACCAAAGACCAACCAACGTATTTATAAATGCAGTGTTATATATAAACTCAGATTGTCAATTCAGATGATTTTGATTTCAGAAATGCTACATATTTAAATGCAATTAACATTCCATAAAAAATCCGGGAAGCACCAAACATCATGTTTCTAAGCCAAGTTCATTAAAGTCATACACATTCAGATTGCACATATAGTATACATGTGTTGTTGTCTTTGTCCCTTGGTTAAAAATAAAATTATTTTCACACACAATGACCAATGACTTTGTCGTCCTCCATAAGTCCCCAGACATATATGCTTTACACTTGGACTTAAACTGCCCAGCCCCAACATTACAATTATCTATAAATAAAACATAAAGCAATGAAAATATACACCAGGAAATGAAGCGCTGTTAACACAACTCTATTATCATTTCATTTCTCTTACATCTCTTAGTCATCCAATTCCATTATAACAAAGTGCATTGTAGACAGTAAAGTTCAAATAAATTGTGTACAGTAGATGAAAACAGTAATGAGATACGCTACAAACAAGTCTTATTTTGAACTGAGACAAAGTCACTGGAGTTGCATTTACACATAATAAGGTAAATTATTTTCCGTCATTCCGTGGGAGGCAATGCATTCATAGATCTGTTTTAGTCTAAGCGTACATGTTGGACATCTTGCTTGCAGTTCACAATGCTCACAGAGTTAGAGCTGTCATTCATGAAAAGTCTATATGTTGCTTGTATAGGTTTTAAACTCATATTCATACTCACAGATATTTTGCCTCTACAAATTAAATTTCAATACAAACATATATAAAATACAAAAAGGTTCATTTGAAAATCTGCTATGGAAACAAAAATTCGGTTTTACACAGTTGACATTAAAATGGTATTGAAATTAGCAAACAGTTTGTCCTCATTTGAATTATTTTGAAACCAAAAATTCTTCTTAATCTATATGGGAGACAAAGTTGACAGTTTACGGTTCAGAAATACGACGCTACTAATGCCTGAAAACCTGGGGATTTTAGACACATCTAGTTAAAAAAAAGGTTCAGTGGGCCATAGAAAGCAATGCAATCTTAGTTACTATTTCAGTTACTATTCATTATTTCCAGTTTTTAGAATTAAAAACGCTTTTTTGCTTTTTTGTTTGAAATTAGGATTGTCAATATGAAAATCTAGTAAAAGATCACTGGAGAATGGGTTGACTGTACAGACAGTGTTTGATAATCAGATTTCTGCAAGCTGTGGGCGAGCAGGGCGACATGTGCGTTCTCAGTGAGCAGTTGAGGGCATCTTGGGTAGTGGGATGGGTGAGGACGGTCTGATGGGTTTGGAGGAGTCAGGAAGGGACGGAACAAGGGATCTCTCCAGGCTAAAAGATAAAAAATGATAAAAAAAATCACCACAGCCCCTCTGCCAATGGCTGTAGGTCCCATGCCAGTCATTACTGTGCCCAAACTGCCCATGCCACACTGAGGTTCCTAAGGCTCTTTACAAGCTCAGCTGCTTTCTTTAACTGGTTTGACAGGTTTGTTTTTTTTAGTAGAGGGGATGCGGTCGACTGTGCAATCCCATATCAGCCTAGTCCAGCGCTATTCCTTCTACTAAGGCCAAATATACAGTAACCGGCTGGGAGCCAAGCATTTTTTCAGACCTTACAGGAGAAATGCATGAATGGAGCTTCAAATATTGCAACGGTTATTACAATTATCATAAACCGCGGCAGGAATATGAAAACACAATTCATGAGATTTCATTTTCTCTGACTGTTCATTCCGTTCTGGCTGCAACTATTTGTTTAAACAGACTAGTGACATCCTTGTTTAATAGGCCGCCGTTCTGCGGTCTTTATCTTCACTGACAGAACACTTAAGAAAACAAATAGCTACCAATACAGTGGCACTGCAGTGTACATTTCGTACAATGATTGTATCCTTACCACACACAGGCTAGATTAAATGGCTTTTGAGATTTATATCTCTAATCTGTAAGATCTAACAAGGATGTGTAGTTAAATAAAATAACAATTTAATGAAGCCCGAAGAAAAACATTTTTTTTAATGCAAACAAGTTAGTTACAAGACATGTTCAGAAGTTATAAGATGCAACCATTAGAGCATTGAAAATGGCATGCTCTTATACTGCCACCTGGTGACGGAGAACAGAAATTTAAAGAACTAATATTTTACCTGGGCAGTAGTAAATCATGGCTTTAAACCATTCCTTGGCTGGAACTACTCGTCTTCTTCTTCCTGCCGACAAAAAGAAAAGTGGAATAAGATCACTGACACTGACGCGGTAAATCAAGACGAAGAAGAGAACCAAGACATCCCACTCTGTATCATAAGTATAAGAGTCAGACTTTCGTTTTACTCCATAATTGTTTCTTCAGAACAACTGGTAGTGCTTAAATAATAGAGACATTTATTTGTATAAATGAATAATTCCACCCTTATAGAATTAATTACGTGTCTCAGTTGAACAATATGACTGGGAGGTGAAGAAACTGATATTTTTCAATAAGTCTTTTTGTTCATCCACATTAGTAACCAGAACAAAGATTCAAGTGATTTAGCAAGCGTATGTCTTGCTTAGATCCATCTCAAAGTGAAACAAGGGTCTTTGCTCCAAGGTGTAGCAAAGGTAGCTGTTCACTTGTGAGAACATGGTGTATTGTTGTACTACCTCTGATTCACCTACTTCTGCAACTTCTTCCTCTTCCTTGGCATAACAAAGAAAGACAGATGTGTGAAGGATTGGTGAAGGCACATAAGGGAAAAAGGTCGAATGTACAGTTGGATTAAAAAAGAAGTACACCCATATTAGAATCCGTAGAGGCAGCGAGAAAACAGGAAATACAAGGATGGAATGACAATTAGCGCACCCCAGGAAAGGTCCACAAATTAGATGAACAAGTTAGCCCCAGGGAGAGTGCACCATTCAATTAACTGCTAGTGAAGGTGTGAGTGAAGTCTGGGCCTTTAAGAAAGGCCTTCTATGAGGTGGCATCATACGACACAAAACCGCAAGGCACTGCATACATCAGAAAACATTAGATCATATTAGAACACATTACAACCCCAGTGTGCTGGGTTGAACACGGTCCTGTAGCACTACAATTAGCTACTTAAAAGATGCAAAATAGCCTATGGTCGAAATTATGAAAAGGTTTTGAATTGTAATTATTTTTTGCAAAGACCAAGTGATTCATCGTTTTCGGTGACTAGATGTATCTCAGAAACCCGTTTGTGCGTGGCAACAAACAGTTTAAATGATATCTGACAGTGGTCAGATGTTTTGTTTTGATGGAGCATTGCACAATAACAAATGCAGTTTTCTTCTGCACTTGTCCTATTCGTATTCCACAATGTTTAGCCACCACATAACCAATGGCCCTTGACCATCTCTGTTATAACACATCAAAACCACAACTTTAGTCCAGAATAAGTTATATTATGTCTATACCGCACAAGTCCTGCCGGCAGCCGTTGGTAATTAAAGGGTAGGGAACTATTCACAAACACACACTCAATTCATAAACACATGAGCGTATTCATGCATACGATCCATGTGCGCCACTTCAGGGGCCACCCCATGCAATGGGCTAGGAGCGCCGTGGAAATATACCTCGGACGCCTCTAGAGCCTCTTCTTCGTCCTAAAAAAGTGGATATCAGAGGGTTCTGAGCATTTAAATGTGCAACAGAGACGAGACATACAACACCCCTGGTTTTAAAGTGAACCGGCGTGTCACTAAGGAGACAATAGGAAGGAAAAGACCGTAACGTTATTTAACGTTCCCATTCGTTTCTGTCTGACATGCTCCCAACCTTCAGGTATATCTCCTAACGGGACCACAGCCCATGCAGCAGCACAGAGAGAGAAATAGACAGATACACACAGGAGATGTCCAGGGGTCCACAAAAGAAAAGACACCACAAATCACAATAAGAGTAAACTACCTCGACCTCACTGACGGGTTCTTCTTGCTCCTGCAATGAAGGGATGTGGGAGGAGGACAGCCAAAAGAGACGCACGGTATGGAGAGGAGAAAAAGAGAGAGAGCAAATGCAGTGAAGCTGGTACAGAAGTTGAGGCAGGGCAGGCAGTGACTATTTGGAATGTAGAAGAGAGGCTGTGTCTCTATGTGGGTGGGTACATGGAGTAGGTACATGAGTGGGAATGTGGGTGGGAATGTGGGTGGGTACATGGAGTAGGTACATGAGTGGGAATGTGGGTGGGAATGTGGGTGGGTACATGGAGTAGGTACATGAGTGGGAATGTGGGTGGGAATGTGGGTGGGTACATGGAGTAGGTACATGAGTGGGAATGTGGGTGGGAATGTGGGTGGGTATGTGGGTGGGTACATGGAGTGGGTACATGAGTGGGAATGTGGGTGGGAATGTGGGTGGGTACATGGAGTAGGTACATGAGTGGGAATGTGGGTGGGAATGTGGGTGGGTACATGGAGTAGGTACATGAGTGGGAATGTGGGTGGGAATGTGGGTGGGTACATGGAGTAGGTACATGAGTGGGAATGTGGGTGGGAATGTGGGTGGGTATGTGGGTGGGTAAATGGAGTGGGTACATGGAGTAGGTACATGAGTGGGAATGTGGGTGGGAATGTGGGTGGGTACATGGAGTAGGTACATGAGTGGGAATGTGGGTGGGAATGTGGGTGGGTATGTGGGTGGGTACATGGAGTGGGTACATGGAGTAGGTACATGAGTGGGAATGTGGGTGGGAATGTGGGTGGGTACATGGAGTAGGTACATGAGTGGGAATGTGGGTGGGAATGTGGGTGGGTATGTGGGTGGGTACATGGAGTGGGTACATGGAGTAGGTACATGAGTGGGAATGTGGGTGGGAATGTGGGTGGGTACATGGAGTAGGTACATGAGTGGGAATGTGGGTGGGAATGTGGGTGGGTATGTGGGTGGGTACATGGAGTAGGTACATGGGAGTGGGAATGTGGGTGGGAATGTGGGTGGGTATGTGGGTGGGTACATGGAGTAGGTACATGAGTGGGAATGTGGGTGGGAATGTGGGTGGGTATGTGGGTGGGTACATGGAGTGGGTACATGAGTGGGAATGTGGGTGGGAATGTGGGTGGGTATGTGGGTGGGTACATGGAGTGGGTACATGGTGGGTAGGTACATGAGTGGGAATGTGGGTGGGAATGTGGGTGGGTACATGGAGTAGGTACATGAGTGGGAATGTGGGTGGGAATGTGGGTGGGTATGTGGGTGGGTACATGGAGTGGGTACATGAGTGGGAATGTGGGTGGGAATGTGGGTGGGTATGTGGGTGGGTACATGGGGTGGGTACATGGAGTAGGTACATGAGTGGGAATGTGGGTGGGAATGTGGGTGGGTATGTGGGTGGGTACATGGAGTGGGTACATGGAGTGGGTATGTGGGTGGGAATGTGGGTGGGTATGTGGGTGGGTACATGGAGTGGGTACATGGAGTGGGTACATGAGTGGGAATGTGGGTGGGAATGTGGGTGGGAATGTGGGTGGGTACATGGAGTGGGTACATGAGTGGGAATGTGGGTGGGAATGTGGGTGGGTACATGGAGTAGGTACATGAGTGGGAATGTGGGTGGGAATGTGGGTGGGTATGTGGGTGGGTACATGGAGTAGGTACATGAGTGGGAATGTGGGTGGGAATGTGGGTGGGTATGTGGGTGGGTACATGGAGTAGGTACATGAGTGGGAATGTGGGGTGGGAATGTGGGTGGGTATGTGGGTGGGTACATGGAGTGGGTACATGAGTGGGAATGTGGGTGGGTATGTGGGTGGGTACATGGAGTGGGTACATGGAGTAGGTACATGAGTGGGAATGTGGGTGGGAATGTGGGTGGGTACATGGAGTAGGTACATGAGTGGGAATGTGGGTGGGAATGTGGGTGGGTATGTGGGTGGGTACATGGAGTGGGTACATGAGTGGGAATGTGGGTGGGAATGTGGGTGGGTATGTGGGTGGGTACATGGAGTGGGTACATGGAGTAGGTACATGAGTGGGAATGTGGGTGGGAATGTGGGTGGGTACATGGAGTAGGTACATGAGTGGGAATGTGGGTGGGAATGTGGGTGGGAATGTGGGTGGGTATGTGGGTGGGTACATGGAGTGGGTACATGGAGTAGGTACATGAGTGGGAATGTGGGTGGGAATGTGGGTGGGTATGTGGGTGGGTACATGGAGTGGGTACATGGAGTAGGTACATGAGTGGGAATGTGGGTGGGAATGTGGGTGGGTACATGGAGTGGGTACATGGAGTAGGTACATGAGTGGGAATGTGGGTGGGAATGTGGGTGGGTACATGGAGTAGGTACATGAGTGGGAATGTGGGTGGGAATGTGGGTGGGTACATGGAGTAGGTACATGAGTGGGAATGTGGGTGGGAATGTGGGTGGGTACATGGAGTAGGTACATGAGTGGGAATGTGGGTGGGAATGTGGGTGGGTACATGGAGTAGGTACATGAGTGGGAATGTGGGTGGGAATGTGGGTGGGTATGTGGGTGGGTACATGGAGTGGGTACATGAGTGGGAATGTGGGTGGGAATGTGGGTGGGTATGTGGGTGGGTACATGGAGTGGGTACATGAGTGGGAATGTGGGTGGGAATGTGGGTGGGTACATGGAGTAGGTACATGAGTGGGAATGTGGGTGGGAATGTGGGTGGGTACATGGAGTGGGTACATGAGTGGGAATGTGGGTGGGAATGTGGGTGGGTATGTGGGTGGGTACATGGAGTAGGTACATGAGTGGGAATGTGGGTGGGAATGTGGGTGGGTATGTGGGTGGGTACATGGAGTGGGTACATGAGTGGGAATGTGGGTGGGAATGTGGGTGGGTACATGGAGTGGGTACATGAGTGGGAATGTGGGTGGGAATGTGGGTGGGTACATGGAGTAGGTACATGAGTGGGAATGTGGGTGGGAATGTGGGTGGGAATGTGGGTGGGTACATGGAGTAGGTACATGAGTGGGAATGTGGGTGGGAATGTGGGTGGGTATGTGGGTGGGTACATGGAGTAGGTACATGAGTGGGAATGTGGGTGGGAATGTGGGTGGGTATGTGGGTGGGTACATGGAGTGGGTACATGAGTGGGAATGTGGGTGGGTATGTGGGTGGGTACATGGAGTAGGTACATGAGTGGGAATGTGGGTGGGAATGTGGGTGGGTATGTGGGTGGGTACATGGAGTGGGTACATGAGTGGGAATGTGGGTGGGAATGTGGGTGGGTACATGGAGTGGGTACATGGAGTAGGTACATGAGTGGGAATGTGGGTGGGAATGTGGGTGGGTACATGGAGTAGGTACATGAGTGGGAATGTGGGTGGGAATGTGGGTGGGTACATGGAGTAGGTACATGAGTGGGAATGTGGGTGGGAATGTGGGTGGGTACATGGAGTAGGTACATGAGTGGGAATGTGGGTGGGAATGTGGGTGGGTACATGGAGTAGGTACATGAGTGGGAATGTGGGTGGGAATGTGGGTGGGTATGTGGGTGGGTACATGGAGTGGGTACATGAGTGGGAATGTGGGTGGGAATGTGGGTGGGTATGTGGGTGGGTACATGGAGTGGGTACATGAGTGGGAATGTGGGTGGGAATGTGGGTGGGTACATGGAGTAGGTACATGAGTGGGAATGTGGGTGGGAATGTGGGTGGGTACATGGAGTGGGTACATGAGTGGGAATGTGGGTGGGAATGTGGGTGGGTATGTGGGTGGGTACATGGAGTAGGTACATGAGTGGGAATGTGGGTGGGAATGTGGGTGGGTATGTGGGTGGGTACATGGAGTGGGTACATGAGTGGGAATGTGGGTGGGAATGTGGGTGGGTACATGGAGTGGGTACATGAGTGGGAATGTGGGTGGGAATGTGGGTGGGTACATGGAGTAGGTACATGAGTGGGAATGTGGGTGGGAATGTGGGTGGGAATGTGGGTGGGTACATGGAGTAGGTACATGAGTGGGAATGTGGGTGGGAATGTGGGTGGGTATGTGGGTGGGTACATGGAGTAGGTACATGAGTGGGAATGTGGGTGGGAATGTGGGTGGGTATGTGGGTGGGTACATGGAGTGGGTACATGAGTGGGAATGTGGGTGGAATGTGGGTGGGTACGTGGGTGGGAATGTGGGTGGGTACATGGGTGGGTACGTGGGTGGGAATGTGGGTGGGTACATGGGTGGGTACGTGGGTAGGAATTGTGGGTGGGTACATGGGTTGGTACGTGGGTGGGAATTGTGGGTGGGTACATGGGTTGGTACGTGGGTGGGAATTGTGGGTGGGTACATGGGTGGGTACGTGGGTGGGTACGTGGGTAGGGGGGGTACTACAAAAAGTAGTGACCGGGCAATTTTAGGCATGGAAGCAAAAAAAGCAGCATTGATAGAACGGTGGAAAGGCAGAGAGTGTAGTTGAATAAAACATATATCAATCTACCTCAAGCTCTCGTAGTTCTTCTTCCTCCTATAAAAGATGACAAATTACGTGTCATTGGTGTGGATGAAGAAAATAAAAGGTGCCACAGGATTCATGCGCTATAGGAAAGATTTTCATATTTGTGTTAATTTACAGGGATGTCTGAGAGTCAGGAAGAAGCTCCTGGACAAGTGAAGAAAATATGAGAATTTAAGGGTAAAAGAGAAAAAGAGAAATGATCTGAAGCTGTTTTGAGAAAAAGAATGTCAGATAAATCACACGGAAAGTAATTCGACATCATAGAGACTTCTGATGCACCAACCAAACCTATACAGATGAGGACTAAGGGGAAAAACCCGAAAAATCCATAGCTACAGATGCCAAGTTACTTCCAATCCTCTATTCCCTAGAAAAACCATTCCAAGACATTGAGAGAGGGTGCAAAGGTGTCAATGTGCGGAGAAAGGGAAGATGTAAATACAACACGAACCAAGCTGGAGCTCTAAAATATTATGTAAAACATGTTACAGCAAAGGTGTTAACAACTTTAAAAGAACATTTAAAAAGAAGCATATCAACTTAAACAGAGTACTATCTTAAAGCATGTGACATTCGAGTTGTTTCTCATCAAACAAACAAAAAAATAATAATGTTATTGACTAGGGCCTCCGGTGATTATACTGTATCTTAGAATGCATGCATGGTTAAGTAGCATTCTAAAACTCTGTGAAGGATTTTTCAAAATACCACATAGCACTAAAAACACATTTAACACTGCCTCCCCAGACAACCTGTGGAAAATTGGAAGGGGGCAAAAACTGCAGGTGGATCTGTTGTTGCAAGTCATTGGATGCCAAAGGTAGATTTTTTTCAAGCATTCAAGATTTTACATTTGAAGCTAAAAAAAAGAATATCAAATGTTAGTTGGACAGGGACCACAGTCACATGGATGCAAAAAACAACAATACAACTCCTAATGCCCTCAGCACAGACGTTGAGTCAATAGCATATCATTTAGTAGATTTAAGGACTAAACACTAAGCTATATAGAACACAATTCAAAACAGATCTACCTCAGAAACCGGCTGTTCGTCTTCTCCCTAAAACAACGAATAGCAATGATTAGCTTAGGATCAACTCGCTAAATCTCACCAAGTTACATTCGTTACTGTAGGAAAATAGAATTGAATACATGTAGTTAAATGCAATGATCTTCAAAACTTTTGAACAACGGTGTCTATTTACATATTGCCCATCATTTATGCTGGATATATTCAGCTAAAGTTATATGTGTCACTATTGTGCTCCTGCCACGGCAAAGTGTATTAAATTCTAGCATTTGTTTCTGAGACACTTCACTTCACAGCACACAACAGAGGTATGAGACTTATAAACAAAGAAATGTGACCTTTGTTAATCTGTCATGGTTTTTATAGAAAATTCTATACCTTAGAGTAAAGTAATTCATAATCAGTGACTATGACCATGGAAAGGTCAAACTTACAAGTGCATTTCTCTAACTAAATAAACTGAATATGTTTGGATTATAATAGGTTATTGGCTTTATGTTCATCAACTTTTTTTGTTGTGGTTTTAAAATAGATATCTTACCAAAAAATAACATATGCAATAGTTAATCCTCCACACTACTTTGGAAAAATACCACAACAACAGTAATGAAATAATTAACGTTGTGTACATCAATATTGGTGATTTAAGTGAAATTAAATCAAAAGCATGCCATGTAAGTTATCATGTACAATTATGTGTTAGATGAACTTGTAGTGTATTAATCGCAGTGTTATTTATATTCTGGCCTCTGGAATATTTGCTCAGAACAAATTTGTCCGTAGGCCACACTTAGTCGCCCAACACTGCCTTAGTGTTTAGAATACACAATGCAAAGAGTAGTTGCAGTAATTATTACTAGACTGTGGCTGTGTGGTGCAGTGCACCTCCTCAATATGGTTCACTGAACTATCAAAATAATATGCACAAGGCAACCACCAAGAGATCAATAAACGACATAATACAATGTGATACATACAGTGCCTTGGAAAAGTATTCAGAACGCTGACCAATTCTCTAATTTGACTAAAATACAAATTGCGTGTTCATTTAAAAGCCTGAAAGTTAAAAAACGAATTATTGTAGGTAAAATTGGTTTCATATTGAGAAATATTTGTATGGAAACCAAATCTGAAATAAGTTGTTTTCATATGTATTCCCATGTGCTGTTGATGTTTCCACTAAATAAAGATTTAAAAAATGAACATGAACAGAATCACCTTTTCATTGGCCTTAAGCGTTCAATAATCAATAATATCCCAATAAGCACAGTTAAGTAATCAATAATATCCCAATGAGCACAGTTCAATAATCAATAATATCCCAATGAGCACAGTTTAATAATCAATGATATCCCAATGAGCACAGTTCAATAATCAATGATATCCCAATGAGCACAGTTCAATAATCAATAATATCCCAATGAGCAAAGTTCAATACTCAAAAATATCCCAATGAGCACAGTTCAATAATCAAAAATCAGTGGAAGCTGCATATTACCAACCAGGAACTGCTAATAAAGTAAATACCTTAAAACGCAACACTCGAACAAGAAAGAGACATATGCGAAGCCACACAGGTACCATAAATCACTTTGAAGGGGCTACAGAGTTCAGTGGCTGGGAGAGAAGTAAAGGCTAACACTAGCCTTTACCAGAGGGTTTCAATAAAAATGCCATTACTTAAAAAGTCCCATTAAAGCATGGCTGTGACCCAGCTGCATGTGAAAAGGTTTTGTGGTTAGATGAAACCAAGAGTATTTATGACCAAAAACTCTAAGCACACTATATTGCAAAAAATCCAACACACCGCATGCCTACAGACACACCAACCCTACAGTGAACTACGGTAGCGGCAGCATCATGCTGTGAGTGTGCTTTTCATCAGCAGGGACATCATATATATATATATGTTTTTACAGTTATGGCCCAAAATAAAACCATGTCACCATTCAATAATGGATTTTCAGTTCCTGTTTTTTATTATAATGTAATTAGTAATTCAGCAATTTGAAAGAATTGGTTAGGTCTGAAAGCTTTTGGAAGGCAACGCATATACAGATGGATAATGTTGTGGACAGGCGGAATGTTAAGTCAGGTGGAGCTGCAAGTCCCCTGTAAAGAAACTATACAGAACAAGTATCTAATGCACAGAGCATGATCCACACATGCAAAGAGGTTCCTGGATATTTAGTAAACCACAGTCATTCCATAATAACTAAGGCCTTCATATCAAGCATGACTCGTCGTCTGTTACCTTAGCCTCCTCGTCTTCTTCCTCCTGTAAAAAAAGAAAACAAATTAAGACGTGATAAGACTGAAATAATTTATTTTTGTTTTAAACAGTTTTCGGACATTTTAAACTACTTTACCTGGGCTTCTTCCTCTGTATGGGCCTTCTGAAAGTAATGGAAATGCGAAAGGGAAATAGAAAATATTCTGTATCAGTACCTTTTAAATGATAACATGACGACAAGACATAAGGCAGAACCAAGAAACTTCTCCTCAAACATGGATGAGATATATCTACCCCTTGTTAACAACAGTGCTGCGTGGTTGTTCAAATTTCGAGAGAACCGACAGATTAGCCACATTCAGCAATAACAATGTGGAATTTTCTCAGAACCGTATCAGTAACCAAGATATTGTGAAACAAATGACATGGACCGTTACATATACTGTAAGTAACTCATCAGACAGCATTATGCAGAGCAGTTATAGTAAAGATGCCTACATTTTCAAACTGATCTCTAAAAAAATCTAACCCACTACCCTGGCATAGCAAACCAATGCTCTAGCAACTGCACCTAACCCTACCAATCTACATACTGCATCAGGGCAAAAAACCAGTGGTTAGTTAATTGGGATGAAAAATGTAATCAAGACTGTTCTGAATTGAGTCAATTATACATGGAAACGACAAAGTTTACAGATAACAGCTACAGAATGGAGAACAAGTTAACTGTCTAAGGGACAAGTGATTATTATTACATTCAAAAGAAACACTTACAGAAACATTAAACAATACAAGTTAGGGGCCGGTCTATACAACAGCATCAAAATGGGTTTTAGTATGGTCCAGAGATGATTAAAATATAAGAACAATAGGAAAAATCCTGATAAAGGAAAAAACATTTAAAAAGATGATTTAGCAATGTGTTCTCTACTTTTGCAGCAACTTTTTTACTTTTAGAGTCTCTTCTTCTGCAGCCATCTTTTTTGTAACTTTCTGTTGTCTCTTCAAATTCATTGAATTCAACATCTGCCGATAATTTAGCAACCTCTGCTTCCACATCCTCAGTGTGTGCTCCTCCATGGCATATCTCCACTGGAACCTCTTTTGTGCGAACAACAATGTATCATCAACAGGATGAACTATGTTTTTGAATAGGCATAACACTGATTCCACTGGAACACCCCAAACACCATGAAGGGAGTGTGTCTACTACTGAAGGCAGAAGTTCAAAGACATCACTGAGTAAGGCACCAGGATCATAGGCTCCTCTAAGGAAAATAAAAAAAAATATTAAACTAGCAAAATACATACATTGCAAAATGATGTATTGCAGCATATTGGTACCGTGGAAGGAATATGGAGGTTTGCAATGATGCAGGTTGTATTGGCAAAATCTGTCATTCTCAAAATGATACGATTTAAATAATTTGGTAAATATTTGCACAGAAATTATGTTATCTTCAGCACTTAAAACACCAAATCGCCATTCTCTAAAACTTGTATGTGTTAAGAGAAGATCCCAAGTTTATCTGAGGAATACTTTTTCCACATTCCTTGGCATTGTCCTTAAAAAGAATATCAAATGAATTTCTCTGTGCTGCTAAGGCATTAGCCCAATCTCTCTAGCCTTCCACACTCAGTTGAGAAGAAGTTTCTTTATTTACCTTTTTTCTTGTATAGTTCAATAAGTATGCTTACAAACCAAATCAGCATGCTCTTCAATAAGTATAGTATTTTATATTATTATTATAAGGATTTGTAAAACAATTACCTGATACTGATTACTTTGCAAGTTGATTACATTAAAATCATAAATATATATATATATATATATATATATATATATATATATAATACTATAATTAGTACATATGTTTATCACATACTATCATTGTGTTTATAGTATATACTGTGTAATGCTTTAAATGCTATCCAGAATATTATATATAATATAAACTATATACTATATATATATATGTTAATATGTTAATTAAAAACATGTGTATATTTACTCAAATTTAGCACTCAATCATGCAATAAGAGGATGGATAACATGACTGGTTACTTGGTAATCGTCCATGGAAAAGTAAACCCAAAACAGGATAAGGTGAAACCAACCACTAAATAGCTGGGAGTAGTTAATTAGGAAATCTGTTATGCTTTCTGGAAGGGTACAAAGGGGAATGGATAATGTGAGAAGTTACTAGTTTGTCAGCATCATGGACCTCATCCTCAACCTCAGCATCCTCAGATCCGTTCTCATCCAACTCATTTTCATCCATCTTGTTCTGAACAGTAGTGTTCTCATCAGTTCCGTTGTCAACTTTCGCGATCTTAACGTTTCCATTCTCAATGGTCTTTTTATCAACGGTCCCATTTGTAAGCCCGTTCTGAAAGATACATTCCTTTATCGCCTGTGTCACTTCCTGCACCAAGAAAGATTGGCAGGTGGTTTAACGTAAAGATGCAAGGACGAAAATCGGCCCAATACTCGACAACCTCTGCCTGCATCTCACATTATATACCTCTGACAGAACTTCCTTTTCTTGTTCTCTGGCACGACGTGTACTCAGCTATGTTTAAACTTAATAAAAGCAATTTAGAAAAAAAAATAAGCAGAAAAATATCTGCAAATAAATATTCAATTTCAAACTGATCAGATTTCACATACTACCTTAAAATAGCCTGATTTGGAGGTGAAACAATTTGTGGGTGTGTGTTTATTTGCATTAGACTAGAAATTCCCTGAGGAAAAACACATTGCTTATGTGTCATCTAAAGTAGAAATACTATACATAATTAACATACAACATAATTTAGAAAAGAAATGGGGGAAATGAACTCCAACCTTGGACCCGGGGGGAGGTGGCAGACCAAGGAAAGCATACACTGTATTGTCTTCTTTGGCATCAAAGAATGTCTCGTAGTCCTTTGGTGTAAAAACAATAAAAAGACATTTCAATTTAGTCTCACACTCTTATTACCATTTACATTGACGCTTTTCCTCTGCCTTCACCTTAACCATTCAGAACAAATTATAGGATATGCCAACTTGCCACCACACCTTCTACTATATATTGGTATGCTTACCCCACAGTAGCTCTCTTCATTGAAAATCTGAGGGGGCAGGGGAATCCCATTAGTGGGCTTCTTCTCAACAGGGACATTTTCCCTCATCCACATGCGGTTGCCCTCATTGCAGGCAATGTCCAATGAAGCATACTCAACCTTCAGGGCTTCTAGGAACCCAACCACATCTTGTTGCTTCTTCTTGATCTGGAGCATAAGATATGTGTTCAGAAAAGAGAGAAAGCGGATTGGCTGATTATTTATCAGGCTTTTTTGACATGTTTTTGTAGATTTTGATTCAAAGACATCTGTGAAGGATTTTTACTTTTTGTTACATATTTTCTGGACAAATAATATTCACAAAGACTTATTTTTAAGGTACTTCAAATATTATATACGTTTTTGAAAGTAAACAGTGATTAATTAAATAAATAACTGTTTGGAATATGATCTCAGCTACGGTATATAGAACTAAGATGAGATATCAGACGCAAATAACTGTGCAAAAAGTTGACTAACTGCAAAATGGTCTTGGCCTATAATAATAGATGTGTTTGTTGCCCCGTCACAGAAGTTTAACCAACGCATTGCACAAAGCCTTGGAGTAAGCTTACCGCAGTCGATCCTGATGAAGAAGCCAAAAATACCTTTATAACCATTTTGTTAAATATGTTCTTTAGAAGGTGCAGAACTGCTAACAAAAGTTGTTAAAGGCTGACTCCCCAAATAGTAGTGCGCAGCCAGGATATTAGTTGCGAACACAAGCCCCCCTCTCCACTGATTCTATTTTCGTCCGGTAACGCGACAACATTGCAGACTTCCGATTGGTGGGTGTGTTTCAGGGGTCCAGCTCTAACCAAGCGATTGGCAATTTTAGCTGTCTGTCGGAATCTGGACTGCAACTTGCAAGTGGAAAACGCATATATGGACAGAAATAGACACTGCCAGGGCAGCGAGGGCGGTAGAAATGTGTACATAAGGCCATTGGTTATCTAGACCTTTTCATTTTTATATCTACGGGAAAATCCATATCTAACTTATGAACTTGTTAGTCGTTTCCTTGTTACGCGTGTCCTGATTGCTTCATGAACATCGTTTTTTGACAACAAAACAATACTGGTATAATTTTAATTGGGATTATTTTTTAGGAGGAGCCAAAAATATGTGAAGACATTCCATGTCCATTAACAAAGATGGTATTAAACGGCAATTTATTATAATGCCGCTGTTCTGCCAGACAACTACAATTCCCATTGGCGTGTTCTATGAGAACGCCAGACAACTACATTTCCCATCGGCATTATTCTATGAGAACGCGCGTTTCTATGGTAACCAAAAATATCCAGACGTTTAACTACGTAGTCGGTTAATGTTTTTTCCGTGATTCGTTACTAAAGAGTAATATCAAATTGAAACCGAATTCAAGGTAGTGTAAGATAAAAATATGTTCATAATTTTATCAGGTAATTGTATTTTGTATTAGGTCTATGAGCTTATAATTAGTTGAAGACATAAACCTTTTGATTTTAATGACATTATGAACATCTCGCTAGTGGTAGTAGTACAAATGCACTGCGTGTAGAGTGTCTTTGAAACTAGCCAAGCTAGCGGCAGACGCTTATGCAGTGTTGTTAAGTTCTTTAATTATAATTAGTAATAATATATATGAAGAATTTCAACGATATGATATGACTTTATGCTAAATGACTTGACTATTGGCCAAGTGAATCTGCATGGTTCTTAAAACATAAATGGCGCGTGTTTCCAGATTTTTTTTTGATTACTTTGAACATACAAATGTGCTTGTCTCTCGAAAGAACTTAAATATATTTTTCTAAACTGCAGATTGGCCAGTTTCAACTTTCCTAGACTGCAGATTGGCCCGTTTCATCTTTCCTAGACTGTTAATTGGCCAGTTTCATCTTTCCTAGACTGCAGATTGGCCAGTTTCATCTTTCCTATACTGTTAATTGGCCAGTTTTATCTTTCCTAGACTGAAGATTGGTCAGTTTCATCTTTCCTAGACAACAGATTGGTCAGTTTCATCTTTCCTAGACAGCATATTGGCCAGTTTCATCTTTCCTAGACTGTAGATTGGCCAGTTTCATCTTTCCTAGACTGCAGATTGGCCAGTTTAATCTATCCTAGACTGCAGATTGGCCAGTTTCATCTTTCCTAGACTGCAGATTGGCCAGTTTAATCGTTCCTAGACAGCAGATTGGCCAGTTTCATCTTTCCTAGACTGCAGATTGGCCAGTTCAAACTCCAGGACGGCGATATAGCATTTTTTAAACCGTCTGTTTGGGGTCAGAATTTTGAGGGGGCCCAAATACAAGAATATGACAAGTTAAAACCAGCATTTGTGTTTTAGTTAAAGGATCAGTATTATGTTTTCCCTATGTGGAAGGTATCTTAATGGTTTGCAAAGGTTGACTCGCTCACAGATTTTGATTGTCAGCAGCCTTTAGACTTCCTAATAAATTATCAAATGAAATATATTGTTTCCAACAAACTGTCCAAATGAACACAAAAAAATTTGTTTCACCATAACAATGCCCGAAACGTCTGGCTTTCTCTAAACATCTCTCTAGTTCCCCTTAAAAAAGGACATACATTTTCACTAATAGTTTCTCTAAACAATGCATTACAGTTTATCTTGGCTCGTAGACTGCTTTCTGTGTAAGTACATCAAGTTGTAAAATAGTACCATTCTCCATGCGTGAACATATGTAACAATGCATCGTATACATGTTTGTTTTTACAGACTAATATATTTGGGGTGAGATATATTCACTCCATTATGCAGCAAGACAACGATGACTATGAAGTGGTTGCAGTGGCTGATGAATCAAACTGTGGCTCGGGCCAGTCCAGCCCCTTCAGGTCAAGCAGTGGCTCCAGCACTAGTACAGACAGTAGGGTTGACTCTCAGAGATCACATACCCAATCAGACAACGAGGAGGGGGATGACACCACTGCAAACAAAATGCCAGTAGTCTCATCAATCAAGAAGCCAGATCCAGTGAGAAAACAAAGTATGTGATATCTGATATCTTCTCATTTTCTAATGGCAGCCTCCTTGATGATATTAGGAGGCCAACATGGTTAGCAGTATATTTCCATGTCAGCATCAACGTCTATGCTCTTTTCCTCAGCTCAAAACCAAGCAGGGCAGTGGAGTTCAAAGAAAAGAAACTCAAATTCAGAGAAGAATATGTCTCTCTTATTTCCTCCAATCAAGTCACAGGAGGACCCAAATAAGCACATCAGGTCTGCTCAAAGACACTGCATTCAGGAGCTCAATAACAAAGTGCGTGAGTTACAGCAGCAGCTTACAGATGCCTCCAAAGAGAACCAGCTGCTCAAGCAGTTACAAAGTCGCCAAACTGTGGCTCTAGAGCACCTCCAGATGTCCCAGAATGGACTCCCCCAGGTCTGCTGCAGATATTTTTAATGGTTTTATGAGTTAATGTATAACACAATTATGATAAACACATTTTCAGTTACCAAATGTAATCGGATCTGGAAATCACTGGCTAAGGTTAACTTGTTTAGTAACCCACCACACACCCAGATCATGGCTAAGCACAGCAACGAGGTGCAAGCCCTGCGAAAACTCCTGCGCAAAGCCTGCATCCGTCGTGAGAGTCTGTCCAGACACCTGCGGCACACGGAGAAGGAGCTGCTGAACACTAAAGATGCTCTGAACCGGCTGCAGCTATTCAGCAAGGATTGCAGCTTAGAGGAGAGGGTGGAGCTGAGCCACAGGCTGAACCTGGTCACTGTAGACTTAGACGGGAAGAGCAAGAGGATTCAGGTAAATCAACTCTTTAGGGTCATCGGGTTGTCAACCTTGTCCATCCATGTAAGTCGTCATGATTTCACAGTTTTGCTCATTGGCGTTTAAGAATTCTTTGGGACAATGCTGCAGATTTTCCAAAGATTGTTCTCAATACATATACATAAATACAATTATCAACTGACCTACTTATACCTCATCCTGTATTATCTGTATATTGACTCTACTTGATTCTGTATTGACATGTAGAATCCAACTGCTATTTGTGCTTTTGTATTTTGTCTATTTATTGGGTAAATGTATGTTGTCTTGCACATTTTATCGCCATATCTTGGCTAGGTCGCCGTTGCATATGAGAAGTTGTTCTCAATCGGCCTACCTGGTTAAATAAAAAAATATATATATATAAGTAGTTGGTACACTTGTATCCCTTCCAAAAAACACTTGTAAATAATTAACAAGGAAAAATAAAAACCTATACAAGTGGACAGGGTCAATACATTTATAAAATTGATTGTGTGTTGCAGGACTTGGAGAGGAATCTTGAGTTGAGCCAAATATCCTTCAATCGTCATCTTGCCGCTGAATCAAGGAAGACCAGTGAGGCCAGAGAACTGTCTGATTACCTCCAAAAACAAATCAATAAGTTGACCCAAAAAATAAGAGTATGTTTGTATTTGATAGCCAGTGTACAGTACAGAAGATTGCTAATGTCCTTTAGCTCACATCAATGCATTGCTAATACAATGAAGTGTAATACAGCTGGAAGCATAATTCAAGGTTAAAAGAAAGTCCCATTTCACTTTTTGTAATAGTAACTTGTAACCATGTAACAATACAATATTTGAGAATGTAAAAAGTTTTTGTACATACTGTATTCTTGAGAAGTGATTGAATCATGCATTTAACACACACTATAGGAACGAGAGAGAGAACTGGATATCCACAATATCTACGCACACAGATTTCAAAAAAGCTGCAACGCAAAAGGTATGCAACATATTATAATTTCTCTGAAGCTTTTATCCAAATCAGAATATTTGTTTTTAAAGCAAATGATTGTCTTTTCTCGTTATCAGGGTCAAGAGAAACTAAATCTGTTCAAACAGACAACTCATCCCCTCTCCCATACATGCCTCTGCCCAAACCTGAATCCACCCGTAGGCTTGAGTATCAGGAGTTACAGATGGAGAGGCAGAAGAGTTTTAGCTGGGTATGAAGGTGCTTTGTGTATCTTACATTCTGTGCAGAAAGCTGTATGATTAGGTAAACTGTCAGCACAGTTCCAGCACAAGTTTAAATCTGATCAGATTTTTCTTCAGGAGGCCGTTGACACAAACAGGAGTGATTTGGCGGACAAGCCAGTGGATGACAGAGGACCAAATGATCATGAAGATCTTGGTAAGAATGTTTTCCTTCACTACACTATGTAGTCCTTATATAACATAACAACATGACACAAACACTGCATTATCCTAAATCTAACACGTGTGTGAGTATTATCAAAATGGAAAAACATATCTAACTGTGCTTCCTTTTTAAAAATGTTTTGGTCAAAAGTAATGTTTGTGCCATATTTTAAGTATCCATGAACTGTTACATCTATCCACAGAGAACGGAGAGCACGGTGGTGATTCTGTCCTGGAGGATCTGCAGCTTCAGCATGAGGACAATCTCGTCGTTAAAGAGAAAGTGAGTTCCCTGCAGGTTTCCGAAGAGCAAACCGAGACACTTGAAAGCCAAATCCGATACAAACTGGAGAACCTACATATAGAATATGACAACAGGACCCTCAAGTCTCCACCCAGGACCAAGCGTATGTACACATTCAAAGACACCATCCAGAACCTACACTGTGGGAAGCCTGCCCACAGCAGCCATACACACAGCCTGAGAAGAAGCCCACCTAAATGCATCAATAGCCAGGCCAGAGTGGAAAACCTGGGATCTGGTGTGTATGAGCCCTCATTTGTGACTCTACCAGAAGAAAAAAGCCAAAGGTGTGACATCACAAGCCCTAAACCTAAAGGTTGTGTAATCCAAAGTAAGAAGAGCACCTTGATGAAAGAGCTTTTTGGCCAGGCTCCAATCTCAGATGAAACGGCTATGCAGACAAGCACATCCAAAGTCCAAACCGAAGGTTTGGATAGAATTTACAATACAGGAGACGGCTAACCCAGTCTCATCTGAAAGAGCAATATCATTTATGATTGAACCCAATGCAGATGGAAATAAAATGCAGACGAATATTAAATCATTATTTTAATAATTTGAGTATAATTTTATAAATGTTCCATGCTTGTGCCACAACATTGAATATAGTAATTTAGCATTTACATATGAAATGGATAAAGTTAAATACAGGTAACTACAAAGTCATTTTACAAAATAAACTATTAGATGTGCCCTTTCTTATGGATCAGAGTGTGTATTGTACATTGTTATCTCATTTCCGCATACTTTCTAACCAATTTGAAGACGATGAATCTGTCCAAAGTGGCTCCCATTACAAAAATATTCTGCTGGCAATTTCAAAACAAATCTCAAAGTAATGGAAAAAAAAAGTTGTCTTTGATCAGACAAATTACTGGACCTCAACATTATTTCCAGCAGCATCTTGAGCCACATTCCGAGACCGACCAACACCCACTCTGTTTAGCTACAGAGGCAAACCAGGAGTGGTGCTGTGCTTCTGGTTACCATATACAATATTAAATTAGGCATTATATTCAAACTTACTGGATAGTGATGTAGCAATGTTTTACATCAATGGCTTCCTGAGCCCAGGTATGTGCTTAAGAGATGAAACACATATCCCTACTTTTAAATACGATGCTCTACCAACTGAGCCACCAAACCTTAATAGAGATATGGGTCAACACTGGTCCATGGGCCCCCAGAAGAGCGTTAAAAAAATATTTAATATTGAACCTTTTTTTAACCAGGTAGGCTGATTGAGAACAACGGCTACCTGGGGAAAAGCTGTGGATTGAACATTCCAAAGTATGCACTCTACCACTGAGCTACCAACTTGGCATAGTTTCTACAAATTTCTGAAACATCCATGAAAAATGGCAGAATGTTTTGTTTTTGTTAATGTAAATAGCTTTCTGAAACACCACTCAAGTGGGTTGATTACGGGTGACTGAGACAGCCAGGATATGGTTAACATTATTTACATGCTAATCAAACCACTCAATGAGCACTTTTCCATTTACATACATTGTTCCATTGGCAATCGCATCAAAAAAGAAATGCAAATAAAGACTGAGCCCTTGATGGTGTTCTCTTGGGGCTTTTATTTAGGACTTCCATTATTGTTCAACTATTTATAAGAGATAAATTTGCCAAATGTGATTTGAGCATCACAATCATTATCTAAACTCACGTTTAAGGACTATTCCTAGTATACAACAGTATACTTTGTTTTTATAAAATAAAAATATCAAAGATCCTGAAAACCAACACTTGATTTTCAAAGTATTCCAATTTATTATGCGTACTTTAAAACTTATAAACATTACTATTTTTCATTTAGGGAATGAGAAAATCCCAGAGACCATGACTTAATATAACATAATACATTTTTGTTGGGTGGATTGTTCAATGAAATTTGACTTGTACCCTAACGTTTGGTGCATTGAAAATTATACTGACTGTCATTTGCATCGACTATTTAGGAAAATCAGTGTGAAATATAATTTGCATCATAATTTGGAACGTGGTGTATGTTGAAGAATAACCTCTATTGCATCAAGTTCTAAAATATATATTAGCAAATAAATATTTTGTTATAATTTCTTTATTTTTGTACGTAGGAAGTCACGTTGAGGTTTACATTTATTTTTTAACAAAACTAGGAAAATACATTTCATTTATTTATCATATTCAATTATTTTGAATGAGGTTTTAGGTGAAACATGTTCATACATGTCTATGGAGTGCATTAACCAGCCACATCCATTCTTTTTAGAGCTGATTTGATAGGTAAACTAGTACACACAGGGCTCCCTGATTTAATCCCAGAGCATATAAGGTAAATAGCCTATTCACACTGCAGAGTTTAATTTTAATTAACATTTTTTTCTGAGATTACAGTGGGTAATCCAATTTTTTTGTCATAATTGGTAAGAACCAATCCTACCTATTACTGTCCGTGGTAATGTGCAAGTGTTCATAAAGAGATACCTAAAAATGATCACTCTTTAACCCTGATAAATCCTGTTAATGTGGGTAGGCCTTAAGCCATGAAGAAAACACATTAATTAACAAATAGAAGATAGACCAACAGACACCAGTTTGTTGCACAGCACAAGTCAGCAAGTGATTCCATCACCACCTGAAAGGAAACAAAGGCTGAGTTTAAAATGTGAATTGTAGTTGTTAAGCCTGTTTAGTACCCTAGAATGACAAATGAATAACGCCCCTAAATGCAGCAAAAGTTATAGTCAACAATGCTCACTCAACTCCAATGCAGGGGTAAAGTTTTGGCATACATATAAATGTTTAGAATTTTCACATGACTGTAGATTGACATTGAATCCATGACTAAAATTCACTATTTGCATTAATTTATACACCAAGTGATACATTTCCAGTTCTATGTATTTTTCTTGCAACTGCACTACAATTTTGGGCACATCTTTGTAAAGGCAAGCCGAGGAACTCTGTACAACAAATTGCAGTCAGCTGGTTTAAATAACAAAACAAACTATTTTTCTCAACTACATATGTCTCAAGTGCACCCCTGCATTTATTCATACTTTTTTCTTATGGTTGAAGTGAAGACACAATGTAATGCAGTGACTCGGTCCATCCCTAAAGCATTAACAATTTGGTGTCTGTACAGCACATGCCTGTAATTGAACCCAATTACTTTACACCCTTCATCTGTAGAGTTCAGAGCTGTGGTCAGGATGTGAAACACAAAAAAAGCCACAGCTGCACTCCCAGACTCCACAGTGAAATAAGTTTGTTTACCCCACTTGTCATCATCCACACCTAGGGTGATAATATGCAAGCCTCCTATCTCAGGGTGTGAATAATTTTGTTTCCTTTTGGTACTTTTTCTTGTATAATGCCATTGTAAATGAGTTGTGGTTGAAGTCTGATCTGATGCTATGTCTTTATAAGTATAGTGCTGTTTCTCTCATACCATGTGTCTTCCAACTTGTCAGTCATTTTGTTGATATTGCGGTCAAGTCTGGAATATCTGGCAAATTCATCCATCACGCTAACGGAGTTGCGCTGCTTCTTCACCTCCTGGATTTCCGCAGTTAGGAATCACTTTTCGTTTTGCATACTGTTACTAAAAATGTTTAACAATTAAATGAACTTATCATATTGTAATGTACATTCAATATTTAACTATTATTCTATTTATATACATATTATTTGAATATGTTAATTATGTTCATTGTTATCTTTGGAAATAAACAAATAATTCCCAGATCATTTGCACTGTATTTTAAGTACTATTGTGTCTCTTCCTACATTAGAGGGCCATTATTTACTCATCTATTGATTCAATTATGACAACTATTTCAAATGGATTTGCTTGTCAATATTCCGAATTGTACATATGCATTGTGCTATGCATGACCGTGTTTATTTATATAATATTTAGAACATGTATCCGAACTGAAAACGCCACTGCTTCCATGTGTTTGTATTGTAGATTATTTAGAACAGGCCCCAGGCGAGATGGCTGCCAAAAAAATGCAGAATATATAGTCTCACATTACCTATTAAAGCTATTACATACCCTGATCGTTAACAAAACGTAACCCACTGACAGTCTAAGCATACCGTGTTGGCTATTCTAATACAGGTAACTAGAATAGACAATTTACGGAAAAATAATGCATGCCTTTGAATCCTTCAACTTTTACTTAGAAGTGACATTTTGAACGCCTGATTGGCATACTGACCCACCCACACAGGTAACTTGCTATGGTTTAAAAACCGACGGCAAAGCCAATCAGTGGCAACCAATGGGCGGGGCATACATTGCGGGTCAGGTTGGTAGGACAAAAAATAAGGTCAAGGAGAGAGGGATGATCCAATCCGGTTCAAGCTAGTTGCGATACGTCGCCCTATTGAGTGCTATTTTACCATGGTTTACTGAAGTAACTGAACTCATTCAGAACCGTGCCTTTTGCATTCACAGCTGCCGAGAACGCGCATTATTTGTACTTCTGTCCTCTAAACAATACGAGCAAAGCAGCCATGCCGAAAAGAAGCAAAGTAAGTTGAAATGTATACATTGTGTACCGCGAATCGTTTTTACAATGTATCATTTCACACGTTTTCGGAAACAGTTGCATGCGCGTGCACGCCGAACTGCGGATAGGAATTTATTTCGTGCCTCTTCGTGTTTGTCCGGTTGATATATGGATGTGGCGCCTTTTTACTTAGTGCAGTCAATACCAATATTCAGTATATATATTATCTGACTTACCTCGTTGTAATTCTGTTAAACGTTCAGTTCTAAAGGCATTGTGTTGGAATCTTTTCTTGCAAATATTGTGTTCCATAGTTACAAAGTAGCTACATTTACGTTCTTATAATGCGATCAGACAAAGGGGTGTAACCCACCAGCGACAAATGCTACATCGCGTGTGCACACATTGTGGAGGGACGACGACAATTTAGTTGGTTTTGGGGCCATTTTTTCCTGTGTATTCAAATGATTGGTGTAGTTTTTAAATGTGTTTAATCTGAGGATCGATGCATGTGGCATCTTATATGCTCGATGTATATGCGTATGTAGTGGTCAATGCCATATGATGGCTTGCTACTGTAGCCAAGAGTGTTCGGGTGTCATGGCATCCTTTGTCACTAATAGGTTATTATAAGGGTCACAATAAAAGTGAGTTTGGAGGACAAGTGGCAGTTATGGGAAGTCAAGTTAAAACGTTGATTTTGATATGACTTGTTTAAACTATTTTCTAGGGCACATGGTTCTAGTACATGTTCTGGTGGACTTTCTAGTAGAATGTTGTACTACGGGCGGGAACACAGTAGGCTGGTTTAGGTCGCGGTTTGGATGCGTTCATGTGTTAATCTCGGGAGTGTTTCTAATGTATGGGGGCGGGGTGGCCACTGCTGTACTTAAGCCTCATCAACTGTAATGTAAATTTGGGTTTTTTTGTTGGACGACTGATCCAACGGGTTACAATTGTTTATTTGTCTCCTTGGTTTCTAAGAAGTATTGTTTGCAGATAAGGTGAAAAGTATTTGTTAGGGTTTGTATTGCTACAGTATCAATACAAGTGGGGAGATGTTTTTAGTTTCCTCATACAATTTCGCAGTGGGTTGACGTCAGTAAAGCCGCATGTAATCTAGTAATTAGTACAGTTAAGGTGTAACGTGTTTGAACGCCCCTCAAAAGCGCTCTAAAATTTTAGCTTCATTGATCACATGTATTCTGTTTGGGGTGATTTTAAGCATTTAAAATGCTACGCGGTTCTAATAATAATCCGGCGAACGGAGCCTGAAGAATCGATTTAACAAGAAGAAAATAAATGCCCATCACTACTCTCCACCCTTGAATATAGATTTGTGTTTTTTTTTTATATTTAATACTTTTTTCTTTTTTACAGGCAAATAAGGACACTGAGGTCGAGGTTGGTGTGTTACTTGTGATTATGTGCTGTGTATATTTATTTTTTTAATTATTTAATATAAACTATTTTCTTTAAATGTCTAAACTACACTGTCACACAACTGAATTGAACTGTTTTTTTTTCACCAGCCAAAGAGGCGATCCCAGAGGCTGTCGTCAGTAAGTTTGTCATTATTTTCAATCATTATTTACTATAATTTATAGCATGGCAAACAACTTAAATACTGTTTTTTCCCCCGCAGAAACCCAGTACGCCAGCTAAAGTGGAGCCAAAAGAAAAGGTAAGGAAACGGTTGTCATTGTTCATTGACAATCAAAAGTGTGATTTGTAAGTCTTGTTATCTATTTGGATATTTACATTTGTGCCGTGTTTCTTATAGACTACTGTCAAGGCAGCACCCAAACCCAAAAAGGTAAAGGAGGTAGCAGAGAAGGCCAAGTCTGAAGTGAAGAAAGATGATCCTGAGTCTGAAGAGAAGGAAGAACCAGCACCGGCAGAAAACGGAAAGACAGATGCTTCAGAGGTAATATTATTGTTGGCTACCATTCTTTTATTTCTTTTATCTTTTAATAAAAAAAATATGGATATTTGTATGTTGAAGGTAATTCAAACTCATGAGTGTTCGGCATTAAAATCAGGCCAACTGTAACATGTATTTACTATTTGTTCCCTTCACCATAACACATATTTTGTGCACAGCAAAAACTACCAGTTTTTAAATGTTAAATGTTATGTGATATCCTTTTTAACCTTCAGGGGGCAGCGGAAGACACAGATGCTAAGGAAAATGCAAAGGCAGATGAGCCAGAGAAGAAGTAGACAGAATAACACCGTGAACCTTTTTGCCACCATTTGTTAGTTATGTACCTTCTTTCTTGTACAATGCAGAGTCATATTTTTATCAGCTATTTTCTTAAGATAAAGGTTTTGCAATGCAAGGTCTAGAAGCCACTTTTTATACAACTGGGAGAGGAGTTATGATCAGTGTGTGGTCAAAGCTACCCTGCTTATTAGTGATCTGTTTTTTTTATCGGGGGGGTTACAGTTGCAGCAATAACATACCAATATCAGGAATTTATGATTAATACTGAAGAGCCTGTCTCAGACTAACTTCACATATAGGTTTTATGAGCGACAGTGTATTTAACTTGTATTGTATGGAGAACGGTTTGGGCTTTTAAACACAACAACAGTATGTTTTATTCTTCTTTATAATGGGAAAAAGGGGGTGATTGTTTAACTTGTGCGCTATCACAGTATTTCTTTTATTCACATCGTTTCATCATCCTTCCTAGCTACGGGTTCAGGATTTTGTCAGGCTTATGTATTATGTGAAATGATTTTTGTTTCTGTTTGGTACTGGCATTGCAATAACATTTGTATAGCTGCTGTAAAACAGTTTTTTTCCCATAATTTCTATACATAATATATATATTCCACTATGTAATGGTATGTTGTGAGGATGGATGATGTGTTTTTAGACAAGCTATTTTTACATGTGTTATACAATGGCTGTATCTTATCTTTTATGGACCCTGATGAATAATATGACTGTCAAGTGAACATACCAGCAGTAGTGTACGGATTTATGTATCAATGTACAGTATTTCTCTTTTGTAGCTGTATTTGTGTTATGATTGGCATAAACGTGCCGTTGAATTAAAATTGCTTTAATTACTCTCTCACTATGCGTTAATGAAATGAGTAATAACTGCTGAAACCAGTACTGGCCTTAAAAGCCAGTGTTTGTTTAGGATGCCAATTTTGTTCATATATGGGTTTGGGTGCAGAAGCGCCGCAATACTTTTAAGATGACGGTAAAAACAATGCTGAGTGTGTCCGGTAAGTGTTTTATTTCATGTGGAAGACGTGCTCAATTGAACTCGGATTGGGTAATTGATTTGGCCAGTGAGGAGCTTGCCATCTTTGTGCCATGAAAATGCAGTGATCGTCTGTCATTGTCCTGCACCGTGATTAATTGGCTAAGGAACTGAGGTAGGCTGTTTCTGTACACGTGTATAATTGCTGCTGTCAGAAGTTTCGTCAATCAAGTAAAGTCCTTCCAAAGGCAAGCATACATGCCCAAAATATGACTAATCCCAGTTGATCTGCTTTACAGCAGTTTCATAACAGTAATATTAAATTGCATTGCCAGGTTTTTAGTCTTTATGCCTTAAATCAATACCAGGCCAACACCTAAAGACTAGACATTGCTAGCACTGTTTTACCGTGTACTACCATTCCAAACATTGAGAGTTCATTGTGTGTATGTATGTGGCCCTCCACTAAATGATTATGATGAATACACTACCATTCAACTGTTAAGTGTCATACAGGAATTTCTATTTGTGTCCAATAAAATTGTTTAGAAATACAATGTACATTGTGTAATGTAAATGTCTATTGTAGTTCAAAATAACTTCCATTTCTACATGGGTGTTCAGTGGCTCAAAAACGCAACCATCACTCCTTCCAATGGCACGTTGTGTTTGTTAATCTAAGTTTATAATTAGGCGCTTTGACCATTAGAAAACCGTGTTTGCAATTATGTTAGCACAGCACAAATAAAGTTGAGTCTTGTGAGCATCAGCAACTGTCTGGTTGATAACAGGCTTAAAATGTCCAGAAACCAAAATACTCGTCTGTCTCTCCTTGTTCTAAGAAATTAAGGTTAATCCATGGGAGAACTTGTATTAACTGAAACTACAATGCTGTTAACTCCCCAAATACATTCGTGTATAGTTAGGGAGGTGGTCCTCCACTTACAGCTTCATAAAATAGTACCAGCAAAACATCAGATGCTGGTGGAGTGCGTAAGACCACCTGTTAAGCATAGTGAAGCCATAAAGGAAGACTATCACTTTATTTGGAAACGCCATGACTATTTTCTCCATCAGGACAATGACCCAAAGCACAGCTCCAAACTATCCAAGAACTATCCAGGGAGGAAGCAGTCAGCTGGTTTTCAATGTAGATGGCTGTATCCTCGCATTGTGTGTAAGAACTGCCCATGTACAGTATATTGACCATGTACTCTACCAGACACCCCTGCCACATGCCCACAAACAGCCCCTGCCTTGGTCTATTGGCAATTGTCTCATGCAGTGTCACTTGCATTTAACAGACATTATTTTATGAGTCCATGATCAGGTGAGAAACAAATACAAAACCAATACAAATGCATTGTCTAGTGTACTGGCATCCAATAATTACTCGACGAAGGGCAAACTTAACCGACACACAACAAGATCATGTGTGTGTGACGTCATCCACGAGACTCGACCGTGTTCAAAGAAAGACACAGTATGTCTGTTACTACAATGTGTGAGCAATATCAAGAACTTATGTTCTGGAAATTAATCAAAAGCATTTGAATGTGCAATTCAATAGAAACGGTCCATTTAGCGGGTGCAGCGTCGCTTTGTAGCAGGTGAGCAGAACATCGGAGCTTTCCCCACCCCCTACTTCCGCCGCGGTGGCGGAAGTAGCTCGTATCGCCCGAGAGGCCTCATCCTTCCTCCAATGGCGACCGAAAACAAGCTGAATAGAAAGCGGCAGCAACCGTGGAGGGGGGTCAGAGCACCGTGTAACCGAAATTAAATAAATATATCACACTCTCACCGGTCGTCAAGTTAGTTTACAACTGTACACCCACCGAATCGCGGCCGATTCAATGGCCAAACATCGGAATATTTCGCTCCTGGAGTCGGGTAAGGCGGGTATTTAGTTCCCCCGGATGCATCGCTGTGCATTTGTGACTTCATCTCGATTTAATATCGATGTGTTATTGTTGTTACCGTTCCCCTCTTCTGTTCATTTGCAGAGCTGTATTACCTAATTTCGCGTTTTCTAACCACGGGTCCGTGTCGGAGAGCAGCCGAGGTGAGCTACCTTGTTGACAGACATATTTACTATTCACAGTTGTTCTAAAAAATAGCCAGTTAAGGAGAACTCTTAACATAATTTTTCGTCTATTGCAGGTTTTAGTGAGCGAACTGGAAGAACACCAGGTGTGTATTGCAGCAGTAACTATCCTGCCCGGTTTCTAAAGTACAACTTGACTTTTTTAACGTGTCTCTCACCGGGTTTGACATCCACGCTCGGTTTGTGCCAACTTAATTTCTGCCCGGCGTTATTGGGCTCCTAGGTCATTTTGAATGCCACACTAATAAACACATTGTTGGCAGCTTTTACCCTGCAGATTGGACTGGCAAGGCAATGAACATCCCAGGTCTTACGAGGATTTGGTAAGTCTATATATATATATATATAATATAATAATCTACCGGTGTAAATGGGAATAATTCCATTTTGTTATTGTTGAGTGACAGCCATGTGTCCATGCGTGGGCCATTTACCTAGTCTTTGTTCTGGCTCGGTCGTTGCGACATTCTTGCAAAAATAATAGCAATATTTTGACTTCTACCGAAATTTAATTGGACGTGGGTAAATAATATCGGTCTCGGAGGCCAACCACAGTACAGTAACGTTATATAGGAACAATTTGATGGAGCGTTTATTACATGTTTCTGTTGTACTGTACTGCAGATGGGGTGGGTACTCTGTTAACCGGCTACGTCAGGACACCCCTGTTGACCAATCCGCGTCCTAGACAGGCTGTCGTTGCGTTCTTTTCCTTGTGACCTGTGCTGTGATTCGCCGGTTTAGGAATGTGTTTTCCATAAAACGTTCCGCCTACAAAGAACACACGGCTCACTATAGAGGAATGGGATCCGATGGACAGATGAAGAAACCCCAGTTCTGTCAGCACTGCTCCCATGTCTGGACATTCACGTTACCATTACTGTAATGACCAATATCACTCACTGCCTGTGTGCAGGAATATAATGATATAAGAATTAGAAACCAGGTGATCTGAGCGCTGAATGCTAGTTGACTGAAAGATACTATGTGCATTATTGCACAAAATCATTTGTGTAATAATTTAACAATAACTGTTTGTTTATAAGCTAATAATAATAAACATTAGGTACAACATACCATATATATGGTCTGTATCAACACACTTTGTATTACGTCATGCATACCTCAATCCAGGATAACACGCCTCAATCTAGGAACAGTTAATGTCTCTCTACACCAGATGCATAATGCAAGTTTGAACTCTGTTTTTGTCATCCTCGTGCTTGGTTACTAAGGCACAGCAGCCATTTTGGAATTAATTAAACGAAGGGCCTGATTGGGCCCCTTGTGCATTTTAAAAGTCCATTCTGGTTAATTTACCTTTTATGGGATGACATCAAATGCTAAAAATGTAACTAAAAACAAATACATTTGAGAGATGTCAGATCTCTGTTGGGATTATAGGTAAAATGTCGTGCCTACAAGGCACTGCAGTCAGGAGTTCAAATCCAGACTGGTGCATACTGGCAAAGCCTGGGGTCCTTTGTTGACTCCCTCTGTGGATGTTCCGGACCTTCAAGAACGTTTCCCTTGTAACAGTGGAAGCTTGATGAGTCATTCTGCTTATTTCTAACACTTATTGGTCTGATAGGTGGCCACCAACAGACACATTGCACCAGACCATTTGCTGCAGATCTGTAAGCAAATTGGACCTATTCTGGACAAAGACAGGCCGTCATGTGTTCCAGGCATACATTCTCTACTGGGAACCGGGAGGCAGTCCATACTCCAAACATCAAAAGGTGCACAACATTGAGCTGTTTTTTTTATGTATTCAGCTGTTTGTTCTTTTCCTTGGTTGTCAAGCTTTTGCCATTGTATATGACTAAATTGCTGAGTTGTTTCTTATTTCATATTCCAGGTTATGTCAATGTTCGTAGAAAAGGCTCGTCATTCGCTGCCCTTCACAGAGGGAGACCACCAGAGGTGCCTTTGACCTGCAAGGATCCTCCGAATCTAGGTTGGTATTCTTTATACAAGAAGTGCATTTTCCAAACCGTTATTGGAATGTTTCTTTTTCGTAATGATGTTGGTATTGTAAATCTCAGTTTGTTTAAGCTATTATATAGGATAACATCTATACAGGTGTGATCTATAGTGTGATCTATAGTGAACTTGGAAGTATTCCAATGATTTGGGTTACTAGCTATGGGATTTGTGTTTGGACTCTTTGATTTGAGTGTATCCATATTAGACTTCACCGTTTAGAAATTCCAGCAGCCTTTGTACTTGGTCCCCCCTGACATTAGGTTGGCCAAAATATTTGGACAAATGTACATTCGGTGTAACAAACCTGTCATATCTCTAGCTTGCATATATAAACATTTAGTTGTATCTGAGCAGTACAAGATGTTTCTTTAAACTGCAGTATTCTTCCTGCCGCTGCCATTGGCAGCATCAACCTCACATATTACGGGATTGAGCCTGTTTCAACTATGCAAACGCCTAAGCCATAATACTACAACTATGTTTCACAGGTGATCTACTCAGAATCATGGACAGTTCCTTTTTTATTATTTCTCATCTTCCTCTTTCTGTTACTTTGGTACATATAAAAATCAGACACCATAACCAAACTCTAAATTTTTTGAAATGCAAACCCTCAAATCAAGATATCTGTGACGGTTTCCTTGTGCATTTGTTCTTTAATTTCATGCTGTTATCATGCTGAGACTCTTAAGACCTCGTGTTTTGTACTCCACAGTGGATGTGCACAGAGGAAGGGAGCTAACGGGCACTCAGCGGTTCTGTGCTGTGAACCCCGTGAGCAACTATCAGCACATGCGGATGCACAGGAGGATTCTGGGTCACCTTTCTGCAGTCTACTGCATCGCTTTCGATCGAACCGGTCTCAGGATATTCACTGTGAGTTGTCGTCAAGTTCTTTGGGGGACATCGCGACCGGTTAGACATCTGTGGCTCCTCACTGGTCTTCCTTGTGATACCTTTTCAAGGGCTCAGACGACTGTTTGGTGAAGATATGGTCTTCCTTCGACGGGAGACTTCATTCCACCCTTCGTGGACATTCTGCCGAGATCTCCGACTTGGCTGTCAGCTTTGAGAATACCTTGATAGCAGCCGGCAGCTGCGACAAAACCATCCGAGTTTGGTGCCTTCGTACCTGTGCCCCTATGGCTGTCCTACTGGGGCACAGTGGATCCATTACCTCTTTACAGGTACGGCGCTTCCATGTTCTGCAGTTTCATGGTCACGTTGGGGGTAAAATGTGTATTTAAGTTGATGCTATCCAAGTGCTTGCATATATAGACGCCATGTTATGCCAACAGCACTCCGACCCCAGGGTCTATAGGTGATCCACTAGTCTAATTGTTCTATGTGTTCTAGACATCTCTCAGTGTGGGTGCCTGTTTGCCTTTAACTAGTCCAATTGTATCTGTGGTCAGTTCTCACCGTTTGCCAAGGGCTCAAAGAGATACCTGGTGTCCACTGGAACTGATGCGACCATATGCTTTTGGCAGTGGGACGCCAATAACTTAAGCTTCAGGTGAGTTCTGTAATCTATTCGCTTTGTAAAGATAATTCTTGCGTCGTTACAAATAAGCACTGAAAAACGCATCCTTTTCCTAAAGTGATCGCGCACTCAAGTTTACTGAGAGATCCAGGCCCGGTGTTCAGATGGTGTGCTCCTCGTTCAGTCCAGGTGAGAGCGCCCAGTTTTGTGTGAAGAAATGCTGTACGAGTGTTAAATATTGTTTTACAATGTAAACATACCGTACCGATTTCCAGTGGTCGTAGCTCATACTAAGTATTCATCCAGCTTTCTACCAACTTCAGACATTATTTCAGCATGGGAATGCAGAGGCTCTGAACCAAATTGGGAAAGATTTATAGCTTTGTTTTATAAAATATTTTAGGTGGCATGTTCTTAGCGACGGGAAGTACTGATGATGTCATCAGAATATATTACCTGGGAGGTGGGAACCCTGAAAAAGTATCAGAGCTTCATGAACACACGGTAAGGCCTTAATGAGCACATGAACAATCACATGAAGGTTTCTTCCAAAATAAAGGAAACACCGACATTCTCTTAATGACACATCGGCCTGCCTGAATTGTGGTAAGGCAGAAATTATAGTGTCCGGACCATATTGGTATGGTTGCCAGTCACCGTTAAAGTAACAAAAATAATATACATATTTTGTTACTGTACAAATGGCTTGAATTAATAAGTAAAACATTTTTATAATTTACTATGAATACTGTAGCTAGGACAATTGCTAGCCCTGAGAAATAGGTTTGGTAGCAGTCAGTGAATGTTCCCTACATGCAATGCGTTTCTGCTCCTGCTCTAGTTGACATGTTTGGTTTAATCAAGCCATGTTGGCCTCTCCGATGGTACCACTGAATTGGTTTTCTTTCCATACCTGTAAGTTATTTATTATTGCTTGGATAAACACGTTTGATGCAAGGTTTGAGGAAATCAGTTATTTTTACACACTTGCATCAAATGATGTATCAAACAAAAAAAGAGCTATTCGCTGTTCTCCGTATTGGCCAAGAATTGTTGTTGAATCAGGCCGTTGATAGTCTTTCAGTGCTTCAGAAGTATACGGCTGTTTGCTAAGGCAGTCGTTTGCTTGAGGCTGAGTGACTGGAGCATTGATGTTACAGGCAGAAAGTACATTCAGACTGCACCCAACTGCAGCTCCTTTTTTTAGACATTCCTTCTCCGTAGGTAGACTGAATCGTCAACTACCATAAATATATTGGGTAACGATCTGGTCAGTGAGTCAGTCAAAGCTTATTGTGGATCTACAGCAAGTTGTGTCATGTGTTAAATCTTCAGATCTCTTCTAGCCATGGTGTAATTTACTTGCTAATTTACTTGCCCTCAGTATACTTTAAACCTTCTTAGGTGTTTCCTATATTATGGCAGAAAACTGTAGCAGCAGTATGCTGAACATGAGGAAAGAGTTACTTAAAATATCAAATACATTTTCATCCATTTATGTGTTATTTTACAATAATACAGACACTGATGTGAAATTGTGTTCAGTGTTGTCAATATCTGCTCTAATTCATAGGACAAGGTCGACAGCATCCAATTTTGCCACGCAGATGAAAGGTATGACCGATGTGGAAAAACTGGTTTAGCTAGAGCAGCTTTTCATTCTACTTTAAGGATTATCTGAAGTTAATTTTGTTGGTTTGCCTTGTTGTAGGTTTGTGAGTGGCAGTCGTGATGGCACAGCACGGGTCTGGAGGCTGTCTCAGCGTCAGCAGTGGAGGAGCCTCTTGCTGAACATGAATGCCACTTTACCAGGGTAAGAAATAATAGCTGATCTAGCATATATATGTGCTCATATTTGATCTAGCATATATACGTGCTCATACCTGTCCTAGCATATATACATGCTCATATTTGATCTAGCATATACGTGCTCATACCTGTCCTGGCATATATACGTGCTCATACCTGTCCTAGCATATATACGGGCTCATACCTGACCTAGCATATATAAAAAATATATGCGCGCATGCGCTCATACCTGTCCTGTAATATATACGTGCTCATATCTGGTCTAGCATATACAGTGGATATAATAAGTCTACACACCATGCAATCTGACATATGTGCGCTTTTGCAAAGCAGGTCACATTAAAAGTTCTGACATGATTTATCTGTGTAAACATTTTCCACATAATTTTAACAAGGTGTGTAGACTTTTTATATTCCCTGTATACGTGCTCATACCTGACCTGGCATACATACGGTTAAGGAAAGAATTGTTTGATCCCCTGCAGGTTTTCCTGCCGATAAAGACATGATCAGTCTAAGTTTAATGGTAGTTTTTTTTTTTGATTTTTTTGTTGTTATTCTGTCTCTAACTGTGGATCAAATAATTTCTTCCTTCACTGTACATGCATGCCCTTAATTATGTTTCTCCTCAGCTCAGAACAAACGACCGATGAAGAGAACTTCTTCAAGCCCAAGGTCACCATGGTAGCGTGGGATCGCCATGACAACGCAGTCATCACAGCAGTCAACAACCATCTCCTCAAAGTCTGGAACTCCTACACGGGCCAGCTGCTACATATTCTCAAAGTAGGGGGAACTGCAGCCTTTCATTCCATTTCGGTGCATGTTTTGAAGGATGTTTTAATTTAGCTGTGATGCATTTGGGTCCGTAATATCGTCCTAACAATATCCCTAGGTTTTTTTGTCAGGAAAAACATTGTTGTTTTTCTGCATGTCTTTAAGGGCCATGAGGCTGAAGTGTTTGTCCTGGAGCCCCATCCGTCAGATCCCAGGATCATGCTTTCTGCTGGTCACGATGGAAACGTCTTCATGTGGGACATTGTCCGGGGCACAAAGACACAGCATTACTTCAACATGGTGAGGACAAATCTAGTCAGGTTTCATGTATATCTGTTGTATGCATGAATCGGTATTCATATTCAAGATCTCTCTGTTCCACTTTCATGGGGCAGCCGTCACTGAAGAATTACCGCAACATCCATTCTCTAACTTGTGCCCCTTATTTCGGGTTTATCCCTGCACAGATCGAGGGCCAGGGGCACGGCGCTGTGTTCGACTGCAAGTTCACTCCAGACGGCCAGCGCTTTGCCTGCACAGATTCCCACGGCCATTTAGTCATTTTTGGCATTGGGAGTTCCAAGCCCTACGAGAAGGTACGAATGGAGCTGTTACTAGGAAGTGTCCTCGGTTTGTGTACGAGCACCATTCATCAAGATTGACTGCCTGTCGTTTTGTCCAGCTTCCAGATCAGGTGTTTTTCCACACGGACTATCGGCCACTGATCCGCGATGCCAACGGCTACGTGTTGGACGAGCAGACCCAACAGGCACCCCACCTCATGCCCCCTCCCTTTCTAGTAGACGTGGACGGGAACCCTCACCCCCCTAGATACCAGCGGCTGGTCCCTGGAAGGGAGAACATTGCAGACAAACATCTGGTGCCTCAATTGGGATATGTTGCCACAAGTATGAAATCTGCTTTGGCTTCACATCAGTTTGTTTTACCATTTGTGCACTGTTTGCAAGGTAGTATTTAATATTCATGTTTCTATTTGACCAGTACTACTACACACTGGAAGTCAATTTGACCACATGGGGGTTTTATATCGTCTGTCTGTCTCTGTTTTTGAGTGGTCGGGAGCAGTTATTCATGTGAAAAACTTTGGGGATCCAGAGAGAACTGGATCTGGTGGGAATGGAGGTATCGGAATGCTCACAGGATTTAACTACTTAGTTAGTGGAAAAGTAAAGTTACAGAAGTGACTATTTATTCCAACATTTCATTACTTAGTTATGGAATTGTTGGGTGGGTGGTTTGATGTAGTTAAATGGATTAATACATTTCACCAAGGTATTTTCTTGGTAGTCAGATGAGTTCGGTATCAAGTTCTAAATCAGACTGCAACATCGTTTGCTGCCTTGAGTTTACAGCTTCTCAATATTTTGGACAAAAGACAAAAATACACTAGGAATGTAAACACAAACTAGCAAAGGCTGTGTAAGTCTGTATTAACCAGACCAGCTAAAAACTTGGTCAAGATTGCTACAGGGAATATGTCGTTTAGATGGGCTTGTTTTTTTCCTGCATAGTTTTTTGTTTGCCATATTATTTGAGGTAGTCTATTTGTGTTAGCGGGAGCCATTGTTGGCTAGCTAAATTAATGCTAGCCACATTTTGCATGCATCTCTTTGTCAGTCAAATGTGTCGGCTTTGATAAAATGGGGCCTGCCGTTGGCAAGGCCCGTTTTTATTTAGCCGTCATAATGGTTTACAACCAAGTTGGACAGAATTGTGCGTGGCTAGCATGCTACAGTGGTGGGAGTGCCATTTTGATGGCTAACCACAAGCTGAAAAAATCCATTTTGTTTTTTTTTTCTGCATCATTGTTCCTTGGTTTTAGCTCAATGCTGGCTAGTTGATGTTCATGTGTCGCCGTGAGCAGTTGCGGGAGGCCAAGCCTATCTGTTCATGGTCAGTTGATCAAGATTGGCATGTCCCCATATGTTGGCGCGCTACTGTGGTGTTTATGTATTTGAAATATTTCATCGAATATTTTGAGGCTTTTACTAATGCTTCCCAGGGATTGCTAGTTGCAGGGGGGAGGGTTCTGCCTGTAAATGCAAACTTGTTAGAATTCAATTAGATGACTATTGGTTTATTTTTGCGTAGAGCCCTATTGTAGTTCTGATTGGCTATGGTACACAGATCTGTGTAGGTTTTAAGACTGATATTCTTATTCACTGTAATTGTTTGTCCACTCTGATGTCCACTTTCCCACTCAACATTGCTATAGAATTCACAATCATTGCAGATATTCCCGGACATCAGTTTAAAAACATACATTTTACCTCATTCTCGTTTGACAACATTTGAAAAGCCGTGTCCGTGTCCCAGCGGTCTGCGTGAACAACATGTTATGGTTGTGAAATGTGGCCTGTTTCACTTTCAGACTCTAACCACACCGCATGGTTCACCCTTTTAGGTGATGGCGAAGTGATGGAGCAGGTGATCAGTCAGCTGACCATGGACCATGAGGAGGCCATGGGCAGACGCAGTGCTTTGGACAATGCCATTAGACATCTGCAAGAGCAGCAGGACAGACAGAGCAGGCAAGGATCTGCTGTCCCAGCAGAGGTCCAAGTACAGGGCCCAGCATTCCCAGCCCCCAGCACCCCACGCAGAGGTACCCCAACATTGCTACGAAATGTACTGTGTGATCGCAGAGGACATGTCCCTGGCCTGTGTTTTTTTCCTTTTCACACAGTACCATTAGATTCATGCTTTCAGTTGATTATTAATGACCACAATGGAAATCGACAAATGCATAGATATTCCCACCGGAACTAATGATTGTGTTCAATCCGTGATGGCGTCTTCCTTGCTCTCTCGTCCTGTCCCCAGTGTCTGTGAATGAGCGAGGTGCAGCTGACATGCAGTCGTCCCCTAACGTGGGTCTACGACGCAGCGGACAGGTGGAGGGAGTGAGGCAGATGCACCAGAACGCCCCTCGCAGTCAGATTGCCACCGCGAGGGACTTGCAAGCCTGGAGTAGCAGGGTGGTGGTGCCTGAGCTCTCATCCAGCTTGTACAGGTGAGGCTGAGAGGTGGTCCATTACATGGTTGTTGGTGGTTGGGGGGGGTTTGTAGGTGGTCCATTACATGGTTGTTGGTGGTTGGGGGGTGGGGGTTGTAGGTGATCCATTACATGGTTGTTGGTGGTTGGGGGGGGTTTGTAGGTGATCCATTACATGGTTGTTGGTGGTTGGGGGGGGTTGTAGGTGATCCATTACATGGTTGTTGGTGGCTGGTTTGGGGGGGGGGGTGTTGCCCGTCAAAAGCGCCTAGCTGTAGCCTGTTGTTCCTATTGCGCTCTGTTCAGCAATATATATATTTCTGTTTCTTTCTTCTGTACATTTTCAGATCCCAGGATCTTTTCCGAATTGCTAAAGGAGAGGATGAGATTGCCTTGTACAATGCGAAGAAACGCCGTGTGACATATGGCAGTTGCAGAGTGAGTGGAAATATTTATTCAGAACATGGTGGCATTTGAACAACGGTACTGCGGTTCAACCTACACGATTTGCTTAAACTATTATTTCCAGGATGATTCAGACGATGAACTTCCTTGTGTGAAACGAGCCCAGTACCGGAAAAAGCAAAAAACCATCCAGCAGAGCAGAGATGGTGTCGTGGAGGAATTTATTGAATTCTCTTGTGAGGAAGGAGAGGAGTCTGTAACATCAGAGGTAGCTTCTACCAACCATTGTGATAAGACATTTTTGTGTATGTATGTATATGTGTGTGTGTGTGTGTTTATCTCTCTTGGGATCCAATTCACCTCTGCATATTTTTAATTCGGAGGGTTGGATGGATTGTAGAGTGAGTTTTAGTTAGACTTTGTGTGAATTAGATAAATAATGTAGTCACAACTTTAATATTAATCTCTAGGACCATGAAATGGAAGGCAGTGATCTAGATTCCTCCAATGATGAGGAGGAATGGAAAAGTGACAGCTCAAGGTACAAATGTCTTGTTTCCTTCCTCTTTACTTTACCTGTTTTTCTTGTTTAAATGCTAACCTACCGTTGCCCCTGACAGCCATTCATCCAGTGAGTACTCTGACTGGACTGCAGACGCCGGAATTAATCTGCAGCCCTCCACTCCTCTTTCGTCGCGGAAACGAGTTCGTCGGCAGCTCTGCAGCTCCGAGGAGGAAGACAACGTGGACGAGGGGAAGCAGCAAAGCGACGAGGAAGAAAGACCACCCCAAACCAGCAAGCGAAAATCACAAAAGACCAAATGCAGGACGCCCAAGGTTAGCCGCGTGCATCCTACTCTGGTTTACCACAGTCACTTGTATTTCTATTTGCTCGTTGAATGCCGCGCATTTCCTAATTTCCGTTGGTCTCACTCAGCGACCTAAAGCCCGGCCCTCGATCAACAGAGAAGTGTCCAACGAGTTCAGACCCTCAGCATGGATCACTGATGTGTTTCCTCGGAAGTCTCCCTTCGTACCGCAGATGGGTGATGAGGTTCGTAGCGGTCCGGAGCATTGTGGCTTTCATAGTCATAGTGTCAGGCTTGTGGTCCGTTCCATTTGGGCTTCAATTTCAGTCAAATCGGAAAGCAAACCTTATTCTGAAGTCGTAATTGAAGAGGTCATGCGTTTACGTTTACAGAGAGTTTTCTGAATTCAACTTGAATTGAGCCCAACTCTGACCCATCTTGTGTTTATGCGTGCGTCGCTGGGCTCTGAATACTGTTTCTGTCCCTCACTTTCTCTCAGGTGATATATTTCCGCCAGGGTCATGAGGCGTATGTGGAGGCGGTGAGCCGAACCAACTTGTACCCCATCAACATGGAGAAACAGCCCTGGAAAAAGATGGAACTGAGGGTAATAGAAGAACTAGGCTTTGGTTATCGCTGTGAGAGGATGGAAATATCACAAAACATCCATAATATATCTGTAGGAATAGTGGAACTGTAGTGTTTTGCAATACTTGATATTATTGTTGTGTGGATTCGTCAGCACATCGGATAGTGCACATATTCCATTGGACAGCCAAAGCTTCTGACGCAAGATAAAATCCGCTTTAGGTTTGGGTTTGAACTGTTGAATACGTTTTACACAATGTTTTGGGGCGTATCTCAAATGTTTTGGCTGCGACGGCATGGAAGAATAATTTTACATTGGCCCTCTTTACAGGACCAAGAGTTTGTTAAAATAACTGGGATCAAGTATGAAGTCTGCCCTCCAACCCTGTGTCGCTTGAAACTGACTCTCATCGACCACGGCACAGGAAAAATCACAGATAAATCGTTTTATGTCAAGTGAGTGATGCCAAAACGTTTAAATTGTCCAACTTGAATCATTTCTGTGTATTCTCAGACGTTCGCTGACGTCTGATCATATTTTCTCAGGTACCATGACATGCCGGATGTGATTGACTTCCTGGTGCTTCGACAGAGTTACGACGAAGCACGCAATAGAGTCTGGCGGCAAAGTAGGTTCATCTTTGGCTTTATTAAATGTAAGCTTTTAGAAACCGAATAATTAGTAAAAGTTACTTAATCAGCTTGTTATCAATTGAGAGAACCTTTTTGGAGATAATTTAACCTGAATCTGGCTAAAAGTGATGTCTCCATGCTCACCTGAAACAAGATGTAATTCATCCACAGCTCTGATGATTTTGTCAAAAAATGAGATCGGACAGTACTCTGTATACATTAAGTTACAGAATATGCATATTGGTGTTTTTAATGATTATTTATTCAACTTCTAAATTAAAATGTATTATAAGATTAGCGAAGTGCTTGAATAGAAGAATGAAGAAACAATAAGCAATGTCGACACTGGGAGATATGCAGGATGTTCAGAGTGAGGTAGCAAGCACAGTGCATTCTTTGACACTGTCTGACTAACTTCTCCAGAGTTTTTAACTCAACCTTGTATTTGATCTTGAACCTATTTTCTACGTTTTAACGACAGTTAATAAGGTTCCCCACTGTTGCCTTGGCACCGTCACGGCATCATGGCAACCACAAATCTGACAAATATTTTTGTTGGGTCCAACATTAAGTAAAAACTTTTTTAACAATTTGGGACACTTCTTATTAGCTGCCTGTCATTTTCAGCCTATTCATTTAATGTTTGGCTGTGCGTAAAAGGTTTATAAACCTGGGGTTTTCCCTCTGTACCCATTGTCCACATTAGATAAATGAGTCCAAAGGTAAATCCATTATTTGCGGCATTCTCAATATAAGACGGTAATGTTCTTCACTACAGATGACCGATTCCGTTCAGTAATAGATGACGCCTGGTGGTTTGGGACCATTGTTTGTCAGGAACCGTACCAGCCTGAATATCCTGACAGTCATTTCCAGTGCTTCAAAGTCCGGTGAGATTGTCTCAAAATGCTACTTTAATGCCTCCCTGCACTGCTGCAAACCAGTGAACATAGAACCAACCAGTTAATGTATCCCTGCACTGCTGCAAACCAGTAAACATAGAACCAACCAGTTAATGTATCCCTGCACTGCTGCAAACCAGTAAACATAGAACCAACCAGTTAATGTATCCCAGTTAATGCTGCAAACCAGTAAACATAGAACCAACCAGTTAATGTATCCCTGCACTGCTGCAAACCAGTGAACATAGAACCAACCAGTTAATGTATCCCTGCACTGCTGCAAACCAGTAAACATAGAACCAACCAGTTAACGTGTATTGCATTCTTCTAACAACATGTGTCCGCGTTATTGCTAGATGGGACAACGGCGAAACTGAGAAGCTAAGTCCTTGGGATGTGGAAGCGATTCCAGAAGATGGTAATTAAACACAGACCATGTTGTTATACATTGATAATTCTGTGACTTAGTTTAGTACTAGGCAAGTAAATGGTTGATTAATTGTACGTGCTTGCTCTCTTCAGCACCGGATCCGGAGGATGTGGGTGCAGGGGTCCCGGTGACAGCCGAAGAGATGAGAGAGGTCATGTATAAACCCCAGACAGGAGAGTGGGGTGAGAGAACCAGAGACGACGAGTGCGAACGCATCATAGCGGGCATTGACCAACTCATCGCTGTTGGTAAGCACACTCACTTCACTACCTTTTGGTTTTCCTCCGTATAACGCCGGACGAGGCGCTATCACGTTCACGACGTTCTCATTCCGTTGACAGATATTGTAGCGCCGTTCTCCGGCCCGGTGGACATCGTTCAGTACCCAACCTACTGCACGATGATCGCCTACCCCACAGACCTGGGCACCATCAGACTGAGACTGATGAATAGGTTCTACAGGCGGCTGTCGGCGTTGGTGTGGGACGCCCGGTACATTGTGCACAACGCCCAGACCTTCAATGAGCCACAGAGCAAGATCGCACACTCTGCGAAACTTATCACAGATGTCCTGCTGAAATTCATCAAGTGAGTCGTCCGAATGCAAATTCAGTTCTATTTTATTCAGGTTACTGTTTCTTCAATTAATAGGTTTTGTATTTCCTCAGTCAACCTAGCTGTACAGATATCATGGAGATCTATAATGCTGTTGACGATATGGACTACACTGATGAGGTAAATCATCGTTTCATGATATAAATTATTCCAACCGTGTTGTGTCACGTCTGTTGATTTTAAATGCCTTCTGCAGGACCTGGATGTGGCACCTGGACCTTCATCTGGACACAGACTGCGTCAGGTAGGACGTGAACGCGGTTTATCAAATGTTTTTTTTGTGATTGAGTTAGGGGTCTAGAAGATAATCTTCATGTGTATCTTCCTTCACCCCAGCGATCTGTTGAGACGGTACCTGACCGAGACTCGTGGAAGGTTCAATGCAAGCGGCTGATGAACTACGTTTTCGAGTGTGAAGACTCGGAGCCCTTCAGAAAGCCTGTGGATCCGAACCTGTACCCTGTAAGAAAACGTGTGTCTAAGATGTGTAATAGGGGTTCTGGCCTTGACAGAACCAGTCACCTAATGTCCGGTATCTGTTTGCAGGACTACCTTAGCATCATCGATACGCCCATGGACTTTGGGTTGGTCAAGGAGGACCTTGAGGAGGACCGCTATGAGAACCCGATGGAGCTCTGCAAAGACACGCGTCTGATCTTTGCCAACGCTAAAGCCTATACGCCAAACAAGCGGTCAAAGGTATTTGCGTTTTCACCCATCATGGATGCAATTCCAATACAACACATGCAAGCAAATCCAATAAGCTACATTTTTACACCTAAACAAGTCCCCACCCCCCAGGAACTTTAAAAGCTCTTTTTTGTAAGGCTTTTCACAAGACTTGAGTGTTTGTGGTGTGTGATGTCACTGATGGATTATATGTTTACATGCTTCAGCACACTCTGCCCTGCTAAGTGTGTTTGTGTTGGCTATCACAAGTGTGTTTGTGTGGCTGTGCAGTTGTTCTTAGATGCTTCTGCCTTACAATTCTCACACTTTCAGTTGACCAGGGCAGATCTACTCGGGCAGACATTTCACAAACTGACTTGTGGCAGCTGAAGGTGGCAGCATATATGACTGTGACACATTTAAAGTAATTGAGCACCCATTGTTCTTAAAGTAGTAGCACCTGCCAGTGTTTGTATATGGAGATTTTATGGCTTTATGCGCTGGATCTGATGCCTCTGTGAGCAAGGGGTGTGGCTGATAAACCCGAACTCAAGTTTAAGTGGTGTGTACATACTATTGGTTATGCTCAACATGCAATAGTGCATATTGGGTTGATCCTTTATCAACCATTTGATAAACCAGCCGGGTTCTATGAGATTCCAGTCTGAAGACTAGGATTGGAGGTCAAGTCGCTTCGCCCTACAGATTTGCATCTCGTTGGTCCCCAGATCTACAGTATGACACTGCGGCTCTCTGCGTTCTTTGAAGAGAGAATCCGAACGATCATATCGGAATACAAAACCGCCGCCAAGAGCAGCGATAAGCTTCGTCGCAGCCAGAGGTTCCGGAAGAAGCTTCAGCATCAGGAGTCGGCGGCACCCAGCGGTGACATCACAAGGTATCGCCAACAGAACTACTTGTGTGTTCTTTTGTCTATTCAAATCCCTGTTATCTCCTGCCCATGCTGCATCTTCTCTTCCTAGAGTCCACAGGAAACATAACATACTACTAACACTGTCCCACAAATGTCAATTACACCCATACAACTATAAGCAGTTTTTTTATGCTTGTGTCTGTGTGTTTGTTTCGGCACGTTCCTCGTGCTACTTGAATGTTCTGGCAGTTTTTGTATTAATTTTGTAATTAATACTTGAGTAGATGATGTGAATTAAGTGTTTACAGGTATAGTAAGTTGCTGAGTTTTTGTAAAGGTGCCTGCTAGCATGTATTTTGGGGTAAGCCACTGTGGGCTCTACAACAGTGGTTATTTATCATGAAAAATGTGTAGAGAAGCAGTCACTCATGCTGGCTGGACCTTTCTCCTATGGCTTTTTTACCGTTTTCCCAACGTGCATTTGGTATGTCCATAAATGTATGTGGAAACTTACTTGCGTGTATTCTGATTTATCTTCAGTCAAAAGAGAGCTGTACTGAAAACTCAGGAAAAAGTAGAAGCGGCGTCTATAACCAAATCTACCTCAGCTAAAGTGTCTGCCGAGAGATCCAAGAGGAGGAGCCAAAACAGTGACAGCTCCTCTGTAGCCTCTTCTGGGTCTGACTCTGAGATTGAGAGTGAATTATCGTCGAGTGACGCAGACGCGAAGAAATTCACCAAATCCAAACGGCACCGTGTCCGCCGAGAGACCAGGGGAAACCGAAGAGTCACCAGAAACAACGGGGCAAAGAAAAAAGGTCCGGATTTGACATCGATCTGACGGAGTGCAGTCGAGTAATCATTGCTTGGTGTCCGCTGACCCTCTATAATCCCCGTTTCATTTCAGTTGCTCCGAGTGACAGTGAGGAGGAAGAGGAGTCCTCCCGTGAGGATGAGGAGAGCGCGGATGGTAGGAAGTCTTCCAACTCATCGTCTTCCCGATTCCCCAGCAGGGGCAGGAACACCAGGCTGACCAGAAACAGTGCTGCTGCCCACAACAAACGGCCGGGTAAGCGCCACAGCTGGAATATGGAGATTTAACTAGAGTGGTCTGCAAAATGTTTGTTTTTTCTGAGAAAGCCGCCTTTATCGTCATGGAAGAACTGAGAACTTTCCATACGGAGACAAAGTTTTTATTTATGTGTGTGTGTGTGTGTGTGTGTGTGTGTGTGTGTGTGTGTGTGTGTGTGTGTGTGTGTGTGTGTGTGTGTGTGTGTGTGTGTGTGTGTGTGTGTGTGTGTGTGTGTGTGTGTGTGTGTGTGTGTGTGTGTGTGTGTGTGTGTGTGTGTGTGTGTGTGTGTGTGTGTGTGTGTGTGTGTGTGTGTGTGTGTGTGTGTGTGTGTGTGTGTGTGTGTGTGTGTGTGTGTGTGTGTGTGTGTGTGTGTGTGTGTGTGTGTGTGTGTGTGTGTGTGTGTGTGTGTGTGTGTGTGTGTGTGTGTGTGTGTGTGTGTGTGTGTGTGTGTGTGTGTGTGTGTGTGTGTGTGTGTGTGTGTGTGTGTGTGTGTGTGTGTGTGTGTGTGTGTGTGTGTGTGTGTGTGTGTGTGTGTGTGTGTGTGTGTGTGTGTGTGTGTGTGTGTGTGTGTGTGTGTGTGTGTGTGTGTGTGTGTGTGTGTGTGTGTGTGTGTGTGTGTGTGTGTGTGTGTGTGTGTGTGTGTGTGTGTGTGTGTGTGTGTGTGTGTGTGTGTGTGTGTGTGTGTGTGTGTGTGTGTGTGTGTGTGTGTGTGTGTGTGTGTGTGTGTGTGTGTGTGTGTGTGTGTGTGTGTGTGTGTGTGTGTGTGTGTGTGTGTGTGTGTGTGTGTGTGTGTGTGTGTGTGTGTGTGTGTGTGTGTGTGTGTGTGTGTGTGTGTGTGTGTGTGTGTGTGTGTGTGTGTGTGTGTGTGTGTGTGTGTGTGTGTGTGTGTGTGTGTGTGTGTGTGTGTGTGTGTGTGTGTGTGTGTGTGTGTGTGTGTGTGTGTGTGTGTGTGTGTGTGTGTGTGTGTGTGTGTGTGTGTGTGTGTGTGTGTGTGTGTGTGTGTGTGTGTGTGTGTGTGTGTGTGTGTGTGTGTGTGTGTGTGTGTGTGTGTGTGTGTGTGTGTGTGTGTGTGTGTGTGTGTGTGTGTGTGTGTGTGTGTGTGTGTGTGTGTGTGTGTGTGTGTGTGTGTGTGTGTGTGTGTGTGTGTGTGTGTGTGTGTGTGTGTGTGTGTGTGTGTGTGTGTGTGTGTGTGTGTGTGTGTGTGTTTGGTGTGTGTTTGGTGTGTGTTTGGTGTGTGTGTGTGTGTCCCCGTCCGGCCAGAGCGTGGTACCCAAATGAATGGTAACGGCAGAACATCTAGACGTGAGCGGCGACGAGACGGCGACTCTGAGTTATCGCCATCCGATGGTTCGGAGACTTACAAGGAGCCTGAGGAGGAGCCTGTGGGCCGCAAGACAGTGAAAAGGAAAACTGCCAGGGCGGCCGTCGACAAGATGAAGCTTCTGGATGTCTCAGAGGAAGACTACGATTCCGCCTCTGAGGAAGAGGCCAACCGTAGCAGACTAAGCAGCAGCCACGCGACCCGGTTGAGCAAACGCACCGCCCGAATCCAGAGTAGCTCTGAATCCGACGATCGGTCGCCAGCACAGAGTAAGTACACGACGTCGGTTTAAACTGCTTTTGGATGTTGTTGTTCAATTGGTTTGCCATACCAGGGCAACGAAAGTGACATGACCGCAGAACAGATAAATAATGTGCCTTTTCTTCCCAAGGTTCTAAAAAAGCCAAGGATTCATCAGGTGATTCAGAGAACAACCAGGACAGTATTGGGAGCGCAGCTTCGTCCGGTTATTGCCATAATAATGGAGAGAGTAAGAGCTCTGGTAGCACCTGGATGAGACGACCAGATACAGAGGGAAAAGGTAAGCGCTACATGCATTTGTTTCTGCCTTTTCTATAACTTCGGAGGGTCCTGCTGCAGTGTTAATGTTTGTACTTATCTTTCAGATTTGTCTCATGTGAATGGGCACAGTACGAAACATCAAAAGGCTGACCGTGCCACTGAGAAAGCGCATGATGGTGGCAGAGAAGAGGAAGAAGCTGTTGTGAGACACAAGCCTTCCAAAAGTGTTCCAACAGCTGCTGTGAGCAAAGGTAGAACTTACATTACCAGTACTGTGGAGCAAGAGGATTCTGGGAAATGCAAACCCCTAGAAAGCTCAGATGAGGATGATGCAAACAACCGTGCCAAAAGGAACCCTCACCAAAATGGGAGAAAGGTGAAGAAAGACTCTAAGAGAAAAATAAAACGTTCAGTAAAACGCCAAGAACAAACATCTGCCTCAACCAACAAACAGCACAGTGCTGAATCGGAGGACATCACTGATACTCCAAAGACGTCGAGCTTTCGCAAGAAAAGACAGCAGAGTGAAGACGAGGATGGGGAGGCGGCCTACGCTGAAGCAGACAGCAACCTCTCGGATGAAGAATCTCAGGGAGAATCAACGGAAAAACGTTCGTTAAGAGACACGGACAAGCTCAATAGACAGTCTTACCGTGAGTCTGATTCGGAGAGCGAAGAGGATGATGTACCATATCGAAGGGCACGGATAAAAACACATGCTTTCTCAGAGGAAGAATCTGAAGGGGATGTGAAACGTCACACCAACAGAAAGATTCGTCTTCGAACCCAACCGCAAAAGAAATACGTGAATGAAAAGCTTGAGTCCTCTGAGGACTCGAGCTCTGAATTGCACGGCAGCCGTGAGAACGTGAAGAGCAATGGTGCTTTGTGTGACGATGGAGGTCAACGCGAACGTAGGGAAGCCTCCTCAACTAATTCAAAATTGTTGTCTTCCAAGAGAAAGCGTATTTACACGTCAGACTCGGATGACGACCCTGATGAAAAGAAACCTTGCATGCCCATGGCTGAGAGCAACTGTGAAGAAAAGGATACAAAACAGTCCAACTCCAAACATCCCGAAAAAGAATCTCCATCGAAGTCTGAACAGGAGGAAGGTGATTGGCAGGAGGACGAGGAGACGAAGAGTCCCAGTAAGAAGGCGACTTTGGTGCGACGGAAACGCAAGCGGAAGGAAAGATGCAGCAGCACCAGTGCCCATAGTTCTTCTGCTAAAAGCGAGGAGGAAGCGTCATCTGCCTCTGAGAGTCCTTCGGCCAGCTCAGGGTCCCAAAGGAGTCCGAAGACAAGGAGGCACAAGACGCGGACAAGAGTCAGTAAAAGGGGTGCCACCCGCCACGCTCAAAGTCGAAGGGATGCTTCTGACGCAGACAGTGATGAGTTGTACAAGATACCCCAGTGGGGAGCCCGTGATACACGTATAAAGACTCGAAACCGTGGCAAACGGACAGTGAAATATCATCACGACAGTGACTGAAGGGCTAACCTGGTCAGAGAGGCCGAGAGTAACTGGAGACAATGAAGACACTTGATAGCGTTAAGGTATTAGCACTGGAGCCCTTTCATGAGGAAATGCTGTGAATCTGTTTCATTCAGGGATATTTATATTTTCTATGAAAAAAGTTTATAAAATGTATGAATGCAAGCATTTGAACAGCTGGTTTTCACAAGATATTTTGAAAACCGCCCTCAATTTTGCTTGTGATTTGGCCAGCTAAATAACCATTCGGGGGAGATTTGTCAGCTTGGGTGCTATCTTAATATACCTCCGTTTAATCGAGTACTTTGCTGGCTTGCACTTAAAGAAAAAAGGAATAAAAACACTGTAAAGAGGTATTTCATACACTAGTTTTGCATTAAAATCTCAGGGGTCAACTAAGTTTACTGCAGTCTCAGACAAGTCTTTTCTAAAATTGAGACAAATACTTCAAGGATGACCGTTTCAGTCCAAGCACATACTAACTGAAACAAAACAAATCAACTTCACCTTTTATTGACTTCAACACTCCTTTGTAATTTCACATTAATCATCCTTTATTACTTTGTCAGATGACTTGTTGATATGAGCCAAAATGTACAAATATGAATTCCTAATTTCTCTTGATTTTGTCATTTATTTTGTTGTCTATTTTTAGATAATTTTGTGTTCTAGTCTTGGAATGATGTGTAAATATTTGATTGAGATGTACTTCTGTAGAAAGGTTTATGAGGATCACTTTATTGCAAACAAATGCTCACAGTGCTGTAAAAAGGTATTTGCCCCTTTTATTACAATGTTGATAATTTTAACACTGAATGTTCCGATTTATTTAAGTTTACATCTGACAATAAATATTTACATTTTTTGGAAGGTTCTAGTCATGTTCTGACCTAGATTGTTATCAGATTCTCCAACAGTGATGTGTAAACACCATTTACAAGAAGGCGTTTGGTTGTAGTTATTACAGTTATCCATCCAGTTGTTTAAGGCAAATACTTTTCACAGGGGCATTGGGTGTTGCATAACTTTGTTTATTAAATAAATGAAATGAGTTCCTAGATGTTTGTTCATTCAGATTCTCTTCATGTAATATTAGGTTTTTGTTGTAGGTCTGATGACATTAAGTGGCAAATATGCAAACATCTGGAAAATTAGAAAGAGGAAAATACTTTTTCGGTGCACTGTATTTCCACTAGAGCATAACTTTTTTTTGAATGACATTACAATGCGTTGTCTTACCATGTGTCACAAATTGGTACATTTTTGCCAAGTACAGGAAACTACTTGTGCAAAATGCTGTGATTTCTCATATTGGGAAGACATTTTAGTGTTGTTTTGTGTTGCGCATACTTTCAGTATTAAATTCCTTTCCGGAGATAACAAACTGCATCAAACTTTTTCCAACCTACATGTTTTATTTTTGCGTGTTGTGGCGGTCAGGGGATCGGGTCTGTCTTGAACTAGAATTGCATAGAAATGTTTAATGTTTTTCATACTTTAATAAAAATTGATTTCACAGGAAAAAGTTACTCAGTATGGTTTAGAAGTGCAGGAGGGTTGTCTTCTGGTTAATAAAGACATAATTCAAAGCTCGCTTTGTGTTATTAATTTATATTTTGCTATATTTTTCAGAAAATCGTAAGTACTGATACTACTTATTTTTCCAATAAATTTAAGTACTTAAAACTACAATTAATGCATTACCGACTTGTGTTTAAGACTAATTGTTTACACTATTTCAAAATTTGTGTTAGTGTAATATGATCAGTCAATTGAAATATGTGTATTACTATTATTTCTGATAGTTGTGTAGTAATTAAAGGGTATAAATACTTTTGTGCATTTGAAATAAGCTTTTTATCTCCAGGAAAACTGATATTTTATGTCAGCTTAAAATATGGGACAAACTCTTTCAAAGTTGCTAAATTTAGTAAGATCATAAAGAGGTTGTTTCATTCAGTGAAAATCTATCCTTAATATTTTGTCCTTCATTATCTGGATTTTTATAAATGCAGGTTGTTGTTGTCATATCAAACCCTATGCACATAAAGAAATCTGACATAACTAATAACAATATTGGTGAACTTTAACCAAGTTTAGTATAAAATATCAAAATTGAGTTACCATATTGGCAAGCAATCAGGTTAAATTATATAGAAAAACTCATACATAACATCCAGGTCTTAAGAACTACATTCAAAATGTCTCTAGAACCAGGCCGAGGTGTATTTAGAACTTCCAGGTCTTAGAAACTTAGTTCTAAAGCAATGCTTTCAAAATGTCAGGTAGACATGTCATAGTTTGCTTTTCCCTCCAATTTTGCTTTGAAAGACGTGTATGACTGATTGATTGCATTTTCAACAAGGGAGGGTTTTATATTCTCTAGTATCTGCATATACCAAAACAAGTACAGTCCTAGAAGGTCAGCACTTTCGTCATTAAATAAGCAAAATGTTTTAATAAACGTTGGGTTTTGCTTAACACGTTAATTCCTGTATTTATTGGCAATAATGTAAAGCATGTTGTGCAACATATTTCGATATTTTTTATTCCGCTGCTGAAACGAAAATTAGTTTTCCAATCGCGAGCTAGCTAGTTATGTGAAGGACGTTGGCTTTCAACACCGGACGCTCCACACTGCCTGGCTACTGTCAACTACCATATGTTATCAGGCTAAAACAACCACTGTACTGCTTATCACAGGACCGTTTGTTGTTACCTTGTTGTATCTGGGTTTGCGTGCCGTGTACACCACCAGTAGTCAGTACTAATAATCATACATATATCAGTCAGAGTCGATTTTCAGATAACGGTTAGAATGTCCTCAGTAAACTCCAGGCTACATTGTTTACCGTAGCTTTACACTAGAGGCTTAGCTAGTCAGTGACGTCATCTGACTACCAGGCGCATTAGATAGCTAGTGACGTCATCTGGCTGTACCAGGCGCATTTGGATAGCTAGTGACGTCATCTGACTGTACCAGGCGCATTATTCGATAGCTAGTGACGTAATCTGATTGTACCAGGTACATTAGATAGCTAGTGACGTCATCTGACTGCGCCAGGCGCATTAGATAGCTAGTGACGTCATCTGACTGCGCCAGGTGCATTAGATAGCTTGTATCATGGCAGCTTCCAAACGCTTGCTTTACATCGCAAACCACAGGGTGTTTTGGACGACTTTATGGAGGAGACATGTCACCACCTGGTCGCCTGTAGGAGCCGCATTTAATGCAAAACCTCACAGAAGACTTGAGTTGTTTGACAAAAATGTGGTCTGTGTCACTTTTGTATTTGCACTGTCACTAATCACTCTGTTTTACGGTCATATATGAATGAATAAGAATCTTGTCACGTTTTTGATCAAGCTTTATTTAAAGTTAAATAACTGCAATTGTTGTCTGTGGCAGTTAGCTAAATAATAAATGAATAAATAAAACATGAGAGTACTATGTTTCATGATACTTTTTTAGCCTAGACAAATATAAATAAGTATATCTCTGTCCTTCACAGGGCTTGTTCGGAGTCCCAGAATTGAGCTCCCCAGCTGGCTTTGAGGTGGCCACTAAAAAGGCTCTGAAGGACACTCAGGAACTGTTAGATCAGGTCTGCAGCAGCCCTCCTGGAGTAGTAACTGTCGAGTCATTTGACCAACTTTCAGATGGCTTGTGCAAAGTGGCAGACCTGGTAAGATGAATATCATGTTCCATTGTATAAATGCACACGATAAACTGTCAAGCAAACCAGACAATGTAAGTCTGAAAGTGCAATTTTCATCTTCTCAAAACAGGCCGACTTTGTCAAAGTGGCACACCCGGACCCGTCCTTCCGTGAAGCAGCAGAGAAGACATGTATAGAGATCGGCACAGTTGTAGAAAAGTAAGTTCCAATTGACTAGTAGAATATACAATACTTCCAGATGGATATGCATTCACAGCATAACCGCCCAACACACCAAATAAATGAAACAACTATCTTTGGTATATTTATTTCTCTCAGACTGCTGTTATATATTACCATTACCCGCACAAAGATCTGTCCCAATTCAGTGTGAGAAATTTGCAACAATGCAAAAAATCTGACAAGAGAATAATACAACACAGAATGACTTGATGCATAATGATTTTTTTTTTGGTTTCTCACAGACTCAACACAAATGTTGACCTTTGTAGAAGTTTAAAGAATCTGTTGGATAAGAAAGAGGTTTTAGCTCAGCTGGACCCAGAAACAAGGTATGCTCTAATCTAAATTTATTTTTTTAACCAGCACTATGTAGCTAAGGAAGATGTCAATAATATATCAGCAGTAATAGTGTTTAGCTAAATTTATTTACACAGAAATGTTAGGTGTATTCAAAATCATGTTCTTTGTTCCTTCTATCAACTCCACAAAAAGCACTTTCAGATAATTTTTCATGTTTTTATTTACAATATTTATATAGTTATCTATTATGCATAGAAATGTATAATATTATAAATATATAATTCGGTGTCATTTGATTTCAAAGAGCTACACTATCACAAAATTCCATAACCACAAAGAGGTACTATAATTCTGCTAAGGAAAAAACCTGATGTTGTTTCGTTATTGTTTTTGTGACATTTGCCTTAGAACACAGCATTTTTAACATGTGTTACATCTGTAACATTTATCTGTCTATCTAGGAAAGTAGCTGAGTTGTTCATGTTTGACTTTGAGATCAGTGGAATTCATCTGGATGAAAAGCAGGTGAGGTTCCCTTTTCGTTGGTGTTTAGTTTGCCACCCCTGTCACAATATCTCTTCTCTGACTTTCTTATACCTTCTTCTCGCAGCGAAAAGAGGCTGTCAAGCTTCACGTCAAGCTATTGGATTTAAGCCACCGGTTTCTCATGGGCTCTCACCTCCCAAACAGAATAGCGAAATCCGCTATACCTGAGCACGTTCATCGACACTTTGCTACAGAGGGCAGTTTCATTCAGATCGGGGGTCTCCATGCTGAATCTTCTGATGACATGGTGTGTTTTTACTGTTTTACCACCAGATGGGGCCAATCGTCCATGACATCCCATTGTACTAATGCTGCAGTCTGACCATTTGGAGAAATGCCTGCATGCTGCAGTGTTCACAGGAAACTGCATGTGAAATGATATTGCTGCTTAATAGACTCTCTGTCTGTCATGTTCCAGCATAATCCAGATTTAATTTAGCATCGCCTCACGCAAGAGATGTACCAAAGAAATTGATGTGAATAATCAATTACGCAGAAACACATCTTTACAATCTTTCTTTTCAGGTTCGGGAGATTGCATATAGGATTTTCCTTTATCCAAATGCAGATCTGATGGATTGTTTGGATGAACTGTTGAAATGTAGGAACAAACTAGCCAAACTGGTTGGCTATGAATCGTACGCACACAGAGCTTTACAGGGAACTATGGCCAAAACCCCAGGTAATTTACTTTAATCCCATGTCCACAGCAATCTAGTCAAGTCTTGAGCGAGTCCCTTGTGTTAGAATATGAATCATTTTAATTTGTCACAAGTCCGTTGGTAGTGCAAGAGTTGTGGTCAAAGCTGCAATGACTGTTCCAACTCACCACAATTAAAATAACATTCTGACTAGATTTGAGTCTAGGACTCGGTACTCAAAAACTGTCCCTGACTTGTGTGTTCACCTTCTAATGGTTATGTTGACACTGTAACTAAAAGGTTGCTAGGTCAAATCCTTGAACCAACAAGGTAAAAATGAATACTGTGATTGTTCTCTTTAGCTAGGCACTGAACCCTACAAGCTGTTAATATATATGTTAAATATAGGTAGTAAACATTTGGCCTCTTGGATTTTGTTGTAGAAATAACACATGTTCCTAGACCAATCAGTGAAATAGACCTCATTGAAAAATCATAAACCCGAGGAAGTCTGTGGATAAACCCACCTGCTTTCCATCCTCGGTGCACTCACCTTTAGACTGTAATGTTATGCTAATCCCTGGGCAGATCCTTTTTCCATTTTCCACCATTGTTACACATCCCTCTCGGATCCACCCTTCAAGTCTCCTTTTCTAAATATTGGCCGAAGAATGTTCCAGTGAAAAGAAAGTCACATATATTTTTTGTATGTATGAAAATCCACCATAATTTCTGTGTGAAATGTACATGTCTATCTATCTATAGCCTCTATCTTTGTGTACGTCAGGAGTGATATCTCAGATACCATTTTCATGGTAGTTTAAGCTAACCTTTCAGTTACTGGACCAGTGCATTTACCCCTCAGCTATTTGCCTGTCATATAATTATTTTAGTTAAGCTATTGTTTGTGCATCTTCATGCTTTTATTGCGACACTCCACCACTCCTTTTCTTTTCCCCACAGAGACTGTGATGAACTTCCTCCAGTCACTGACAGACAGACTCTCTGACAGGTACTTTTTAATATCAAAACATTAGACATCCAAAAATGTACACTAAGCATTGTAGCTTTGTTAATAAGGTAAAAACATTTGACTGTATTCATACGTGACATTTTCATGACATTTATTTATACGACTAGGCGATGGTATAACCTTGCTTTTACAGTTGATTGCAGTGTTGGGACTATATAACTACATTTAGCAGTAGCTCGGTAGTAGAAAAAATATTTGTTGTGTTTTGAGTTGTTCAACACTGTTCAGGTAAATGCATTTTTTCACCTGCCTAATTATTCACTTGAAACTGTCACTTGGTAGAGCATTTAGTGAGTGCACGTACGTGCATGAGCACAAAACCTAAACGACTCACGCCTTTTAAGTTTTAAGACTTTCATCCTTCCCAGTGCAGGGTGTACCAGGGTAATTAATCAGAGACCTTTCGAGTGAATAGATAATCCTGGCAATTAAAAAACGCTTACTAACAGGAGTGTGAACAAGCTTGTGCACAAATTCTGAGTAATATTGAGAATTTATTTTTGGATACTTCAAATGTTTGCATTTTCAATTTGGCCTATAACACATAAATATTAATTTGTTTTAAACATGAATACTTGTGAGTATATTTTTTTAAACATTTATATGTACTCATTCAAAAATGAGATTAAGTTCAAATTGGTCCTTAAAACTGCCACTAACTATACATCACTTTTCATACAGAACTGCTGTAGACTTTCAGATGATTAAAGACATGAAGACAAAACTCAACCCACGTAATGCTGTAAGCCTCGCTCTGTTGTCTTTTATACAGTGTATTTATATTCTAGTTGATAGTAATGACTGTGTGACGATTGGAGTCTATTGTGAGATTGTTTTATTCAACAAACAATGTCAATTTGAATTAATAGTGTGTCTCTGTATTTATTGTTGGAACAAACTATTGGTAATCATTTACATCTTCTAAAGGAGCTTATGCCATGGGACCCTCCATATTTCAGCGGTGTGTTGCGTGCTGAAAGGTGAGCATTAATAGGATTGTGGAGGTACGGATTACATGTAGATTGATTATAAAATGGTGTTGAAAGACAGCTGCAACATCACTTTGACTTCGGTATTTTGAGATTCTTGTTATTGATATTGGTATTTGAAGAGGAAAAGGGTAATCAAGTTTCTTCAGTGAGGTAAAATGCAACATGTATTCATGACCAGCCAAGTAAACTCCAACATTGATCAAGTAAATTATTTGGTTTAAACCTTGATATTTCTATAGGTCATGATGTTTTGGCTCATCAGTGTATATGCCTATTTGGTTTTGGAGGAGATGTATGTAATGCTGTTTGTACTTGATAGACAAACTGTATAATTCAACAATTGTCATATCATATTTGTTGCAGGTACAACATTGAGCCAAGTCTGTACAGCCCTTATTTCTCCCTGGGGTCTTGTATGGAAGGCCTAAACAACCTCTTTACCCAGCTCTATGGAGTTTCTCTCATGTCTGAACAACCACGCGCAGGAGAGGTGTGGAATGAAGATGTCCACAAACTGGTAATGTCACAAACAAAATGTCTATACAGTGTTGTTTATTGAGGTTAAAGTCACCTCCAAATTGATTGTCAGTGTTTGTTTTTTACTCGACATAACAGAACCCATGTCACCCAAAAAGCAATATTATAGGGAATCAATGTTCGGAAATCCAGTACCTCTCCTTTGTTTTGACTTATCTGTCCATAGAACATTCTTTCTGTAGAGTTTACAGGCACATCCATGTTTCTCCCCTTTTGTTAACATTTTGGATTGTTTATAGACATGAAAGTGTCTATACTTTATTTCTGAATGAGCAGTGGGTCAACATATCTAATTTAAAATAATTTGCAGTCAGTCTGGTTTGTATGAAATATTTGATACAGCAGTAAGATTCATTTAGATTTTTTTACTCACTTTGAAGAGGACTAAATTGCACCTAATCTTTTACATTTGTGCACTATCTTTTCCAGGCTGTCGTTCATGAGACAGAGGGGCTATTAGGACACATCTACTGTGATTTTTTCCACAGAACTGATAAACCCAACCAGGTAGACAAAGCCTCACTCACCAAACCTTCCGCACAACTGCCTTTTTTCTTTTTACAGATTATATATTTTTACTTAATTCAATTTCAAAATGTCGTTAGTGCTGTTCATTAAAGGCTTTTAAAAAGCAAGCGTATTATTGTGCTTTGGACCTAATTTTGCACCAGTCAGTGCATAATGTATTTCTAGGGATTCCCTCAACCCCTCCTTTACTCCGTCTGTCAGGACTGCCACTTTACCATTCGTGGTGGGCGGCTGTGCCAGGAGAGTGGGCAGTACCAACTGCCTGTAGTGGTGCTGATGCTGAGCCTGCCCCACCCCACTAAAAGTGCCCCCACCCTACTCACACCAGGCATGATGGAGAACCTGTTCCACGAGATGGGCCACGCTATGCACTCTATGCTGGGGCGCACACGGTACCAACACATCACAGGCCAGTCAAGTGTTTGGATATTACTCTATATATAGCCCTCTTTAAATTATAGTATTTTTAGTGTGGAAGTTCAATTACGTTATTAATGGCTTCCTCTTTTCCTAATCTTGATTGGTATTGTAGGTCTGATAGCTATAGGTATATTATTAAAAAAGATATCATGGGTTAGATTGGTTCACTGTGTGGAATCATTCATCATGTATGAACTTGAAAAGGCTACTTATCTGAAATGTATAGCCGAGCCAAACTATATCTGTCACAATATCTTTTTGGTGAAGTGTGGAGGACCCAAACGCAGGCAGATATCTCGTTCAATGGTTTTAATTCGAATGAGACAAACATTGAACGGAAACATGTGACTTTGAAATGAAAGTGTGCTTACTCTAGCCACAACTATAATTAAAACAAACAGCTACATGAAACTCTCACCAATACACTGACATCAACAGGAAGGACCTGACGCATAACAATGAAGCACAAGACAAGAAAGCAGAGGGCAAACACATAATATACACTTAGTAATTACTGATGAGGACCTGGTGTGATGGATAATTAACAAGACAAGACAAGGATGAGTCCGGGTTAGCTAGCTTACCGTGACAATATCTGTGGAATTCTGATTCCTAAGTCCTAACCACCAAGCCTTTTAACATAAAATGATTATCATTAACACATCTGTCCACAGAAGCAATCAATCAATCAGATTCCAAACTCTCCACCATGGCCAATACCAAAGAACAGTCCATCGCTAAGTAGCTTGGTGACAACAGTTGGTGCGATTATTCGCAAATGGAAGAAACACAATAAACTGTCAATCTCCTTCTGTCTGGTGCTCCATGCAAGATCTCACCTAGTGGAGTTTCAATGACCATGAAAATTGTGAGGAATCAGCAACAGCACTACACGGTAGGCTCCGGTCAATGATCTCAAGGCAGCTGGGACGATAGTCACCAAGGAAACAATTGGTAACACACTAAACTGACTGACTAGACTGAAATCCTGCAGCGCCTGCAAGGTCCCCCTACTACAGAAAGCACATGTACAGGCCCGTCTGAAGTTTGCCAATGAAGCTCTGATTGTTTCAAAGGAGAACTGGGTGAAAGTGTTGTGGTCAGATGAGACCAATATCAAGCTATTTGGCATCAACTCAACTCGCTGTGTTTGGAGGAGGAAGAATGCTGCCTATGACCCCAAGAACACCATCCACACTGACAAACATGGAGGTGGAAACATTATGCTTTGGGGGTGTTTTTCTGACAGAACAACTTTCAAAGGGACAATGGAGTGGGAAATATACCGTCAGATCTTGGATGAGAACCTGCTTTCCTCATCCAGGGCATTGAAAATGGGTCGTGGGTGGGTATTATAAACAAACGGACATGGCTACAAAGGAGTGGCGCAAGATGAAACACATTAAGGTCCTGGAGTGGCCTTGCCAGTCTTCAGACCTTAATCGCATAGAAAATCTGTGGAGGGAGCTGAAGGTTCGAGTTGCCAAACGTCAGCCTTGAAACCTTAATGACTTGGAGAGGATCTGCAAAAAGGAGTGGGACAAAATCCCTCCCGAGATGTGTGCAAACCTGGTGGACAACTACAAGAGACGTCTGACCTCTGTGATTGCCAACAAGGGTTTTGCCACCAAGTTCGAAGTCATGTTTTGCATAGGGGTCAAATATTTTATTTGAGTAAAATGCAAATCCATGTATAACTTATTTGAAATGCGTTATCATAATAATCCGTAATCAGCAGGGGATCAAATGATGTCTTCCTCCACTGTAAAATATGTGTTTGGTATTGTTGGTATTTCACATTATCACACCAATCCGATCACCTGTAGCCACCATGCTTGATCCGACTCAACACCTATGTCACCTACATGATCTTCGGATTTGATCTCAGATAATCTGATTTCATTTTTTTGGAGATTCTGGAATGAATAGGCTTCATCAAGAAATACACACAGGCTACATTTCGATTGATTGAATGGCCTTTATTATTACAAGAAACTTGTTTTTTCATTCATCAAATGTACATTTCAAAGAGAAAGGTCTGTATTTTAATATAATAGAATATAATGTAGCAACTTGAGACTGCTTTTATGTTCCCAGGAACCAGATGTGCCACTGACTTTGCGGAGGTTCCATCTATCCTTATGGAGTACTTTGCCACTGATTATCGTGTTGTGAATCAATTTGCCAGACATTATCAAACAGGACAGGTACACATTTTGCAGGATGATGGTAACTCAATTGTTGTTATGTGTGTTTTTGTTTGAAAGTGTTAATAGACGAATGTATGGATTAGGTGCAATTGTTTAGCGGAGAATTGATCTTGTCTCTTTTGCAGCCTCTGCCTCAGTCCATGGTGGCTCGTCTGTGCGAATCCAAAAAGGTGTGTGGCGCGGCAGACACTCAACTACAGGTAATGCCCCTTTATACAGCAATACTCATACAACAGTGGTTCACTATATGAAGGGTTACGCACTCTTTATACAGCAATACTCATACAACTGTGGTTCACTATATGAAGGGTTACGCACTCTTTATACAGCAATACTCATACAACTGTGGTTCACTATATGAAGGGTTACGCACTCTTTATACAGCAATACTCATACAACTGTGGTTCACTATATGAAGAGTTACGCACTCTTTAGACAGCAATACTCATACAACAGTGGTTCACTATATGAAGGGTTACGCACTCTTTATACAGCAATACTCATACAACTGTGGTTCACTATATGAAGGGTTACGCACTCTTTATACAGCAATACTCATACAACTGTGGTTCACTATATGAAGAGTTACGCACTCTTTAGACAGCAATACTCATACAACAGTGGTTCACTATATGAAGGGTTACGCACTCTTTATACAGCAATACTCATACAACTGTGGTTCACTATATGAAGGGTTACGCACTCTTTATACAGCAATACTCATACAACAGTGGTTCACTATATAAAGGGTTACGCACTCTTTATACAGCAATACACATACAACTGTGGTTCACTATATGAAGAGTTACGCACTCTTTAGACAGCAATACTCATACAACTGTGGTTCACTCTATGAAGAGTTACGCACTCTTTAGACAGCAATACTCATACAACTTTGGTTCACTATATGAAGGGTTACGCACTCTTTATACAGCAATACTCATACAACAGTGGTTCACTATATGAAGGGTTACGCACTCTTTATACAGCAATACTCATACAACTGTGGTTCACTATATGAAGGGTTACGCACTCTTTATACAGCAATACTCATACAACAGTGGTTCACTATATAAAGGGTTACGCACTCTTTAGACAGCAATACTCATACAACAGTGGTTCACTATATGAAGAGTTACGCACTCTTTAGACAGCAATACTCATAAAACTGTGGTTCACTATATGAAGGGTACTTTGTTGTTTGTATCCATTTTTGGTATTGCTTTAAAACAGCTTTGTAGTATATCAACAGAACATTGTGATGTGGGATCTTTGGGATTTCAAAAGTGTAACTATATATTTTTTTGTGTATAGATATTTTACTCTGCTTTGGATCAGATATATCATGGAAAACCTCAAAACCAATCAACTACAGATATCTTGAAGAACATTCAGCAGAAGTTCTATGGCCTACCTTACATTCCAAATACGGTGGGTTCCTTAATGTTAAAAGGCCTTCAATTGAAATTATCAGTTAAATTACAGCCTTTAAAGTTAATGTATGTTTGGAAATCTTTGCCTAATTCCTACAACGCGACCAAAGTGTTTTTACTGCGCAACAAGGGGACTAAAAACACTGCATGTTGAGAAATAGCTTTCCCCTGGCTCTATGGTTTTATCTTCACTCAGCACAATTTAAGGGATTAAAGATTTTTTGGAAGCTTTGCTAAAATGACAAAGCAGAAAGTATTCTTTGAGCACTCCCTGGGGGAAATTTTTGAAGCCCGTTTTTTGTAGTTTTATGGTGAAAAAAGTTTTTCCCCCCCGTTATCCTGCAGCTGTAAGAAAAAGTTCAAAAAAAAGGTTCAAAGCCAGGAGAGGATAGAGAATGTAAAACACAGGCATCATTTAGCCAGGGAAGGCATTTATCCTCTTCTATAATTATGTTGGTCACAAAAAATTCCTTCAGTCAGACTATTTCTATTATATTCAAGTCCTAATAAAGGCAGTAAAGCAAAATGCTCTGCAATAAACAGACTATTTTTTTGTCAGGAATGTTGTAAAGGGACCCAGTTGATTCACACTGGGTTGATAGTTACCTTAATGGTTTACAGACCAGGGCTTTTTACTTTTCCCATCAATGAGACAATCAGCTGGTGTTGAGTATGTTGTTGAAATTGAAAGTCTAACGTTAGAACGTTAGAATGTGGTTTTGCAAATTGCACCTAGAACAAAGGCCTAGCAGTAGGTTTTCCAAAGGACAAGAATGTACTTCATTTATTAGAAAGAAAATGGCTTCTGGGTGTGTCAGGATCAAATGGGATCTTCCAGGGAGGTGGAACTGGAGTAGGCAATTGGCACCTTTTCAAACATGTTATTTTTGATGTCGCTTCAAATATGGTCAGTGTTTTGATTAGGCTTACCCCAGTTTGGCGATTTGTCAACATATTTTCTTAAATTAACTGAAATGTGGACCAGTGGCTCTCTAAGACCTTTTGCCACTGGTTGTCTCATTATGGTCTATAGATATGCCATTTATAGACATATTCTCGTAATCTAATCAATGTTGCCCTGGATATGAGCCGCAGCTAAATTACTTTCCAAATAACAAGTGAAATGCATGTTTGGTACACAATTTCACAATGAATCCTTTAATGATGTCGTGATATGCCTTGTTTTCCCACGCAGGCATGGCAGTTGAGATTTAGCCATCTCATTGGCTATGGAGCGAAGTACTACTCCTATCTTATGTCACGTGCTGTGGCATCAATGGTGTGGAAACAGTGCTTCGTTAAAGATCCTTTCAACAGGTCAGCTATTTAGCTGTTTTCATACTAACAAATCATCAGGACAGCCAATCAAAGTCTTACAGTCAATATGTTGCACAGTAATATAAGGTAAACACAGGCTCTGTGGATTAGTGAAGTTGTTCAGAGCCACCAGCATCCACATTGCACATTGTCTCGACATCGTCTTTGTTAATTTGAGCCGTGCCGCATGTATTTTCGCCTCTATCTGTTCCTTCTGCTCGTCTCACACCGTTTTGGTAGCACCATGCGGTTGTTGAACGTCTGTGTCCTGCCATCTGTCCTACGGGGAGGAGAGCCGATATGTTTCCCAGGGCTCTTCAACCACAGGGTGGGTCAAAGGAGCCTTTGGAAGAGAATACATGTGTCTGTAATCTTAGCGTTTTCTTCCCTACTCTTTCTCCGCCAGGGACATGGGAGAACGCTACCGAAGGGAGATGCTAGCCCATGGAGGAGGGAAGGAACCCATGCTCATGGTTGAAGGTTAGTCATGATATGTTGACCTTTGTTTTATAGTCTGTCAGTACTTTCTTTTTTTTTGTATCCCATGATTAATAACTGCTTTGTCTGCAGTGGGGGCCCTAAGAATGGACCTAGTTTGGCTCTCAAGCATGTTTCACTCTTTTTCAAACCTTGTGTTTACAGTTGCTCTGTCATATAACAGCGGCAGTATGTGGCCCCTCAGATAGTGGTGGTAGTGGTTAAGACATGAGCCTGGAGTGCTAGAACAAAACCCACAGCCTATACATGGTGGCTCCATTCTCCTGTCTGACAATCTTTCATTTTTAAAGTCTAAAACACATAGTTATTCCTTCAGCTTTATTTACATACAGTAACTCATAATATCCAAGAAAATAAAATATATGTGAAAATAAATACAAATTTAAACAGTGAAATGCCTTATGGATAAGTGACCCTGAGAATAAAAGCACTTGTTCGTGGAGGACTATGTGTGGCAAATAGTCCACTATGTGCGGCAATTAATCCATGATGTGCGGCAAATAATCCACTATGTGCGGCAAATAATCCACCATGTGCGGCAAATAATCCACTATGTTCGGCAAATAATCCACTATGTGCCGCAAATAATCCACTATGTGCCGCAAATAATCCACTATGTGCCGCAAATAATCCACTATGTGCCGCAAATAATCCACTAGGTGCCGCAAATAATCCACTATGTGCCGCAAATAATCCACTATGTGCCGCAAATAATCCACTATGTGCCGCAAATAATCCACTCTGTTCGGCAAGTAATCCACTATGTGCCGCAAATAATCCACTATGTGCCGCAAATAATCCACTAGGTGCCGCAAATAATCCACTATGTGCCGCAAATAATCCACTATGTGCCGCAAATAATCCATTATGTGCCGCAAATAATCCACTATGTGCCGCAAATAATCCACTATGTGCTGCAAATAATCCACTAGGTGCGGCAAATAGTCCACCATGTGCTGCAAAAAAAACACTTTGTGCAGAAAGGTACTTTCAAAAGTGTATGAGATAAAACTGTGAAGAGATGCAAGTAAGGGAATGTATATAGAAAGATGTATTAGGCTTTGCCCATGCATTGGAGCTCAGTTATGACCATTATTATGAAGTGAAAGGCGCTAAACCCTACAATAATCAGGTCGCGGCAACTCCTTTCCCTACCCACTGTTTGACTATGCCCAGCTACCTGCAGCCTTCAGTCTGACATGTTAAGACCTGATTGGTGAAGGTGGTGCAGTATTGGCCTTAGAGCAGACGGAAGCTTGCCTAGAAATATCAGGTGACTTCTCATACTGTGAATCTCCCCCACAGGGCCTCCCCATTGTTTGTGTTTTGACAATTGCACCGCTTAGCTTTAAAATTAGGACACCGTTGCTTGTTATTAACGGTTATTTTTCATCTACATGAAAGGTATCATAGCATTAGGCCAAACTGCCGAAATACTTGATCAACAAATGAATCATACTATAGTTAACTGTAGGTCCTTATGGGTATGTGTCTGGATTTGCCAGGTGCACAGGAGTCATCAAGCAGAAACTATATATACAACGCCACTACATGTTTGCTATTTGTATAATATACTATCTTATGCATCTAAACAGCCTGACGGCGATAACGTTTTAATACACCTATCCAAACCACAATAACTGAACTTTTACAAATAACCTGTTGTTAGTCTGTTTCCTCGCTGTTCCCTCTATTGTGGGCAGGAGGGGGGGGGGTAGAGATTCCGGGTTGAAGGGTCCTGGGACAGGAGAGGGAACCAGAGCAGGACCTTGGGACACAGAAAAACCCTGCTGGTCTCTTGATCTGGGTGGCTCTCTGCCCACTGTGTAACCTGGCTGGTTTCTTGATCTGGGTGGCTCTGTGCCCACTGTGTAACCTGGCTGGTTTCTTGATCTGGGTGGCTCTCTGCCCACTGTGTAACCCGGCTGGTCTCTTGATCTGGGTGGCTCTCTGCCCACTGTGTAACCCGGCTGGTTTCTTTATCTGGCTGGCTCTCTGCCCACTGTGTAACCTGGCTGGTCTCTTGATCTGGGTGGCTTTCTGCCCACTGTGTAACCCGGCTGGTTTCTTTATCTGGGTGGCTCTCTGCCCACTGTGTGTAACCCGGCTGGTCTCTTGATCTGGGTGGCTCTCTGCCGACTGTGTAACCCGGCTGGTTTCTTGATCTGGGTGGCTTTCCGCCCACTGTGTGTAACCCGGCTGGTTTTTGATCTGGGTGGCTCTCTGCCCACTGTGTAACCTGGCTGGTCTCTTGATCTGGGTGGCTCTCTGCCCACTGTGTAACCTGGCTGGTCTCTTGATCTGGGTGGCTCACTGCCCACTGTGTAACCTGGCTGGTCTCTTGATCTGGGTGGCTCACTGCCGACTGTGTAACCTGGCTGGTCTCTTGATCTGGGTGGCTCACTGCCCACTGTGTAACCTGGCTGGTCTCTTGATCTGGGTGGCTCACTGCCCACTGTGTAACCTGGCTGGTCTCTTGATCTGGGTGGCTCACTGCCCACTGTGTGCAGCACATGGACATTTCCCAGGCAGCCGGTGGTGAGAAGCAGCCCGGGATTAAATGAGCAGAAAGTGAAAGGTGATCAACTGACGGCCTCTGCTGACTGAAGCCCTCTGTTCCTGGAAGCAGGCCACCACAGTAGGGGCTTTCATGAGCCCAGTGTTTCCCATAGCTTCCGATGTTCAGCGCAGAACAGGAGGGCATGGGGCACAATGTAGCAGAGATTGAATGGAGCAGGTCCAAAGACACAGGCTACATATACATGTCCAGTAAGTGGTGGAGTGGAGGCTAATTGAGATCTGGGGAATTTGGAGGGCAACACTTTGAACTTTGAATCATGTTCCTCAAACCATTCCCGAACAATGTGTGCAGTGTGGCAGAGGGCATTATGCATTGCCCAGAGCGTCACAGTCCCTTCACCGGTTTGTTGTCTTTCCACAATGCATCCTGGTGCCATCATTCCCCAGGTAAATGCTACACACCATTAGGCCAATTGACCGTCCTCTTGATGTTAAAGAGAACGAAACTCACCGGACCAGACAACCTTCTGCCACTGTTACATGTTCTAGTTCCGACGCTTGCGTGCCCATTGTTGGCACTTTTGACGGTTGACAGGGCACTCTGACAGGCCCACGTGTAGCAGGTTGGTTGCACTGTGTGTTGTGCCACATTCCTCTGTGACTTGTGCCAGTTTGGGCATATACAGAATATCCTTTCTTTAGCACCCAAGATTCTGTCTCTCCTTGGTACTCACCACTGCTGATCAGTAGCACCCCACTAGCCTTGCTCTTTTAGACATGCTCTGACCCAGTCATCTGGCCATAACAATTTGTCCTCTTTCAAAGTCAGTCAGGTCTTTACTCCTGCATCCAACACAGTCACTACAAGAACTGATTGTTTTCTTACCATCTACTTTACCCGGACTTTGACAAGTGCCCTTGTAAGGAGGACTGGTGATCCCTCAGAGCCTGGTTCCTCTCTAGGTTTCTTCCTAAATCTGACCTTCAGGGAGTTTTTCCTAGCTGCCGTGTATCAACTTGTTTCTTGTTCAGCTTGTTGATGTGTGCTCTGTCGGATTCAGGCTGGGTGATTGTAAAAGCACTTTGTGACAACTTTGTTGTAAAAAGGGCTGTATAAATAAATTTGATTGATTGATTCGAGATGATCAAAGTTATTTACTTCATCTGTGGTCATAATGTTTTGGCTCATCAGTGTATGTGAGCCAAACCCAAATGTGCTTATTTCCTCCCAGCACAATTCATAACAACAATGTCTTATTGTAGTATTCTCTAAATCTGAGTGTCTACAACAGAGTGACTCATAAATGCTATTGGATTTGAACAGTCAAAGGCTTTCTGTCTCTGCTCTAATCGCATGCTGTTACTCTGTAAGGTGTGGCAAGGCTGGGTAATGCCAGCAGCAGATAATACAGCTGCACAGCGGCAATAACACACAATATTATCATCACGGTCCTGTAAGTTTGGTGTTTAATTGTTCTACCTGGTCATAATGATTTGGCTCATCAGTTTCTACACACGCACACAGTAACTTATACTGAAAGACATTTTTATTAAGTAGGTTTTCAAACCGGGCGGTTCACTGGATAAACATTGGTCACATATATATATAAATATAGCAGTGTCACTACATCAGTTACATGTTGGTTATCAGTAGGGGCCGAACGATTAATTGCATTTGCGATTACATGGCGATATGATAAATCGCGATTTTTGAGAGTAAAAGCCACAGATTTTTTTTTATACTTCTGCAATCAGCACTAAAGTTTGTGTGATTTGTTACTGACTTTTATATTAATGTTTGCATATTCAATCTCAATATTGGTAAAAATAATCAGAATTATTTTATTTTCCAAAATCATTCAGCCCTAGTTATCAGTGTCTTGACTGCTTAGCACAGCATCTCCATCTGGCCTATCTTTTACACAATTTTCATGCATGATTGTGCTTCAGGCAGGAAGAGGTTGTTGTGCTACTATCTTCGGCAGCTATTGTCTTATGATACTGGTATGTTCAATATTTGATCTGCTCAAATGAGACCATCTCCATATAATGGAGCAAACATTGGTGCTTATTTTTCTTGTCTTTACGTTTTATTGCAATTTGTTTTGAGATTGACAGTTGCTTTGGGCTTAATGAGTAACTCGGAAAGTGATCTGTAGAATATTTTTTATGTACGCCAAGGTAATATGACTCATCAGATATTTGACAGTTGTTATAGCAGTCAGATTATCTCTACATTCTTCTTAAACTGTCCCAATGATCTGAGAATGAGCCCTATTGCTATAATCTCTTTCCTTAGAGTTCTTTGGTATTATAGGTGGCGACACACTAATCTGTACGTTTTGAGAAGCTGCTCAGCTTTGTTGGCGGCTCGCTCCAGGGTAAACGCCACAGAGGCAGGTCTTTTCATCATGACTCTGGTCGTGCAGATTAGTTGTCATGCTTATTGACACACTTTCCCCACACTAGCACACTTCAAATCGTTTGCGCCCCATCGTCAGGGAATTGCTGTCATTAGCGGGAAAAGGGTATGGATGGCGCAGACCACCTTATGGATCCAGGGCAGTACTTGAGATGGGGTTGAGGAAATAAAATTGGTTCCAAAGTTATCAGGACAATCAATTTACATTACTTGGTGGAAGTAAACTGAGAAAATATATAAATTGTTTCATGTGCTGAAGTAAAAGGTCCCAGACATTTTCCTAAAGCACAAAGGTTTTGCACACGTTTGTTTACATCCCTGATAGTGAGCAGTTCAACCATGCCAAGATAATCCATCAACCGGAAAGGTGTGTTTCAAGTAACTGAATAAACAGCAGGCTATTAACTATTAAATGGCTGCACCTTGTGCAGAGGACAATAAAAGGCCCTTTGTCCAACAGACATAAACGACAGACCAAATCCAACAACGCCAGCCCAAGAGCTTGTCCAGCCGACTAGGTAGGTGATGAGACTGTGGGTATGTGAGTACGCAAATATGATGGGTGAAAGTAACAAAATTATTGAGAGTGAAATAATGTATTGATTACAATGCTCGTGTATTAAAAAAAAATTTTGATTAAAAGGCTCTTATATTTAAAAAATGATAAAAAATAGACTTGAATATGGTAATTGCAATTTAATATTAACTTTTTTTTCTCGTTACACTTTTTCTCATTACACTTTCTCTCATTCTACCTTTTTATTATTACAATATTTTATCATTACACTTTTTATTATTGCAGTTATTATCATTAACATTTTCAAAAGTTATATTTTGGTGCAGTCAGTCTGAATAAACAAAGAACTAGCTAGCGTCCATCACGTCTTAAAAGTGTCAACAATTCGTCTCAAGACATAAGTGTAGGAGAGTTTATTTGATTTTGTACTCTTGTGATCATTCATACAGGGGATGTTTCATTTGGAATGGCATGAAAGTTTTAAAATAAATGCACACATGAGTGGCGTTTACGTGAATAAAAGACTAACCCAACTTGTGGCTGATGCAACATCTGAATTATTACTCCAATTAATATTTTTTTTTTCAAATTACTTTCTAATGATAGAAATTGTAATGATAAAAAGTGTTATGATAAAAACTTTAATAATAAAAACAGTAATAACAAAAAGCTGTTAAGTGTTACCGAATTTATCATTTAATATTCTTTTGTCACTTTCACCCATAATATGCAGATACACAAGTACGGTGTAAATTATATATTTTAATAAAGAGGAACAGTTCTGTAATTGCTGAGGGAACTAAGGTACTGGCTTATTATGCAGACTAATGTTCCCAAATGAGTACTGCATACCGCTGTGTCGCAGTCTTAATATATTTATCCTGGGTTGTGGGTCCAGATGCCTACTGCAGATTGTGGCTCAGTGGTCGGCGCTGTCCATAATTTTTTGTGTTTTGATTGAGGATGTGTGTCTGTGTGAGGTTGGGTGTACAGTAGGTGTGCAGGCAAAAAAATAGTGTTTAAATTATGCAATATAGATGGTTTAAAGAAGATAATGTCTGCCTGCTCATGCATGATCTACTATCAAAAACAAATGTACAAAAACACATCATGCCAAAGTCAAAGTACCTATCCAAGGCACTCAGAATAAATAGTCTTGATGCCCATGAGTCTGGGAGGGGTTACAAAGGCATTTCCAAGCAATCAGAAGTACGTCATTCCACTATCTAAAGGGTAATCTAAAAGTGGAGAAAATCCCAGACCTAGGGCTTGCAATTTATTTCCCCTCACAGTCCCAGTTTCTTTACTCAATGTAGACATGTTCATCTGCATGGTGTCCTCTCACATCAACAATGGCAGTGGTGACGCCAGCTGTCTTCTATGCCTCGTTCACTGTCACTCGTTCACTGTCGTAAAAAAAAATATGTTTATTGTTGCTCTAATGTTTTTCATTAAATGGGCATTTGTCAGAAACTGAGATTTCAGTAGACTTCATAGAAACATAGTCAGATTCCACTAGCCTGTTTTTTACTCAACACCCAGACATGAACATTACTAGTTTGATGGTTCGTTGAAATTCGCATTTGCCAACCATTTCAATGACTTTCTAATGTTACTCATTTACATAACCTAAATAACTAAATAGAGATGCCTAGCCAGAAATATTGCTAAAGCAATCATAATATTCTAAAGCAGAAGATGAAAAACAATCCAGGTTTTAATAAATCCATATCATATGAACAGTTGAAAACCATCTCCCTGACGGGGGTTTTGAATTACCTTGGTTCAGAACACTTGTGGCTGGGACCCCTGTCTTATAAAAGGGACGGCCGTCATGGTGAAGCCTATCCCGAAAAAAGCCCCGGGGCAGGGTGGTTGTGCTTCTGACTGCGGAATAAAAGGGAAGATTATCCCTGGTTTGTTTCTCATGCAGTGGCCTACTGTGGGAACCAGTTTACTGCTGCAACCGTTTGTAAGGAACTTCCCAAATATGGACACTGCTGTATGTATTGGTGTCATGGTTTGCTTTTGAATTTGCCAGATGGAGTCTGGAACAGTTTTAATTTACATTGGCAACAACAACAGGGAAGTTAACTAACTTTAAAGCGATAATGTACCCAGTGCATGAGCTATCAGACAATCACTCTCACAACACAAACATATTTTCAGAGGTCCTTTATAGCCAGTTAGAAATATTCTACAGAATTATTAGCTCTACAACAGGTCAGACAGGTGATTTTATGGGCCATTTTTACTTAACTGACATTTGACCCACAGATACTTTAATTTATAAATTTGTAACGTTCTTTATAAACGTCGATGTATTATTGATTTTTTTAAAAAGTGCCATCAATCTACACACAATATCTCAATAACGAAGCAATTTCTTTTGACAATTAATTTAAAAAAGCTTATGTTATGTGAACATGCACTCACTACAAATCTGATGTAGATAATTATTCTGACCATATGAGTACCCTCTAGAATCGTCTTTAGCATCAGTTTATAGCATGAGCTTGTCATCCTCTATTTGCATACCACTTGGTTAGCCCTTCATCATGGCACATTGGCCATATACCATCCTCTATGTGCATGCCACCTGGTTAGCCGTACAGCCCTTCATGGCACATTGGTCATATACCATCCTCGCATTTTCTCAGTGAAATAAGTATTTGATCTCCTGTCAGCAAGATTTCTGGCTCCCAGCTGTCTTTTCTACAGGTAATGAGATTAGGAGCAATTTCTTAAAGGGAGTGCTCCTAATCTCAGCTTGTTACCTGTATAAAAGACACCTGTCCGCAGAAGCAATCAATCAGATTTCAAACTCTCCACCATGGCCGAAACCAAAGAGCTGTCCAAGAATGTCAGGGAAAAGATTGTAGACCTACACAAGGCTGGAATGGGCTACAAGACCATCGCTATGTAGCTTGGTGACAACAGTTGGTGCGATTATTTGCAAATGGAAGGGACGATGAATGGGACCATGTACCACCAAATCTTGGTTGAGAACCTTCTTCCCTCATCCAGGGCATTGAAAATGGGTTGTGGGTGGGCATGACAATGACCCAAAACACATGGCCAAGGCAACAAAGGAGTGGCAAAAGCAACAGGGGATTTTAATAATGTTTTCTTTCACTGTATGTTACATGTAATATTGGTATTTATAGTTTTGGCTTTTGTGTATTATCTCTGGGGAGATAATGGTTAACTTGCATTTTTTTTTTTAATGGTTAACTTGCATTTTACTGAATTGGATGCGTGCTCGGAAACACCGCGCCATATGCCACATTTTTACATTTAGTCTTGCTCATATGTTGTATGACTCGAGTGTTCTAAGAAAATGTAATTTTTTTTTTTTTAACTGGTCGTCTATTATCCCTGTCTGTATTTGTGACACAGGGATGCTGCAGAGACGACCCTCCATCGATGACTTAGTGGAAGCCTTGGTGTCTGACCTGAACCCGGACTTCGAGACCTTCATCATGGACTCCACAAGCTAATTCGCTGGTTCTTCAGCACTTCAGTACATTTTCAGTCAATAGTCAAATTGAGTTGCTGATGCATCGACTTGTGTGATCGGGAGATGCAAATAATCCTGCTTTAAAGCATATAAATGTAGCTGTAAAATAAAACTGTAAAGAAATTTGAATTTATATACACCTTCCTTGATAACTTTATAACTGTCTGAGATAGTTGCCCTGTGGTTCACGTTAGCTGGGACACATTGTGTGGGTCCTGGCATTTTAAGAGAATTGTTATTGGTTGTTTATATCAGAAGAGAAACATTAAACAGCGTTAATTTTGCAACTGTTTTGACTTCAAATCGAATCTGCTTTGTTTTGTCTGTTCCTTATGAAGACAAAAGATGGTGGGAGGTTAAAAGCAGAGAAGGAAGGAGGGACTCTTAGGTGATATAAATCAGAGATTTAAGGGATCTCTGTTTAATTCACTCGGAGCTGTGTGGCAACTAAATCAAGTATTACCGGCTGGTGCGTCTGTTTTAACAGATTCAGCCTGTAATTATCGGGGCTGAGACTGCAGCTGCTCCCCACACAGTGTCTTTACTTGCCTAGCACTGATATCAGACCTTCGGCATCATGCAGCCAGGTGGGACTTCATGGTTGCTTAAGGTGTGAACATGCGATCAAAGAAAGTAAGCTGGCTACTGTAACCACATTTACATGTACAACGTATGCAGGTATGTGGATTACACCAGCCATAGATAAAGTCCTAAATATCGAGACAATAATGGAAATTGTATTGTGCTCTCAAGATATCGCTCTGATTGCATTTATCTCAGAGACACAAAAGTGAAATCTTGTTTAAGTTGATCAGTATTTGGTTTTCATGAATAAAACAAGCATATCGGGACGAATTAGCGAAAACGAACTTTTGAACAAGCCAAACATTTGTTTCATCCATTTTATCAACTTTAACTGTAAATGTGCATACATTTGAGGAAAGGAAACAGAAACTCTTGAATTGTTCGAACTAGAGACACCGACAAGTTAAACTTTTCATCTACGTACTTTCGCCACAAATTGTATTGCAGTCACAAAGCAAAGCATTTATTTTCTCCAAAACTATCCATACTTCATACCGTTGCGTCTCATATCATTCTTGATTACCAATTCCAATCGTGGTCTTTAGCAGTAGATGGAAAATTTAGATTCTCAGAGAGAGCTGTGAGTGTAATTCATTGTGTTCGTTTTAAAAGAACAATTTGAAAATGCTTTTTCTTGTTGAAACATTTTATATATCGAGTAAAGTGATATCACATTCTAACGAACTAAGGGAGCATATTTAGGCAACCACGAATATTACAACAGAAAACAAGATTGCATATTTGTCACTAGTACGTTACAAAAATTACCTACCTATTTCACAATGCAAAACACTTGATATTAACAAAAAACATTCGTCATTGTCTTAACATTTTCAGTATTTCAGTCTTCAGCGAGCACCAGATGTCACAGTCGTACGTTTCTTGCACGTTTTTTTGCATGCCTCTCTTGACATTTAAGGACACGTTGACATTTATTCGCTTGCGGCTTCATGACAAACCGTCCATATTCACACTGCCAGAATTGTGGCCCTATTGCTGTGTAGATAATCTACACATGACTAGACTTGATGGAGGTCTTACTCAAACGTTACAAACAAATGTCTGCTTCTACCCACTTTCTACCTTTAAAATCAGTCAACTGTTCTTCTATCATCATAACTTCAATACATCAGGCTTAATATCACACTGTGCAGAGGTTATTTAGTATTGTCTCTGCTCTTGTGCATGATGTTTTGCCTTGAAGTGATGATTTGTTTGGCATTTATTTACATAGCCTCCCGTCACAGATCTGAAAGGACTATATATGTCATAAGCCAGTCGAAAGAGATTGTGTGCCACACTTGGAATTTGTCTGTGGGCTAGGGTTATCCGAAATGGGATCTTGATGGGTTGTATTCGGGTCCTGGGTAGGTTCGGTGGTGGAACACAGGCCAAATAAATCCACGTCATCCTAGACCAAGAGCAAACAGAGAAAAGCCACAGTCACAAGTAATCTATCTACCTAATAAACGCCTGACAGAGACTGACTCAGTTGAGACGATATCCATTCACACAACATCTGACAGCTCAACTGTGATTTCTGCCTGTCCACGCTCTGGATGGATGGATCAAACACCTCTCTGGATGGATTTGATCAAACACTGCTCTGGATGTATGGATCAAACACTGCTCTGGATGTATGGATCAAACACTGCTCTGGATGGATCAAACACTGCTCTGGATGGATCAAACACTGCTCTGGATGGATCAAACACTGCTCTGGATGTATGGATCAAACACTGCTCTGGATGTATGGATCAAACACTGCTCTGGATGTATGGATCAAACACTGCTCTGGATGTATGGATCAAACACTGCTCTGGATCAAACATGCTCTATGGATCAAACACTGCTCTGGATGGATCAAACACTGCTCTGGATGGATGGATCAAACACTGCTCTGGATGGATCAAACACTGCTCTGGATGGATGGATCAAACACTGCTCTGGATGGATGGATCAAACACCTCTCTGGATGGATTTGATCAAACACTGCTCTGGATGTATGGATCAAACACTGCTCTGGATGTATGGATCAAACACTGCTCTGGATGGATCAAACACTGCTCTGGATGGATCAAACACCTGCTCTGCCCGTGCAACAGTTATGGAAGAATAATGTACATATTTTACTATCCTTGTGGGAACCAGGATAGTAAAATAAGGAACAATGGTGAAATAAGGAACATTTGACCAGTCCACATTAGGAAAAAGGTATTTTTGGCATCAAGGTTAGGTTTACACGACAAATAAGATATTGAACGGGAATAACGTTTTAGATCCGAAGCAGAAGCAGGTTGGGTGTGGGAACTAGACTTCTAGGCCATAACATTTCTAGGCCTCTGCTCTAGAACCTCGGTTAGACCTTTGTGCTTCACTGATTTGGTTGGGCCTTCAGACTCTGAAGCTTAATCAAGTAGAAATACCTTATTTTGTCAGAAATTCAGTGTGTATGGTCTGTTGTAATAGACTCAAGGATTATTCCTGAGAATTTCATAAATCGGGTAATAATCTAAATTGAGGAGAAGCATTGATGTTCCCTCACAGCAACTCCTTTCATGTCATAGTTTACCTAAGGCCTTCAGGTTCTGAGCTTAATGATGTTTGCTTTTGCACACTTTTCTTTTTTTCTTGACATGATTTAGATGACTGTTCCTCATATGGCCCTAGCTGAAATATAACTACTAGGAACTTCTAAGACGTTTTTCTTCTACTGGGCCAACTTCCATGTTGTGCTCAGCACAAGGCTGTTGGAAAAGGATTCCAGGTGAATTCCAAGCCATGAAACCAGGTGAGAGCAAACAGTGTGTAACGCTGTCATCAATGCAAAGGGTTGCTTTTATGTTTTATCTATGTATTTTAAACTATTCAACACGTTATCAGCAAATACATTTTATTGTTTGAAGTATTCACTATTATTCTGCTGCAATGTAAAAATAGTAAAGCATATAGAAATGCCGATGAATGAGTAGGTGTGTCCATACTTTTGACTGGTACTGTAATTGGAGTATAACGAGAAACCATTTCAACCATCCAGTAAAGATGGGAGAAGGAATTTGGGAGGACCCCTCTATGGGTACTTGCCTTTTCCTGGCACACGACATAATGCTCGATCAGTTCCGTCTCCTCGCTCGGTCCAAATCTCTCGGCACAGAAAGGAGTCTGCATGGGTAGCCATGTTTCTCTTGCCTCTCTAGAGATGCAGGGCTCTGGATGAGTTTTCAGATTGGCCAGGGGGTTCTCCTCATAAGAACCGATGCTGTGTCTGTGTGGTAAAACGTCGGTTGAGTCAGCAACACACACATCTCTCACAGAAACCCCCAGGCAAGCACTTCTCTGACGATAAGCCCTCAAACAAAAGTAATAAACATCTCTTTGAACTTCACATTTTTGGGGTGCATGTTGTTGATAGGTTGTTTATATGGGCACAGTCTGACTGATTAAAAAATCATCTGTAAAACATAAAATTCCAATTATGAAAGCAATAGCTTTTCATTATATGGGATAAGTATCGGCAAATACAGTACATTACTGCACAGAATTGTCAAGGATCTGGTTTGGCTCAACAGCTCAACTGTCATAACAAGTGGCGAAAATGTACATGATGCATCTTTACATCATTCCAAAAGTGTTTTTGGCTTCGTCTATGTTTCTCTTCCTGTACTGAAACAGATGTGTAGTAAGTAATGTGGTTTTGGACTTATGCTTGTCCACAATTCTTATTCCTGCTTGGATTCAAAGATATCTGTCGAACAATCAGTTAGATTTCTTGTTATTGGTTCTGCTGTTTTATTTCAAGGGATTGTAGCGATAATAGTCCCAGGACCTTCTCAGTGGTTTGCTATTTAGTTAGAGTTCCCAAAGCTTTGTTTTTTGTCGTCAAAAGGTTAATGGTGGTTGCCGTAAATGGTGTTGTACCATGGTTTGGTTCTCACCCCTCCTTAAGGCTAATTTCATAATGTAAATGGTGTTGTGCCATGGTTTGGTTCTCACCCCTCCTTAAGGCTAATTTAATAACATAAATGGTGTTGTTCCATGGTTTGGTTCTCACCCCTCCTTAAGGCTAATTTAATAACATATATGGTGTTGTGCCATGGTTTGGTTCTCACCCCTCCTTAAGGCTAATTTGGGACTGAAAAGGGCTGGGGTCTCTGCTTCTACCCAGACTGCAGTGTTCATCACAGCACAGAGAGGAGATCAGGTGCACTGAGCCTGGAGGTCACACAGGAAAACAGTGTGAGCGACAGTCAACTGTCAGAAATAAACCTTAGCACAAGATAACAACACTTGACACAAACAATGGCTCCATAGTACAGCTCGACAAAATGACCAGATTTTGACCAAGAGTTCTGTAAACGTTGAAGCCAACCAGTAACGGCACATACCACAGATGTGGCGCGACCCCTGGTGACACTGGCAGCACGGACGCTGGGGTAAGTCTTGTAGTCTCTGTTGGTCCAAGCATGACAACTCAGACCCACTGTATGGACCCTCCTGGGACCTGGAACTTGCTGAGCGCAAAATAAATAAAAATAGATTTACTTAGAGACGCCAAGTTTGAAAACACAAAACTTGTATAAAGATGGGAAAAAAATAAATGCTGTATGAAATACAGATAATATACCGCATTTGTGGGCAAACATATTAACAACCTTTTCCAAATATTTGTAGAAAATTATAACATGTTCCCCCAGGGTCCTAATATGTGGTTGCACAACATTTGGCAAATATAAATGAGGCAAGAGTTTGAGTAAGCATCAATAAAGTTCAACGTGGCCTCAATTCAGCTGCAAACCGCTCTAGTTCTGCTATGTTTCAGGCCAGCCTTCGCCCATCTACTGGTTTCTCTGCCCACATGTTTTCTAGTAAGGAGGGCCTTAGTCAGGGGGGTGATCAAAACCTGATGGTCGCCCTGACAGAGCTCCAGATTCCTGTGTGAAAATTGGAGAACCTTCCAGCAAAACAACCATCTCTGCAGCACTCCCACAACCAGGCCTTAATGATGGAGTAACCAAAAGCCTCTCTTCAGTAAAAAGGCACAATAGCTTGAAATTTGCCAAAAGGCACTTCAAGGCACTGGTTGGATGAAATCAAGATTTAACTTTTTGCCGTGAATGCGAAGCATCAAGTCGGGAAAAAAAGGAACCGCTCATCGCAGGGCAAATAGCCTCCCTTTGGTGAAGCACGCTAATGGCAGTTTCATTGTGTGGGATGTTGGAAGACTAGTCAAGAACATGCAAAAGAGGACCAGAGCAAATTACAGATAACAGATCGTCAACCTCAGGACATCAAACTAGCGTAAAGGTTCACCTTCCAACAAGACAACGCAACATGAGAACCTTTCCCATAAGTGCAGACCAATGGATCTCAATGAACTACAATTATATTCTTTATACAGGGATCTCTAAAATCCACAATGTGATCTCATATACAAATATAGGAAAATGCTAAGTACAAAGTACTAAAAACTAAGCTGTC